>OZ012661.1:94716417-95316417 GCA_963942545.1 Oxycera nigricornis | reverse complement strand
GCATACGTGGAGGAACTTTACCGTTGGCGCTCGACCTCCTCTTTGCGGCCCTTGTGGTCGTGGTTCGTGTTAATTAGTGGAAGCTTCCGCGCGCTGAGTTGTTTTCGAACGCCATCATCACATGTCCATGTCCACTTGTGGGGCTCGTGCTGGGGAGTGATTCGTGCCGAAGTGACCAGATGTGCGTGGAGGAGGTATGGTATGCGTCGTCGGTGTGCGTACCTGTCCAAGGTAAGTTCTTGCATGCTGTTGCCGCCGGGGAGCGGGTAGTCCTTCGGCAGAAAAGGTTAAAGAACTGGAGCTTTCACGGCAACCTGGCGGACGCACTCCATCACGCTGGTGGCGGCAGTCTCCCTGCTCGTGTTCTCTCGAAAACGGCCATTTCAATCGGAACGCCAAGTGGATGGTCTAAAAAAAGAATTTCCCACAACACGGCCCATTTTCCTGCAACTCGGCCGAGCCAGGGAGCACGTAAAAAAATTCGCCGGCCAGAACGACGTGTGGTAGCCACTTATGGGATTAACTCATTGTTCTGCGAAGTGTACGTTGAACCGGGCGGCCGGGAAGGTAAACACTTTCCGTTTCCATACAAGTGCATGGGTCGCCTTGGCTGGAAGCAGCTTCCCAAGGAGCAGAAATCATCCCACGCCACACCACACTACTCCTTGGCATCGTGAGCATCTTCGCAAGTCGCTGGGCTCGTTCTGCTCGGAACGCCAAGATTTATGGAGCGTAGTGCGATTGGCATTGGCGTGCAGATAGTAGTCACTAGTCCTCCTGTCTTGGCTTCTATCTGTTTACCGTTCCCTGCTAGCTGCTCCTCCGTGGGGCCGAGTCTGGATGGACGAAGTGGTCGGTGTTGTTGGCTTCGGCCGACTAGCTTGTGCCCCCTCGGTCCCGCAATCATCAGCGAAGAAGTGCTTTCGCTCCGTTCTTGGCGAGCTAGCAACTAAATGTTGGCTGCTGGCTTGCTTTGCCCAGCTCGGCGTTGCTGGTACGTTGCAGAGATTCCGCAAGGAGCATGGGGTGGTGTATTTTTAGAAGTTGTTTGTTAGCTTGACTACCGTTTCGTGAAATATCGCTCTAATTTGGTTTCGTATTCGTCCAGAAAATTATTAGCAGAAAGTGTGCTATTCCCGACGCAGATGGAAGCTAGGTCAATGTTGTGACCTTAATTTGCGGTTACAAAGACCAAATTTTAGTTTTGTATTATTTCGGGTTTGTGCAAGGTGCAATGCGAACAGTGCAAGGTGTGTGGGCACCGACCGACAATGGCTTTTTAGGTTTCCGCAGATTAATTTAACACTTAACCATGGCAATTGTAATTAGGCCGAACGCTTATGAATTTATTGGAGATAAATTAATTAGAGCGGTTGGTAAATTTAGAAATTCTTTAGTAAATATTTTCGGTTGCAGCCTACAGAATGAAATAGATACATAGGCAGACCAAGTTTTTAACCTTCTCATTCTTAATAAAAATAACCAAAGGATATCAATTTGTCTCAGTGAAACAACCACACTTAAAAATACTTTCATTTTTTAGCTTGAAACAAAAACCTCTTTTTTTTTGACTAAAAAATACACATGCATCAAAACATCATTTGGTTGGCTGTTGCGGCAGCCCTCTTTATCAAAAGATGGCTCACTTCGGCCACAATAGGGCCATTGTGATAAAACATCATTTGGTAAAGGTTAAGATTATGGCCCCCACCCCCGAAGGAGGCGAGAGTAGGGAAGATCGAAAGAGGAGAGTTTCCCTACTACTATGGCTTAAAAAGTTCGTGGCGGTCACGGCCCCATGAAAAGTTCTGGGGGTTCCCCCACAAAAAATGGTTATTTTGCCTATTTTTAGAGATCATATGAAACCGTAAAATTGATCTGGAAAGTGAATTGAAGACATGTTTGGAAGTCGAAATGATAAAAAAAATAAAAGAATTTTTTGGCAAAAAATAAACAAAAAAATATATAAAATAAAAAAAATTAAAAAATTATAAAAAATTGATGAATGTCATTTTTACCGTAAATGTAATATAAATAGGGGTAACACCTTGGAAACACATATTTCACCCCCCCCCCACCCCCAACCCGCTTCCGGCTCCCTCATCCTCCCACGCTGGCATTACCCCTATTTATATTACATTTACGGTAAAAATGACATTCAGCAATTTTTTTATATGTTGCCAAAAAAAAATTCGTTTATTTTTTTAATTTTCGCATTCCAGATCAATTTTACGGTTTCATATGATCTCTGAAAATAGGCAAGATAACCATTTTTTAATGGGGGAACCCCATAACTTCTCATGGGGCCGTGACCGCCACGATCTTTTTATGCCATAATAGTAGGAGAACCCCCCTCCCACTTTCGAACCCCCAACTCCCGCCCTCTTCGGGGGTGGGGACCATAATCTTAACCTTTACCCATCATTTGAAAGTAGGCACAGAATCCACTCATTGTGCTTGCGCATATAACATTTGATTTTAATTTATAATCGTATCCTTTATTGTCAAAATTTTTGACCAATTTTTATGCACTATGAAAATATCACATTTACATGTATTTTGAAACTATTGAACTCGCAAAATTTCATTGATTTTATTGGTCAAACATTATTTTCTATAGACGCTGAATTCATAATTATTTTATCAAAATACGATTTGATCGATTCAGTTTGATTGGAATTACAGTGTCAAAATTTTGGCCTATACTTTGAGTATACCTGAAAGATGCTGCTTGTTTTTGAGGAAAGTGCTGGTCAAATAATTTTGAAGTTTTACCCGATGTATTTGAATATTTCTGGAATATAACTGGATTTTTGAACTGAATAATCGAATCCGCTGTATATTTAAGTTTTCTTAGTTTTTATTGGACTTTTCGGTTTAGTAAGACCACTTAAATTAGAAAATGAATATTTCATTTCCAGTCTTCATTTCTTTCTTCAAAGAGATACCCTTGTTAGCCTTATAGTAAGTATTAAGTACTTGATTCTATATATTTTTCAACGTTGGGAGATGGAAATCTTCAAAAGATACCGAGTCGCTTCTGCTTCTCGGCATGTTAATTCCGCATTCAATGTTGATCGGCGTTAAATCGAAACTGCATTCTATAAAGAAAGTTAGTTCAAAAGATGAACTTCTGCAAGCGAACTAAAGTCAAGCTAATGTTTGATTGTTTCCAGTGTTAGCCAATAAAAAAAGTGGGCACCCTATTTTTATTTCCGAAAGGAAAAGCTTTGTGCAACTGAATGTAAACGAAGATATCACAATTAGAAGCATCTTTGTGCGGAATTGATATCTTCAGACAACCAAAAAGGTTTAAGGGGATATGGCATCTCCAAATTTTTGGAAAAATCGGATTTTATTTTTGATAGATTTTATTAAAAAAACCTTTAAAAAGACAATTTTAATAATATCAAAGAAAAATTCATTAAGTAAAACATAGCGAGCTTATATAGCAAGGCGCGTCAAGATATTTTTTTCGATGAATCTAAAACACTATTGGATATGCAGCCTTACGGATCTGATTTCATAATCAAAAAAAAGATGGTGTCATGCACGTGAAAAAAAAATGTTTAGCAGAGCCAAATGACAAAAAAAAAACAGCTCACCATAGCAAAAACAAAAAGAAAAAAACATGCTGATAAAAAAAGTGCATCATCTTCAAAAAAAGTCCGAAAAAAGTTCAGCTAACTCTTAAACCAATTAAAGCTTTGTCAACTTACTATGGCCTAGCAATACAACGAAATCCTGATTCGGTTGAAAACATCCGCAAGGAAATTTGAGCAGGATACTACTACAAAATTTCTACAGATGAGAATCCTCAACACTGTAAATGTCCAATTGAAGAAAAGTCTTGGTGTAACTGGCGCAGGGCTGAGGCAGTTGGTAAAAGTGCTTTGAAAAATTTCAAGCATCCTCCACCTTTGGATGATGAAGTACAACAAATTTTAAAATCAATCTATATGAAAACTTAATTTCGGAAGATTTATTGAAGCGCTGCTTAGCCAATTTCATTCAAAATAAAAATGAAAGCTTCAATTCTTTCATTTGGAATATGGCCCCTAACCATATGTATGTTGGCTAAAATATTATCAGAATTGCTGCCATGTGTATTCAATGAAGGATTCATAACTTTACCGAAAATAATGCAAGTTATCAGAATAACTGTAGGTCAAAATGCGATGGAACATGCAGAAAAGCGAAATGCTTCCTGAATCAAGCAAGCGGAAAAACGCAGTACTGAGGCGTCTAAAGAGGCCAGAACTGTTCGTAAGGAGCAGAAATCTTACGTAGAGAAGGAATTTGAGCGTAAGGCGTAACGGCGGAGGCATTGTAGATTGAAGTCAGTAAGGTTTTCTTTAAAAAAAAACTGTTGTATTATAGCTTTAAACGCGATTTTTTCAAAACAACGGTTTTCAAGTTGATGTGCATGATTTAGAAAAACCATTTATCCGATCTTTCTGAAATTGTAACACATTAATGTACACATGTTAATGCTTAGAATAAACTACGGATGAAAAAATCGGCACACAATTTTTAAAGTTACAGCAGATTTTTAGAGGAAAAAAACGCCGATTTTTGAGAAAACAACGCCATTTTGTTGTTTTTCATCCAATTTTTTTTTGTAACTTATTCTCTATCGGTTTTGATAATGATTAAAGCCACGTTTTTTGTTTTTTCGGAGACTTTTCTGTGAGCAGTAATCGTGCACATCGTGATTTTTCGGTGTTTTTTTTAAATTGTAGCAGACGACGGATGGCCAAAAAACATTAAAAAAGAGTTTTTTTTTCAAAGTTCAATCCTAACAAGTTTAAATATTAAGTGTATTGTATAATAATATTTTTTGTTTTCATAAAAAAAAACTCAATTTTCCAGAAATTAAAAATTCGAAAAGTATGGAACCCTTAATAAAACTCAAAAATTTCATGAAGCTCAGAAAAGGCCATATCGGAAATAAAAATGATAGGAAAACCCCCCGGCTGCAAGATGCTTTACTCATCATCAAACTATTATATAATAATTTTTTAATTCCATATGGGGTATGCCGAAAAGCGGACAGATATCTCAGGGCAGTGGGTCTGAAATCTTATCATTTTTATATGACTATATTTTCTAAAATATAATGAAGTCAAATGTATTATTATTTTATCGACAAATCCCATTATCTTATTTTAAAAACTCAAATAAGTCAATAATGCACCACTGTATGATTTTTCGATAAATAAAATAAAAAACTAAATAGGCATGAATATTCGTTAGATTGTCGTCAATTAGCAAAGAAAAATATAAAAATGAAATGAAATCTGATTTAATTTTCTGTGATGTTTTTTTCGTATGCTTCAATTCCTGCGTAGACTATGATCCCGCAGGTAGCTTTTGTTTATACTGACAACCGCCGAAATTCCATCGACTTCAGTAAACAAGAAATGATATCATTGCTTCGCTTTATTATAAATAGAATTAAGACAGTCTTCTTTCGTATATCCTTAACTCTCACAGAAATAATTTGCTTCTTTGCAAGGATTTACATATATTCGTTCCGTTCGACAGTTGCAATATCAAATCTTTATTGATTGACTGAAACCCAACTACAGACGTCGGGTACTGTGCCTGGTTGCGCACTGTAGTAGCTACGCACGCCAAAAAATGAGCTATTGCCTTCGCTCAGGGGCAAAATGAAATTCGCCTTCAAAGTCATCGCAAAAGATCGTAGTTTGCCATCTGCAAAACCTATCAAAAATATTCAATTGTTTAGTCAAAGTCCAATCGTTTTATGCCAAACATTAATCAGTTAGCTGTTGAGGAAGCAACAACTACTTTTCAAACAGTTCTCTAAAAAAAATTTGTACAACATACCGGTAATAGCAGTCTATAAGTAATCTCTAATTAGTGTCCTTTTCTTGTTTCGCAGATACCAAGAAGCGATTGTGCTAACCAAGGAAGAGTTAACAGGCGGTTAACAAAGCCACGATGGAGGTACCATCGATGGTGCATCGTTCGGGCAACACGCTCATCGTACGGAGCGTGGTAAGCGGGAATCAATTGTTTGTCGATTCAGGAAATGGAAACCTGCAGAAGACCACAACGCCAAATTCTTCGGACGATATTAATGCGAATATAGCGGAGAACAGCATCTATACTCGTTCATCGAGACTCGATTATGACGATGCAGCGAGTCCTCCGATTGGAATCGACGAGTTCGACAGCCATATGATTTCGCCGGAAACAAAAGACGAAGATCTGCCACAGTGCAAAATCAAAAGGAACTATTCGTGCAACACGTGCTCGTTTTTCACGCAAAATCCCAGACACTTTTTGACGCATTTGAGGGACTCGCATGGTGAGAAGATCGTTATCAACGAGTGCAAGCTCTGCTTGTACGCCTCGCGGCACTACCAGAAGCTGGTTCGCCACATGAAAATGGTGCATGGGTCGACGGCAGGCATCGAGGAACATTCGCAAGCCAGGAAGCGGCAGCTTGGTCGCGAGCATCGGAAACGTAAAATTGAGTACGAGGCGCTGCAACCACCCTCGACCCCAATGTCACCGCAAATTTTCAACCCCATCGACAAGTACGAGGATCCACTGCCTTTGCCGGAGGAGTCTCGGCAAAATCGGCTGCTTAAATGCAGCGTGTGTGAATTCACCACATTGTACAGAGCGCAGCTTGTCGACCATGAGCAGGAGGAGCACTACAAGACCAAGTTCTTCCGATGCGAGAAGTGTAGCTATGTGACCCATATCAAAGCTCGATTCAGCAAACATGTGAAGTACCACTCGATGCCCATGATCAAGTGTGTCACGTGTGACTTCAGAACACCTTACAAATGGAATCTAGACCGGCACATGAAGAACCACGGCGGCACGGGACCATACAAATGTGCTGCCTGCAACTTTACCGCAGACATCAAGCAGAGCCTAACGGTGCATGAAATGAACCACCACGTCCCTCCAGTGGGTCATGCTGCAGGAATGAGTATGGCTCGACGCAAGAACAAGGTGGGTGCCACCGATCTAACAGATGACCTCCTGAGCGAGAACGGCGATCTCTCAGATCCTTTCAATAACAACAACAATGTTATGGACGGATACGACGAGCCATACGATAAAAAGTTCAAAGTCGAAGAAGACGAACAACCAACTGATCTCTCCCAGAAGTCCTCGGCGGACGGGTCACGAAAGCCAGCCCGCCCCATTCCAAACTTGATCCCGATCCAAGCGGCGAACAACGCTTTGAATCTGACAAAAACCTTGTACAAGATGATGCACAATGGACTAAACATACCAGACAGCAGAAGGTCCTCGGTAACCGGTAACTTGCAAACTCTTTTTGTTGAAAACGGCGAAATATCTGTGGAAAAAGTTGAGCCGCCACAACTATCTCCTTCGTCTAGCGCTTCGTCGGGGAACAGCAAAAAGAAAGCCAACTTTTTCGACCAGCTGAAGCAGAACGCTGCTTTAAACAAGAACGAGAGCCTGACTTGCGACTGCGGTCACACGTCCAAGTGCCTTTCTGAGTCGATCCTGCATCAGAAAAACTGCTGTCGGGACGATCTGGACAAGGTGTCTAGTCCAAGCCCAATCAACTTGTCGGTGAACAGCGGATCGACACGGTGCCAGTTCTGCCGCCACCGTTGCAAATCCAGCGTCGATTTGATCGCTCACATGAAGAGCTGCAATGAAGCCTGCCACATGCGTAACGAATCTTTGGACTCTTCCTCCGATTCTCACGAAAAGAACGACGATCTGAATGAAGATGGAAGTGAGCGAACATCGCCTGGCGATGTTAAACATCCAATGGAAAATAAGGTGTTTGTGTGGAACAGTCTTCCGCAGAGAATGGAAATGGGCACTGCCGACGAAGCAGATGATGAGAAGCCGATGGACGGGAGCAACAAATCTTCAGACTACCTTAGTGAGGACCAAAAGAAAGACAATAGCGAGAACAGCTATTACGGGGTCGAAACAGCACCAGGCTATGGAGAGGTATTCAACTTTCCGTAAATTGTTTTAAAGTAACTGAAACTCACCTTTTCAGGTCACTAAGAAGATGACGCCCGAAGAAGAAGCCGCGAACTCGTCTCTGAAAAAAGTTTACAAGTGCCCACATTGTTCGTTTTGGGCGTCGACTGCATCGCGGTTCCACGTTCACATCGTAGGGCACCTGAACAAGAAACCGTTCGAGTGCTCGTTGTGCAATTACCGCTCGAACTGGCGTTGGGATATCACCAAACATATCCGTTTGAAAACCATCCGCGATCCGAACCACAAGAGTGCAAAAGTCTTGATGAACGACGAAACAGGACGTCGCAACTATACAAAGTACAACAAGTACATAACATTGATGAAAGTCACCGAAGAGGATGGCGATCCGAAGCTAATGAAGTCGGGCGAGATGACCCCGAACCAGGAGGCATCGCTATCCTTCCTGAACGACTATAAGCGCGAAACAAGCGAATTCAATGGGGGACATTCTGAAGCTGGTTCTTCAAAGAATATGTCGGCCTTGGACGCCTCGCGAATAATGCAAATGCAATACTTTCCAAATTCATTGTTCGGATTGGAGCAAACTAAACGAAGTCCGCCGCCATTGCTGAAGCCATCGGAAGATATATTGGCGCAAAATATCGATGCAAAGCCCGACGGACCGGACAAGAGAACATCGTATCGGTGCAGAAAATGTGATTTTAGGTGTGTTTCAATTTGGATAGTTTGGGATGTATTGAAATTGACTAAGATTTCTTGATTGTTGGGTAAGGGTACGTTTCCGTATTGAAAATTGAAGTTCTTTTTGTTTTAGGAATCCAAGTCGTGAAGTAGTTTTGTCACACGTGAAGCAACATTTCCAGGAAGCTGGCATCAATTTCACAGCCGCTGCCCTATCCAATCTGCCCACCCATCTACAAGCAGCCGTCAACTCCAGCAACTATATGAAGAGCGTAATAGCCGCAATGTGCCTTTCACAGCAGCAGCAGCTGGCATCGATGGCGAGTTCTGCAGTCACGCAAACGCCTCAATCCCTGCTTGCAGCCGCACTACCAACTGCATCCGGACCTCAGGTGCAGTCGCAAATTGGGACCCACCCCATCATCTCATCGTCGCCGCACCAGGGCTTAAATCTGATTTCTTCATCGAACCAGCATCCACAGCAGTTACCATTAAAAGTTAACCATAGCAACCATAGTAGTAGCAACAGTAGCAGTATCCACCGCAACATTGCACGCAGTGCAAGCGTTGAGAATGTACAGGCGTCAGTGAATGCCGGAGCATCCACTAGTGCTACGCTCGTCGGAAGTAATTGTCATTCGACAACATCTAACGCCGCCGTTACCAAAAGCCAGCTCGGCTCGGCTCCAAACAATGAGCACGGTGAGGCGGAAGAGGCAAGTTCTGGGGTAGTAACTACTACTGGTTCGGGTGTGACCGGATGGCGGGGCCCAGCACCCTATCGTTGTGGTCATTGCCATCAGGTCTCAAATTGGAAGCATGTCATTCAGGTATTTTACTAACCAAATTCATCCATATATTTACAACCAAACCAATGCTGTTCAGCTCTCGGGATGTGTTCTTGTTGTTGTTGTTTGCATTTTCCAAAGGATTTAGAGGCGGATTGTTTCCGAAAGAATTGATCTTGTTTGTGATATCATCGAAGATTCGAGAGAATCTCGGAAAAATCTCTTAAATGCTTTAAACTTGCTTTTGAACTACTTGAAATCCTTACAAAAATATCAAATATCAAATAAGCTTTACAGAAACATGATAAGATACCACATCAAAGATCAATTCCGTATGAATTAGATAGTTTTGTAGATGTCCACAATGATTGTCCCTATTGTGATCGTTCAAAGTCTTCTCACAGTAATAATGTACCTAAAAGGCAAACATTGACAGTGTGTCCTGCATTTCAGCTGAAAAATAAAAATTGCCCTTAAACATTCTGCCTCGCAATATTCTTCTATAAAGTTGTCGAAAGCTGAACAGCATTAAAACATAATTTTAATTTTTAATTTTAAACAAAAGACAAAATACCCACGAAACTTTTGCATACTGACGATTTTGAATCTCCTGATCGATTGGTAAATATGCAATTCCTATTTATATTATAAATAAACGTCTGCTCTCTGGTTATGCTGTAAATCGCGACTCGGTTTTGGGATACACTAAATGGTTGATTTGTTCATCATTGATTTAATGTAAAAAGAAACATTTATCATAGTGAAATAGGTGCAATGGACTCTTCCAGTCATTGGGAAAAATATTCATAATTCATTTAATGGTAATTTCATTCGTTTTTTGGGGGAAAATACGGTACATGTTTCTCATATGAATCTCATGATATAAATTTTAATGATAATTTTAAGGGATTGTTTGTTTACAACAAATTAATTTTCGATTTTCGTTTAAAATTAAGTTATAAATCGTTTTTTTTTTTGAGTAATGAAGGACCTTTAACACAAATATTACTTGTTCCCTATCTGAAATTAAAAATAGAAATTTTGAAATGAAAATTCACTTTTTTGTGGAACTTTTTTATTTGCTGTGGAGAATGTTCACTATTCAGCATTCAAGATACATGGCAATCGACTAAAGGCAAAATATCGTTCTGAAATTGTTCCGCAGACAGTGTGCTTCTTTAATTATCCCGGCATTTGAGGGTTGTATGTCTTCTGGTAATATTCAACCTGACCCTGGGGTCACATCTCGGTAATATACACAAATTTGTTTAGTCGATTGAAAAATATCCGCCATGGCGTAAATTTCATAGAAGACGCTTTACGTGTACCATGGCTCAGTCAATTCCTATTTATTTTCGTGGTATTCAATACGTGCCCATCTAATGTTCATTACTTGTATGGTGAATGTTTAAGGTCATATAGTCAAAAGAAAATGATTCCACATCAGTATTATAAAAATCACTACAAAAACTTCATTTTATTGTGGTTGAAAACTAACAGAGAATCTATTTTAGGTGAATCTATTTTAGGTTAGCGGATCAACGTATTTTTAATTTAGGAATCATTTTGTGCTGATGCCCATTTTTTAAACACAAACAATTTGGTGTAAACAAACAAATGCATTCATATTTACATACAATATTCTATTTAATTGTTGGGCGAAAAGGAATATTTTATAAATCTACTGTACTAATTTTTCGTGCTTGGTTATAAATGGTTTTCGGGAAGCGGTTTTTCTGTCTTTTTCTACGTATTTGTTCTATCTATATCTGCAAATTCACAACTAATCTGTTTGAACTTTTAAATTACCATAAAATTTCATCTATTTGCAGCGTCACTGTCGTTTAAAACATAATGGTGACATCAAAATCGAAACAATCGATCGAAATAGTGATAAAAATATGCCAGTGTATTATCCTTTAAACTCACAACCACCCATACAGCCGTCATTCAATAGTAGTGGACCAAATAGTAGTAGTGTTGCTGCCGCATCGCCTATTTTATCCGCACTATCCGGCAACAACAATCCAACGAATGGTTGTGGCCAGCCACGAATCATTCTGGCCGATGTGCCCAGCACAAAACTTTACGGTAGTCCTTTCGTTGTCAACCCATTATCATCGGCTGCCATCTCCACCAACATTGTGGAGAGTTTCCGAGATCCGGAGCTGGAAGGATCGGGCAACAATAGCGGCTCGAAACCGCGTCAACAACAATGTCCTCTTTGCCCGTTCGTGTCCGAGAGCAAATCTCAAATGATGTATCACAACAGCTTGCACAAGTGCAAGTCTGACTTCTATCAGTGCCAAATATGCGACTATATATGCTCGAAGAAGCAACTCCTCAATCAGCACATGCGGATATCCCACGAGGACACCAAACCCGATGTCGAGATGGCAGATCTGCCCACGAGCACCGATACGCTTGGAAATCGCGCGCTATCCTTCTGTCCACGTTGTCCCGCCCGTTATATCGGAAGCAAGGATCTGAACTTGCATCTGAAAATGCACACGGTGAACTATTCGTATCGATGCGGTCTATGTTCGTATACCGCTCTGCAGGAGCCGTCGCTTCTATCGCACTCGACGATCCATTCCCAAACCTATGACGAGAAGACAGCCAAGCTCCTGAATGAATTCGCAGAAGATATTCACTATCCTCGGCCGAAATTGATCTCTCTGGCTTTGAGCTCCGGCGATAATGTCTGGATAGTGGAAAGAAACGCTGGACCTGATTTTGAAGAATCTAGAAAATCGGATTGTCTAGAAGATCCTGAGAATGACTACAAGCCATCGCTGCTGAAGCAACAACTCCAACTGAATGGAAGTGATGGTACCAGCACTGGTTTGGACTATGCGAACGATTACTCGCCGAAAAAATGCCCACATTGTCCCTTTGAGACAACAAGAAGTTTGACCGATCTCAAGCTGCACATGGAGAATCATCTATGTGTTTCGGACAAAAGACTTCCTGCGACATGTATGCACTGTGACTATTCCGCGGCCGACGAGGTCGCGTTAAAGGATCATGTCGCGTTGCATTTCAAATCAATTAAAAATAACGACGTGTCATTTTACACGTATTACGAGAACCTCGAGCTGCAACTCGTCGAGAATAACGATATGGACGATAATAAAGGCTCTTCTAAAGCTGGACAATCGAAAGGTGGATTCGCGGGTGGTAGTAAAGATCAAATTCTATTCAAAAGCAGCGAAGCGAAACTCAATGGTTTTCTGGACGCACGAAAGGAACAGCAGAAAGTTGCAAAGAGTGAAGGCAGGAAAGAGGATGCCAATGAGGATGAGGACAACAATGCTGGCAGGGATGAGAAACAAATCGTTGTGGCTACAACAGGTGAATTATTGAAAGTAAGAAGCACGAACTGCATTTAAAGGATAGTCGATCAGTTCGATGAAAAGGAGGAGGACATTTTCAATGAAATTCAAACCGTCGTTTTGAGATATGTAGTTTGTTATTGTTGTTGTTTTCGAGCATTTGAACTTCATTGCGTGATAGATCACGTCTGAGATGCTCCTGATCGAAGTAAATCGAATAATGGCGGCTTCGATTTCATTGAAAAGTCTCCTTTTAATTGTTAGCAAGTAATATTAACGAAACTTAGTCATCTTGAATTAGTTGTTTTTTTCTTTATAAATATGTATCTATATATCTACGCTAGTATTTGAGTTTCTAGATGAATTTTTCTATACAATTCACACAATTCTATATATACACATAAATCTTATACATGCAATGATTACTATTAAAATGTATCTGAAAAAGAGACGAGAAAAAATGTGTAATTTGATAGAAATACACTTTGGAATAGTGGGGCCATATTTATTAGATTTACTAATATTAGTCGTAATGTAGCATTTAGTTACTGAATTTACAACAAATGCACCAGACATATATATACACATATAGTAACATTTGATTACCATAATAACAATTTCGTTTATAGTCTATAGAGAATATTTAAAATGTCACCTTGGAATTGATGAGGTATTTTGTTTGTTTTTAATTGTTTTCCACATATTTTTCTAAGTACATTTCACAAAGTGTACATGTGAATAATATAATCGTTTTGCTAAACATACATACATTCAATTTTGGATGTCCATATGAGAAATATCGAATGAACTATAAAAACATTTTTTGTTACTTAAACTGCAAAGAAGACGCTCAAGCGTGAGGGTGATGTCGCGAACGAATAGTACCAAGAATTGAATTGTGTTTTGCGTTTAACAATCGAAACGCGTACAAGTTAAATTTGTTGATTTAGTAGAGAATATTGTTGTTGAAAATAATAATTAAGATGAAGTAATATGTATAGAGGCAAATCCCACAGAGTCAATAATCGAGAAAAATTGTTGTTACTAATTTAATTATTGAATAGATTTTAAAGGAAACGACGGGACTAATGTAAATTAAGTCCTATTTTGGTTGGAAGGGGAAATAGTTATTCGATGCGATAATGGTTTTTTTTTGTACATTGCGAAGCTATTTAGATCGGTTGTTGTTGAATAATTAGTATTGGATTTGAATAGATGTAGTAACGAAAAAGGAGTTGAAATGCGTTCAATATTTAATAAAAGCGAAAATTTAAATTGAATTTGAATAAAAGGAGGCACAGTGAGATAGGTTGCAGCTTTAAAAACCCTATTCATCTTTTACTATCAAAAATGATATAGTTTACCAATTTGCGTTTTTCAATGGCTATTGTTCAGAAAATTTTGTAAACACAACGACTATTTTTGTATATTGAATTAAAACGATTCACATTTCTACATAATTGACTTCCATTTGTGGTCTTGTTCCGGTTATTATCTCTCTTGTTGTACACAAAAAATAGAACAAAAGGATGAACCTTTGGTTGCCCAGGATGAAAGACTCTCGTGTTTAAACTAAGAATCTGAACGCGCTTTCTGTTCGAAAATAAAAATAAAGTTCGTCATGTCTATGCCTAAATGAAATTTCGTCATTTACCTGAAAATCTAAATCAAAATTAAATTTTTTTCGCTTTTGTCTTACATATTGTCGCTGGATGGCTTTTTGAAGTTTCCGATTTTCAGATCGATTAAAATTTACTTCGATCTCTTCAGAAACACTAGATTTTGTGTTATTAGAAATGTTTTCCTACTAACTTGCGGAATTTACAAATATTACTGAGTGAATAAAGTTATATAATAAAAACTATGTTTGCCTTAACGGGGATTTTTGTTGATTCCATCGTCATTATAGTTTTTGACTGGTACATTAAATATTGCAATAGTATTTGTTTATCTCGAAAATTGAGTCTTTTGGCTTAAATCTGAAGCAATTTTCAATAGACAAAAATGTTTGAACTTATAAGCGATTATAAAAAGTGTTTGCGAGAATATTTTTAAAAGCGTATCGAGAAGCAGGAGCTACTTGGTATATTTTCATGATTTGCACCTCCCAACGTTGAAAAAATAATGCGAATGTTGATAAAAAAATTCTTTCTAGTAAATTTGAAGTGATTAATTTGGTTAAGTGGGGAAAATACTCCAAAACAATGTTAACGATGATACGATACGATGTAATACGGGAAGTACACATAAGCCCCTCTCTAAAGAATTGCGATAAAAAGTACTAGTTTTAGAATTATATTCACGCGAAAACGTTGCAAAATTGATTCTAATTGCAAAAAGAATGGTCTAATAAAATCTAGATCGCATTTTTACCATCGAATTGGTGAATTTTAAACTTGTTTCAACTTTGTTCTGAACTATTTACGCAAATCAATTCCGTTATTTTAACGCTTATTCATAAAGTAATTACCACGATTGGTAGATAAAATGCTGACAAGCGATTTAATCTACCTATAAATAACGTGGCAAATTTCTATCTTCTGTTCTATAATAAAACTGCAGAGAGACCATAGTTTGTACATTGAATAAAATACAAAAAAAAATCTTCGTGGATTTATTTCAAACCAGTAGAAACAATAAAATAGAATTTCTAAAATTTATCTTCCTTTTTTGTTCTTATTGTTGTAAGGCGTTGCTTATCTTCCTGTTTTAATCATATTTCTTCAAACATTGTAAATATTTTGGGTAAAAATCCAATATGAGACAATAGACAATTTGCAAATGATTTTGTTAAGCCCCGGTGAAATTTTTCCCTATTCTGTTCAAAGTATATCAATGGCCATTTTTTTGTTCGTTGGACACTTAGAATTAATTGAAAAAGGGAAATTGTCAATTATAATTGCTCTTGTGTTTAATTCTGATTCTTTTTAGAATTGCTAGCGTTGCTCTTATGATTTTTGAATCGATTTTCTTCAATTTTAACTTCACATAACACGTTAGGCCAAAATTCACGAAGGGTAGCAAACATTTTTGTAAAATAATTGAATCCAATTTTTTCAAATTAAAAAAATATATTTTGCAGCCATTTCTACCGAAATTTTTAAGTCCATTGGAGTTCAAAATTCAGTAAAAATTACTTCAACCAACTTTTTTAAAAACAATACGAATTTTATTTCAATGGTTTACAATGGAAGTTCACTGTTAAGACAAAACGGCGAGATGGATTAAAAACTAAAAATTATTTAAAAAAATCCCACAAATCGTAAATACATTCAAATATCAGCAACAACCATGCTTCGCATCAACAACAAAAATTTCATTACAAATTGAACTGTACAAAACTGTTAATAGATGTCATAGAGAAAGAACGTCAATGTGAAAAATATGTTGTTTTCTAATTGTTTAGCTATACAATTGATTTGTTTTCGTTAACTTTTGCAATAAGTAGTAAGTTGTTATTAACTGCACACTAAAACTGGCAAAAAAGATCGATCTTTTTTCTATTAAGAATAGTATATTAATATAAATGTAAGCACATTATATAATTTCAATATTTATAGTTCAATCGTGTGTAATTAAGTAATAAATATTAGCGAAAAAGAAGTTAGTACTATTTGAATGAATAATAATATTGATTTCATCTTCATAATCTTTATTTAGTGATTTCAACTAATCAAATTAACGATTTCGTAGCCATATCTTAGTCAATTCATGTATAAATAATTGAATTCAAACAAAATGAATTAAGTTACACACAAAGCACTAATATCAACATTATTTTTATTATTATTAATATTACAATTATTGAATTACGAAAGACGATGGTACATTTTGGGGGATTATTAAGTGGACATGTGTAGTTTGAAAATTAGGAATTTTATTTAGCAACCAGGGGACAGACAATTGTAGTGAATACACTTACATATATTTAAAATCACAAAAAAATACACTACTATATATTTAAATGTAACACATGAAGCGCAGGGCGAAATTTGAATATCTTATGATGAAATCTATTTGTTGTAGAAATCTCGTGAGCGTTGTATAAGGACACGTTAATGGTTTCAGGATTAATGAGTTGTCTGTTTGTTGTTGGGAGAGAAATGGATATGGAGTTCAGCCAAACAAATTTGAATATAGAACTTATGATTTTATGTTATTTATCAAACAATTGGTGCACTTGAATCTTCAGAAAATATATACATATGTATATTTACCACCGTTCAATATCTGAATATGTTTTGTTTTTATATAACTAGCAGTCTTGATTGCTTTAAATGTAAATTCATTGAGTCTAGAGCGTCTAAACTCAGATCTCACAGATCTTGATTTCGTTAAGCTATTGAATAACGAATTCATATCGTATTGCTAAAATAATGATAATCAAAAATTTATTCTTTCTATATACATATTTTGAAAATTACCATCCGATATGAACACAAAAATGGTGAGGAAATTCCTTAAAATTTAGCATTTTCTTTGAATAAATTAATTGCGAACGAGTATTATTGCAAAATTAAGTTTAACAAATTCATAACAGAACTCTACAAAAAATATACTAAACAACATGTACATGAAGTTATGAAGTCAAAAATAAACAACAATATAAATTGATAAATGTAAATGTGCATCGATATATCGACAAAAGCAACAAAAACGGTTTTCAAACATTCAAATGTGTATTATTACAAACAAAATATTGGTAATAAAGAAATATATGTATATAAAATAAATTAAAAAGGAAACAATCGATAAGAAGTCTAAAATTAATGTGTATGTATATTATCTCTGAATGAAAATTTATATTCAAAAATTTGATGATTCGAAAAAGATTAAGAATAAATGGTACCAGTTTATATAGAGACGAATTAAATAAACAAAAAAAAATATAAGTGGAAAAAAATATTTTACCAAAGCATAAAATGCCAAATATTTGTAAATTTTATAACTATACACACAAAACACACAGAATAATAAAGTGGTGAAACGTATTGAAATGTTGATTGAATTTGAGGAGGCAAATGGATGAGAGAGAAAGAGTTTAAAATAAAGTGGATTTTTTTTCGAACATGTTTTTTTTAATTGAATTTGTGGACACCTATACTCCTATTATATGAAAGGGAAGACCCAATCAAAATTGTAGCACCAGAATAAAAGGATCATTTGGAACGTTTGAAAACTAACTGGAGATAAATGTTTTCGGTTTTTCTCTTGGCGTTTTGACAAAATGTTCAATTTGCATTGAAATTTTTCATTCTGTTGGGGAAAACAGAGCAACTCCTGGCGGGATGTTGATTATCGAGTTCATTCCATTTAAAGTTGTACTCTTTCAATTTCGATATGGGCAGCTAACTGGTAGAGTGTTTTAAACAATCATCGGCCAGCGGGTTGCTTAAAGATGTGCCACATGTGCATTTTTATTTTATTGCGGTTAATCCTTCTGGGTCTCACGGACACACGTTCGCTGAGTTCTGCGACCCATATGCTTAAATTTCCACAATTTTATTGCTTTCAGTTGTGAGACAATTTCATCTTATTCCTATCCTCCCTTATTGTCTATCCAGTCATCATTCTTTCAGGACTCTGTTGAGTCGGTCACCTTTTGACAGTCAGTCTTGTTCTGAGTTCTGTTTAGTGCAAGTCCTTTCGTTATATTGTAGTTGTTTTTGTTGTTCTGTGGTTCATAGTGAGCTTTCTTACTTGATTTATGTGCTCTGATCTGAGTCTAGCGATATTCATTTGATACTCGTAGAATTGCTGACTTTTTTTGATTGATTAAGTATTGGTCTCCGCTAGAGACACAGCTATTTTGAAAAGTTTCTGTGATCGTCATATGGTAATTATCTCACGATAAATACATGGAAAAAATCGTGACGATGTAATACCTTTTAATTTATAATCATTTTTTTGAATGAAAATCTTATAAAATTGCCTAGTGCCCAGCGACAAGCGCTAGTGTTCTATGGCATGCGAAATGCCGATGTTCCTACAGTTTGTTAAGGCTGGTTCTACCGAATATGGCAAGAGAGTATTCTTCAGTGAAACGCTTACCGAATATGGCAGTAAGACTTCAGATTTTACTCTGATTTTTTTCCTTAATCTATAGTTCTCAAATCAAAAATCATACTCTAAAATTAAAGGAAGGGATGTAACTCTATGTACAATATTAGAATCTATATTAGATCAGGGCGGATCTGTTTTCAGTTGGCCGTTGAGGGGGAGCACACTGATTTTTGCAGAAAATGTGGAAAAACCTCTAGGAGCCATGCTTGCATCAACAGAATCCGCAGCCGCCCAGCACTGTTTTAAAATTTATTACCAAGTTTAGCAAAAATTGCTGAGACCGCCTCAACAATGCGATTTGATTTTTGTAAAATGCATTTGATAGGTGAAATGCTCTTTCATATGTGAAAAAAAAATTCTATAATCTTAAGCTCTCAAAAAATTTTTTTTAATAAATTTAGATTGCACAATTAGTATGGGCAATCTACTGAATCGATTTTGATGAAAATTTGTGTGCTATTTTATTATATTGTAAAGATTTTTTAAACTAACTATTACGGTCCTAAGGGAATTCTAAGCGGTAAAAATTTAAATAAAAAGGCTTCTCCCTCTTTTTCTAATATTTATTGCTATTTTGCGGGAAGGGTTAAATGTTTTAAACTTTTTAACCTATCCTATCTTGTAGAAAATTTTAATTCGTACTTCAAATACCACACACATTTGCTCTAAAATGAACAGTTTGAAAGTTAGAAGTGAGAAAAGTAGGAAAAACACAATTTTTTTTTAAATTTTCAAACATTTTTAACTTCCCAGTATATGGGAAGTTCTTGTAATCGCCTCGAAAATCGAAATTGACATTTTCAACATTTCTTTACGTTTTGAGGTCTATAGAGTATATATTAAGTGTTTTTAGAAAGGGAGATGTGTGTGTGTGTGTATGTACGTACGTACGTACGTATGTACGTTCGTGGACACTTTTTTCTACGACGATAACTCACGTAAACAAAGTCGTATCGACTTTGTTAAGGTGTCAATCGAAGCGTCTTTGCAATTTTAAGAGCTGATTAGTTTTTGGGACACTTCGGTCGGGATGGTTTGTTGTTTTGCCTGTTTGAAGGTCATTTCTATCATGCGTTATATCTCGCGAACCAAACATACGATATCTTTGATCAAGGTGTCAATGGACGCGTATTAACATTTATGTGATTCTATCAAGTTTCTAAAAAAAATTCTTGGAGCGGTTTTTTAATTTTTCCAAAACAGTGCAAAAAATTGTTTTTTTTTTCAAAAACAATAAATTTTTAACCTTATTTTCGAATCGAAGTAACCAATGTTTATATAATTTATATACTCCAAACAATGTTTGTAAAAACAACATCAAAACTTTTTCTCATGACTACGTAAAAAAATAAATAAAAAATAAAAAATCATTAACAGTCATCATGATCTTTAAGGTCATTTCTGTGATGCATTATATTTCGCGAACGAAACATACGAATTGCATGGTTAAGATGTCAATCGATGCGTATTGATATTTTGGTGAATCTGTCGAATTTTTAAAAAAATCGTTTGAGCCGTTTTTAAATGTAAGAAAAACAAGTGCAAAAAATTAGGTGTTTTTCAGAAACAATAATATTTTAACCTGATTTGTGGAGTATAGTAATCAATGTTTATAAAACTTACTTACTCCAAACAATGTTAGTAAAAACGACAGCAAAACTTTTTCTCGTGATTACGTAAAAAATTAAATTTAAAATAAAAAATCATTAAAAGTCATCATGATTTTCAAGGTCATTTTTATCATTCACTGTATCTCACGAACCAGATATATTATTTGCATCATTAAGGTGTCAGTTGACGTGTATTAACATCTTTGTGAAGTTTTAACATTATAAAAATTCGGTTCAACGGTTTTTTTAATTTAATAGAAGAATATGCGAAAAATTATGGTTTTTTTCATAAAAAATATTTTTTAACCTGATTTGCACAGCACAGTGATACCAGTTTATAAAATTTATACATTGTTATCAGTTTTTGAAGAGAAACCAGAGAGAGAGAGCACAGGGAATAGCTGTGCTAACCGAGATCCGGAATTCTAACATTTTTAACACATTCCTTGAATATTTTTCCAGAATTTGTTAAATTATTTGCCCAATAAATAGATTTTTGTCTGAAATTCATTTTGATCAAAGGATTTCTTCTGTGACTACAAAAATATTTTTTAAAGAAATTCAGGTTTGGTTGAAGGATGTGCTGCTGATGAATAATACCCAAAATGTGTAATTTTCTATGTATTAATTGTTTTATAAAAGTACTGAATTCAAATTCTGCATTGTCCATGTTCAGTACAAGCGAAAAGGTTGAATTAAAGGATGAAAACACGTTTTCTATGTAGCACGGATACTATTTAGCACGGATACTATTTAGCACGGACATATATAGCTCGGACAGTAGGGTCAAATTGCTGCAACTCTGTTATATGTACAATTCGTTTTTGTTTCCGACTGAAGAGATTTTGCCGCGTGGTGGCCATTTTGAATAGTTGCGACTGGAATCATTTTACATTAAAAAAACTAATAAGCATTTCCGATTTGGCAGTCGATCTTGAACAAAACCCATTCATATGCAGCAAATAGTCGCTTATAATTTATATGTAAAAAATATAAATTATCAAAAAAATGAGAAATTGATATTCTACGAACCCTTAAAAACTAAAGATAAAATTTTTTAGTTGAAAGATTTTTAAAATATTGATTACCATCGTATCAGTAAAGTCGATGCCTGATTATAAGTGAAACATATGAAATCTTACGTGAGATAGAGGGAGAAGTAACTGAAATCTTACTAACGGTTGCAATAAATAAATTAAACCGGATGACAAATCATCCTTACGTATTTAATGGACGTTCCTTTTTTCATTATACATATCCATTGTTTATGTATGAATATTTTTGGTAGTCTGAAAAGCTATATGCTGTTTAATTTGATGAGAATATAACTAATTTTTATAGAAAAATGACATGTTTTTGTAGATTTATTTATTTATTTAGAAAAAGGTATTTTTATCAAATTAAAAATAAAGAAATCAGCACAGAATTTATTGGAAATTCAAACAAATAATAGAAATGATAGCACGTATCAATCGGTAGCACAGTCACATCATTAGAAAAGATGAGATTAGATAATATTATTCTTATCAACCATTATTCATTATAAATATTAATGGTTTATTGTTGTATGAAATTTTTTTGTATTTCTGAAAAACTTATTTTTAAGATGCAATTTTTAAAAGGGCAAATTGCCACAAAAACAAATTTGATTGAAAAATATATTTTCTTCGAATTTTAAACAGTTTTTTCTTAAAATAAAAAATCCTTATGTAGAATTATTTGAAATCTGCTCAGATAATGCAAATATGTATTAATATGCTTTGATTGACATGATAACAATGACTTTCGAATATTAGCAATTAGGTAATTTTATTCGCATCTACTCGCTACTCACGATGACTATTAATGTTTTCTTTTGTTTTTATTTCATTTTTACAATAATTGTTAGGCGTAATCAATTTTTCCCGTATTGATTGCTTGTTGTAGAAGTCAGGTTAAAAATTAACTTTTTGCACTTTATTTATAAAATTATTAACGGCTCCAATAATTTTTTAAAAATTTAATTGAATCATACAAATGCTAATACGATTCAATTGTCACTTTAATGATGCAAATCCAATAATCGGTTCGCAAGATACAATGCGTGACAGAAATGACCGTAGAGGAGTCAAAACAAAAAAACAACCCGAAGACTGAAATTTTTCAAAATCTTATCAGCTCTTAAAATTGCAAAGACGCTTCGATTGACACCTCAATGAAGTCGATATAGCTTTGTTTACATGAATTATCCTCATAGAAAAAACTGTTCACGAATGTAAATACGTACATGCTTACACACACATATATAAGTGTGTGATCTCAAAACGCAAATATATGATGAAAATTAACATTTGAATTTTCGTGACAAATGCAAGAAATTCCCATATACTGGGAAGTTAAAAAAGTAGTTTTGCCATTCCGTCGATTTTACCGTTCCTGTTAGTTTCCTCTTCAAGGGCAGAAACATTCGAATTCCGTCTTGATTCGTTCACGTCGCCGACTGTTATTCTTACATTGTGCGTTGTTAGCAGTTTTTCCCCCGAAGATTCATAATTTGATAGACTGCATTTCGCGCCATGTCTCACGTAGATAAAGAAATTTTGGTAGCAGAGAAAGAAAATTTGGTAGTGGACGACCTGGACTACCCAACAGAGTGCTACAAGTTACTAAATAGCTTTCGGAAATCCAAGAGAGTATGTAATGCGTTGTATATTTCATTATTTTTCATCACTCCAAGTAATCATATACCAAACCACGATTCTAGTTTACAGATGTAGTACTGAAGGTTGCAGATGAGGAATTCGAGGCTCACAAAGCCGTTCTATCGGCGGCGAGTCCTTTCTTCAGCGCAATGTTCAACGGTAAGTTCGACAGTGCAACATGAAAATTATTTGATCTTTTGGATCTCTAGATGATTTTATGGAAAGCCAACAAAAAACAGTTGATCTTCCGCCTGAATTGAATACCGAAATAGTGTCTGCCGTCCTCGATTATATGTATTCAGGAAAGCTCACAATACCACCTCGAAGTGCGCGATTACTCCTGCAGAACTTGGACTATTTTCAATTGGGAGATGCTAAAGGAAAGCTGGAAACTGTTTTGATGGATAATATCACAATTCAAAATTGTATAGAGTTCTTCACTATAGCAGGTGATTAATTGCTTCCTAACTCCTTTGCTAGTCTCCTTAATTTCTCATGAAACTCATGGATGAATCTCCAGTATGTAACTTTAAAATGAAATTCTAATTATAAGAACTTTGCCATAATTCATTGCGAAATTAGAGGGAAATAGAGCAAATGTAGTAGAAGAACTTATCAAATAAGGTCTGCGAGGAATTGCTTTATCTTGACAAAGAGGCCGTAACAAAAAAATCAGTAGTTGCGTGCATAAATCATGAAATCTGCACGGAAAAAACCGTCGAATGCCTCCACACAAAAATCATATGTTTAGCCAGAGACCCAATACAAAATGTTATGATTCCTTCAGCGGTGTTCATGCAGTTTTATTTTAGTCTGGGTGCCGTACCGACCCGTCGAATGAAGGTTTCATTTAAGCAAAATTTGAAGAAAAAAACATTTTTTGAATTGCAAATGCATAAATTTTGATCCCGGCTGTTGAGCCTGTGACTTATTAAAAGTGTTATTTGTCGTTTCAAAATTGTTGGATTACATTTTATGATTACAGATGAGACTACGTTAAGTGGTTTGCGCAAAACAGCAGCTGATTTTTTGTCAAAAAATTTTGCGACAATTTACTCGAATGAAGAAGTTCGGAATCTGAACCTAAATCAGGTATCCTGTAATTATTCTCTAATCATCATTGTATTCTATTTTGAATGCTTTATTAGATGGAAAATGTTCTGACTATAGTCAGTCCTTCATGCCCGGATGCTGCATGTAGAGCTATTTTTTCCTGGATCAAACACGACAACACTAATAGAGATTTATATCTTCCTGACCTGCTGTCTAAATATGTAAAAATTAACAGTTTATCCGAAAACCTCGTAACAAAGAAAGTGCCAAATTATTTCCTCAATGAAAAACTTCTCATGGATAAGGAAGAAGGAAGAAAATGGATGATGGAATCTCTGTTCGGCCTTAAATCACCACATCTCTATCTGTTCTCAATGGAAGCCAATAATCCGTTTTATGCATTTAATATTGCTGCGAATAGTTTAAGGCAGCTTGGAAATCAGACGCGTTTGTCTCATTTCTCGGTAGCGAAGTATAAAGATGCGCTCTACGCAGTTGGCGGACAAACAAAGAATGGTCTTAGCGATCAATCTTTCAAGTATGATTTAATGAACAACATGTGGACAAATATTGGATTCTCTGTGAAGGCGAATCAGTGCGGAGTTTGTGTAACTGATGATAAGATGTATGCAGCTGGTGGCTGGATATATGGAAAAGGGAGTAACGATTTTTTGTTGTATGATCTTGAAAGTGGTGAACAAACGACTTTGCCAAGTATGCAATTCAACAGATATTCGCCTGCATTGGTGTCACACGGTACGTATGAGTTTACACGATCGTTAGCTGGTTTTGTCATACATTTTACTAATTTTTTCGGAGGATCTACTTCGTTAGCTATAAATGGTTCATCAGGTTTTTTGATAGATTTTAATCATATCACAATATGATTTTCATCATAGTAAATGTTATTATTCAGTCATAGCCATTTCATTACGGGTAGTCTATTCAATTCTGTTTGTATGTCCGGTATTGAAGCATTTGTTCTTTTCTTTTGCACAAACAAAGAGCTCAATATATAGTTAATTCGACGACTTCCTTAGGGTTGAAAACACGTCTTCCGAAAAATGCGGACTCTGAATTAGTGTTTCCTCAAAAACTCGCACAAACTTTCCGTCAAAAGCCTATCTGTAAAAATTCATATAAAATCGATGACAGTTTCGCACTCGAAAATCAACTAGATCTTTGGAATTCGTGATTTCTTATGAAAATGAGTTTCATAGCCGAGAAGTAACTAAAATTAAAAAAAGGCAAACGACCTTTACAGATTCATCGTTGTATGCGTTTGGCGGCGATTATGGTAATCCAGTTACGCCACGTTATGAGGTAGAACGCTATGATCCGCGTGAAGGAAAGTGGTCCATCGCTGGGAAACTGAAGATTGCAGATGTGGGATTTACTGCGGCTGCTACAACTGCTGGTATATACTGTAAGGGCTGGAATACTGGTCTACAACAATTTGATCCCCGGGTTGACCCTGAATGCACGCCGTGAGTTCTTTGATTTCATATTACAAAAAATTGGCATTCATTAATGTAATTTTTTCATGGTCACATTCGGCAGGATTTTATCTGATGGAAGTTTGTCAAAAGCAGAAATTGGGCCAGATGCGTGAGTTTTTAGTAAATAACAAAAATAGACATGCATTCATTTAAACTTTTCTAGGGCCGTTTTTGGTACGATTGCATATTGCGATGGAATCTTGTATATAGCGCAGGAACAGGGAATATCGAAATTAAATCAACAAACGTGGGTTTGGTCACCTTTGTTCACAAGCTCTTTGAAATCTACCTTTATGGTTGCGTAGTTAGCGTTTGATTTCATTTATGTCCTTTGAAGTTTTTAAATTTTATCGAAGATTGTTTACTTAGAAGCATAAAAGTTTTTGCATTTGTCTACTTTCTTACATATGTTAGAACGAAAATATCTATCATGCTGTGTGTTAACGGGGAGTTCCACAGAATCAATTCTAAAACGCTATTTGTATCAAATATGATAGATACCGAAACATCGCATGTATTTTGGAATCATTTCGGTCTAAATCCAAACTGTATCGTATTTACAAAACAATTATTCATACATTTTGAATGGAACTGGACACACTAGCGAGAAATCTATACTGTCATAACAAATTGTTCAAGGTGACTGTGAAACGCGCACGTTTGATTGAGAAAACGTGATATGGAATATTTTGTATGAAAAAAACTAATTTCCAGCATCACAATTCATACTGAGTTAGTAATAAAGTGGAATTCGAATTAATATACATTGTATAAAGTTTTTCTTTTACATTATATTATACGCTCAAAGGGTAACGTATCAATTGGTGCATACAGAAGAGAAAAGAAAATCCAGAAAAGAACAGCAAATCAGTGAGAATTTTTACCTTAAAAATAGAAAAAAATAGAACGTTTTAGGGTTAAAAGTTGACAAAAAATTGTTCGTTTAGTCTTTTGTATGTAACGCAACTTTGATAAGAACTTTAAAAATAAAAACACTACCCAATTTAAACTTCGCCATTTTATGTCTCTTGTCTTCATAGAGAAATAATAAAAAATCTAGCTCAACTAGGACTGCTGGGACCACTCACCATTGAAATCGCAACCCTTTGACAAGGAAAGCCAGTAATGCTCTACTATCATCCGGCATGGAAAATTTCGTATCATTTGAATTAGGAGCAACAACGAAATGCGAAGGAATCATCATCAATCGATGGAGATTATACAAAGCGAACTAAGTAACGAAAACCCCTAGCAATGTCGATAACGGTATCAAGTCATCATCATCAATGGCACACCAGCCCAAATTGAGCGCTAAAGACATTGCCTCCAGCTGTTTTAGTTCAACGACTGCGTCGTTCTGTTTGCGAATCTTAATAGCGATCTGATATTGGCATCCACGAAGTCCTTCCAAGGTTTGCGTTGTTTCCCTGATGGGTCGCTGCCAGTTACTTGACATTTCACCATCATCCATGCACCGTACATGGGTGGCACATTGAAGTCTGCGCAGCTTCGCCAGGATCGGCACCGCTGCCGCATCAAAAAGTGCATAGAAATTATGGCTGTCATGAATTCGCCAGTCCAGTTCATTCTTCATTGGTCTCAGGATGCACTTTAGAATGCGGCGGTCGAAAATACATATTCCATTTTCTGCTGCTTGTGTTAGGTTCCATATTTCACATCCATACATTAATACTAGACGAATTATCGTTTTGCATATCCGTAGCATATTTTTGCTGTGTTCTTTGGAAGGACTGGAAAGTAAAGTTTATTGGTCGAATTTAAGAACAAGGAGATACCACCATGAGCTGCAGTGGTGGCCACGAGTTTAGCACACTTGGTATCTGTGACTTTCAAGTGCAAATATTTTCTATTGTTATATGTTATTCCTTCTAATTTTTTCCTGAGTTTCTCCCACGATGTGATGATTATGTCATGTTGGTTTCATGTGGTTATTGTCTTCCCATTCTTTTTTTTAAGATGAAAAAAAGATGGACAAGAATTTAGCACAAAATAAAAACTGTTTATTATAATCCCAAAAAAACAACAAACAACAAATTTAAATGCAATAATTTAATAATTTGTCGGATATCCTTGATTTTTGATGACAGCAGCACATCTCCTCGGTAGGCTCTCCACCAAGGTCATACAACGTTCCCTCGGAACTGCGTACCGATCTTTTTGAATTTCGGTCCACAAATCGGCCATATTTTGAGGTTTTAATATGTGAATATGCTCCTTGACATCGTTCCACAAATTCTCAATGGGATTGAGCTCAGGTGATTGGGCTGGCCACTTTAGAACATCAATTCGGTTCTCGTCCAAGCATCCCTTCACTGTGCGCGAAGTGTGTTTTGGGCTTTGAATAGAGAGAATAAGGAAGCGAAATCAGCAAAGAGAATTGAAGCAATTTTCGACTTTCGTAGAACGAGACAGAACATCACACAAAATGCGCCAGTGCCGTAGGTGAAAATCGTTGATTCAAATGGGTTTCATTCAAAAATCTATATTGCCTAAAGAAATTATTGGGAAATTAAAGTCTTCAATTAACAACAGGAAGTGCACCAAAAATTTATTTAACTAATTTATACATTTATAATTGGAAAAATGGCTTAAATAAAAGACCAACATACATAATTACGTTTAAAATTCACATCCCCTTAAAATGAATTAATTTGCTATGCTTATTTCTAATTGAAAGCTTTTCGGAGAAGGTGTTACATATGTAGCCATTTTACGGCTCGACTTGGTGACTTCGGAAATCTGAAAATAAATTCAAAAAGTTGATAACCCCACTTCATGATATCATTGTGCCGACACTGAACTGCCGATGATCATATGTCTCGAATTTGACAACTAAGTCTAGCATGGCTGGAAATGCAATTACTTAACTTTGAACTCCAAATTTTAAATGAAAACATCACAAATATCTACTTAACCAAAACTTTTTGTACAAAGTGAAATGTTATTTACTCACTGAAAGAAAGAAAGTCGGACGGCTTTGTTTCCCTGCAAAGATTTGCATCCCGGGTAGCAGCAACGCATTGTCTTCTTACTATACAGCAATCTTTCACTTTTTCACCAATGAATCACTGAAACATGATATATTATTCTGTCGTTTCGCGATTACAACACCATTTTTCCACTAAATAGTTCCTTTTCGGCGATTTTTTATAACTTTTACGCGTCACGCTCGATCCCGCCAAAGAAATTTCGCAAAAAAAATGGCCGAAACAAGAAACATATGGGACTAAGTTTGACACTCAAGTTTGACCACGGTATACTATCCGTGAGGGAATTTGTATGTATTGTACACCTTGCTGTGTGACTAGGCAGCAGTGTAGGTGAAATGTATGGGCCACGGGGCGAGTAAGGGGAAATGTGTGCTGCTTTGCACTCTCATGAGAGTAAGTGCTTTGAATGTAGTAAAATTGCTTCACCGCCGCTTACAGGCCGGCATAGGTGACTTCGCTTCCTTATTCTCCTTATTCAATGGTTTTGGGTCACTGTCATGCATAAAACACCATCTAAGGGGCATGTTATCATCAGCAATGATGTTTTTGTAAACGTGCTGATCCATTCTTGTGTCAATTTTATGTATGGGGCCAACGCCGTACCAAGAGAAGGCAGCCCACATCATCCCACTTCCACCGCCGTGCTTAACGGTCTTCAAAGTGTACTTTGGATGGTGCTGCATGTTTGAAGGACGCCATACGTACCGCTTACCGTCAGATCCGAACCGACAAAACTTTGAATCCTCACTCCAACGCAAATTTTTCCAAAAAATCAACGGTTTTTGCAAGTGCTCACGGGCAAACGTAATTCGAGATTTTAAATTTTTTTTAACCACATACATAAACCACACATTGTTTTTCATTGAGCCGTCGTCTTATTGTCCTTGAGGATACGCCAATACAAAATTCCGACGAAATATCCCTTTTTATAACGGTTGAACTGTTAAAAGGGTTCTTGATTGAGGCTCTATAAATCAAACAGTCCTCTTCAATTGTGGTTTTTCGAGCTCTTGGTCGCTGTTGCACATTTTTGGACCTCCCATATTGTTGCATATGGTTTAATGCGTTGTAAACCATCTTTCGGGAACATTTTAAAGCGCTTGCAATTTGGATAACGGTGCTTCCACTACTCTTCATTTGATGAGCTACCTGCCGCTGAGCCTCTGTGCACCATGTACATTTTGCCATTTCTAAACATAAATTTTATTCGGTTGTTTGGTCGCCTTATCATGCTTGTGATCGTACACTGCTTGAGTCTGTTCAACGTAAGTTTACACGATCTTTGTTTTATAAATTCGGCCTACCGTATACGGAGTATCCTGATCGGTTAAGAATTTTGAAACTTCCCTCACTTCTTGATCGTAGAGTACTTCTCGATCAATGTTTTTTGTATAAGTTATATACCGGCCTCATCATGTGTCCTGCATCCGAAAGCATAGCACTTCGCGTTCCTTCCCATAACACCAGGAATTACAACTTTTTTAATCCCACCATTGCTGAATTAGCTGTATACTTTAACTCTCCTTTGCACAGAATAATGAGACAGCATGATGCACTTCAACTTGGTCCTATGTCCTCATCTTTTTATTCTTTCAAACGTACTTTAATTTCAAAACTTGAAACCCTATAATTTTAATGTGTAATTGGATCTAATCTGTACATTGAATTTTTCCTAAATAAATAAATAAATTAGAAAAGGTGAAATTAGATAATATTATTGTTATCAACCATTATTCATTATAAATATATATGGTTTATTGTTATATGTTTTTTTTGTAATCCAGGAAAACTTATTTTTAAGATGCAATTTTTAAAAGAGTAGATTGCCACAGAAACAAATTTGATTGAAAAAATATTTTGTTTAAATACTAAGCAGTTTTTTCATTAAAATAAAAAAACCGTTGTGCAGAATTATTTAAAATCTGCTCAAATCATGCAAATATTAAGATGCTTTGATTGACATGATAACAATGCCTTTTGAATATTAGCAATTAGGTAATTTTATTCGCACCAACTCCCTATTCACGATGACTATTAATGTTTGTTTTGTTTTTATTTCATTTTTACACTAATTGTTAGGAATAATTAATTTTTTTCGAATTGATTGCTTGTTGTGCAAGTCATGCTAAAAACAAATATTTTGCATTTTATTTATTTATTAATAAACGGCTTCAATATTTTTTTCAAAATTTGATAGACAATTTAATGGTGCAAATCCAATAATTGGTTCGCGAGATACAACGCGTGACAAAAATGACATTGGAGGAGTCAAAACAAAAAAAAAATCCCCTCAAAACTGAAGTTTTTCAAAATCTTATCAGCTATTAAAATTGCAAAGAGGCTTCGATTGACATCTCAACGAAGTCAATATGAAGTGTGTGATCTCAAAACGTAAAGATATGATGAAAATTAAAATTTTAAATTTTCGTGACAACTATGTACAAGAAATTCCCATATACTGGGAAGTTAAAAAAGTAGATTTGCCCTTCCGCTGATTTTACCGTTCCTCTTAGTTTCCTCTTCAAGGGCAGAGACATTCTAATTCCGCCTTGATCCGCCCGCGCCGACGACTGTTATTCTTACATTGTGCGTTGTTAGCAGTTTTTCCCCGAAGATTCATAATTTGATAAACTGCATTTCGCGCCATGTCTCACGAAGAGGGTGAAAATATGGTAGCAGAGAAAGAAAATTTGGTAGTGGACCTGAACTACCCAACAGAGTGCTACAAGTTACTAAATAGCTTTCGGAAATCCAAGAGAGTATGTAATGCGTTGTATATTTTATTATTTTTCATCACTCCACGTAATCATATACCAAACTGCGATTCTACTTAGTTTACAGATGTGGTACTGAAGGTTGCAGGTGAGGAATTGGTGGCTCACAAAGACGTTCTATCGGCGGCGAGTCCCTTCTTCAGCGCAATGTTCAACGGTAAGTTCGACAGTGCAACATGAAACTAATTTGATCTTTTGTATCTCTAGATAATTTTATGGAAAGCCAACAAAAGACACTTAATCTTCTGCATGAATCGAACGCCGAAATCGTGTCTGCCGTGCTCGAATATATTTATACAGGGAAGCTCACAATACAATTTGGAAGTGTGCGATTACTCCTGCAGAACTTAGATTATTTTCAATTGGAAGGTGCCAAAAGAAAGCTGGAAACTGTTTTGATGGACAATATCGAAATTGGAAATTGTATTGAGTTCTTCACTATGGCAGGTGATTAATTGCATCCTAATTCATTTGCTACTCACCTTAATTTCTCATGAAATTCATGGATGAATCTCCGGTATGTACTTAACTTTAAAAGGAAATTCGAATTATAAGGAATTTGCCATATTCTTTGCGAAATTAGAGGGAAATAGAGCAAATATAGTATAAAAACTTGACAAATAAGGGCTGCGAGGAATTGCTTAATCATTACAAAGAGGCTGTAACAAAAAAAATCCAATAGTTGCGTGCATAAATCATGAAATCTGCACGGAAAAAACCGTTGAATGCCTCCATACAAAAATCAAATGTTTAGAGCCAGAGACCTAATAAAAAATGTTATGATTCCTTCAGCGGTGTTCATGCAGTTTTATTTTAGTCTGGGTGCCGTACCGACCCGTCGAATCAAGGTTTCAGTTAAGCAAAATTTGAAAATATTTTCTGAATTGCAAATGCATAAATTTTGATCCCGGCTGCGGGGCCTGTGACTTATGAGGAGTGTTAATTGTCGTTTCAAAATGACTGAATTACCTTTTATGATTACAGATGAGACTACGTTAAGTGGTTTGCGCAAAACAGCAGCTGATTTTTTGTTGAAACCTTTTTGCCGAAATTTACTCGAATGAAGAAGTACGGAATCTGAACCTAAATCAGGTATCCTGCAATTGTTCTCTACTCATCATTGTATTCTATTTTAAATGCTTTATTAGATGGAAAATATTCTGACTATAGTCAGTTCTTCATGCCCGGATGCTGCATGTAGAGCTATTTTTTCCTGGATCAAACACGACAACACTAATAGAGATTTATATTTTCCTGACCTGCTGTCTAAATATGTAAAAATTAACAGTTTATCCGAAAACCTCGTAACAAAGAAAGTGCCAAATTATTTCCTCAATGAAAAACTTCTCATGGATAAGGAAGAAGGAAGAAAATGGATGATGGAATCTCTGTTCGGCCTTAAATCACCACATCTCTATCTGTTCTCAATGGAAGCCAATAATCCGTTTTATGCATTTAATATTGCTGCGAATAGTTTAAGGCAGCTTGGAAATCAGACGCGTTTGTCTCATTTCTCGGTAGCGAAGTATAAAGATGCGCTCTACGCAGTTGGCGGACAAACAAAGAATGGTCTTAGCGATCAATCTTTCAAGTATGATTTAATGAACAACATGTGGACAAATATTGGATTCTCTGTGAAGGCGAATCAGTGCGGAGTTTGTGTAACTGATGATAAGATGTATGCAGCTGGTGGCTGGATATATGGAAAAGGGAGTAACGATTTTTTGTTGTATGATCTTGAAAGTGGTGAACAAACGACTTTGCCAAGTATGCAATTCAACAGATATTCGCCTGCATTGGTGTCACACGGTACGTATGAGTTTACACGATCGTTAGCTGGTTTTGTCATACATTTTACTAATTTTTTCGGAGGATCTACTTCGTTAGCTATAAATGGTTCATCAGGTTTTTTGATAGATTTTAATCATATCACAATATGATTTTCATCATAGTAAATGTTATTATTCAGTCATAGCCATTTCATTACGGGTAGTCTATTCAATTCTGTTTGTATGTCCGGTATTGAAGCATTTGTTCTTTTCTTTTGCACAAACAAAGAGCTCAATATATAGTTAATTCGACGACTTCCTTAGGGTTGAAAACACGTCTTCCGAAAAATGCGGACTCTGAATTAGTGTTTCCTCAAAAACTCGCACAAACTTTCCGTCAAAAGCCTATCTGTAAAAATTCATATAAAATCGATGACAGTTTCGCACTCGAAAATCAACTAGATCTTTGGAATTCGTGATTTCTTATGAAAATGAGTTTCATAGCCGAGAAGTAACTAAAATTAAAAAAAGGCAAACGACCTTTACAGATTCATCGTTGTATGCGTTTGGCGGCGATTATGGTAATCCAGTTACGCCACGTTATGAGGTAGAACGCTATGATCCGCGTGAAGGAAAGTGGTCCATCGCTGGGAAACTGAAGATTGCAGATGTGGGATTTACTGCGGCTGCTACAACTGCTGGTATATACTGTAAGGGCTGGAATACTGGTCTACAACAATTTGATCCCCGGGCTGACCCTGAATGCACGCCGTGAGTTCTTTGATTTCATATTACAAAAAATTGGCATTCATTAATGTAATTTTTTCATGGTCACATTCGGCAGGATTTTATCTGATGGAAGTTTGTCAAAAGCAGACATTGGGCCAGATGCGTGAGTTTTTAGTAAATAACAAAAATAGACATGCATTCATTTAAACTTTTCTAGGGCCGTTTTTGGTACGATTGCATATTGCGATGGAATCTTGTATATAGCGCAGGAACAGGGAATATCGAAATTAAATCAACAAACGTGGGTTTGGTCACCTTTGTTCACAAGCTCTTTGAAATCTACCTTTATGGTTGCGTAGTTAGCGTTTGATTTCATTTATGTCCTTTGAAGTTTTTAAATTTTATCGAAGATTGTTTACTTAGAAGCATAAAAGTTTTTGCATTTGTCTACTTTCTTACATATGTTAGAACGAAAATATCTATCATGCTGTGTGTTAACGGGGAGTTCCTCAGAATCAATTCTAGAACGCTATTTGTATCAAATATGATAGATACCGAAAAATCGCATGTATTTTGGAATCATTTCGGTCTAAATCCAAACTGTATCGTATTTACAAAACAATTATTCATACATTTTGAATGGAACTGGTCACACTAGCGAGAAATCTATACTGTCATAACAAATTGTTCAAGGTGACTGTGAAACGCGCACGTTTGATTGAGAAAACGTGATATGGAATATTTTGTATGAAAAAAACTAATTTCCAGCATCACAATTCATACTGAGTTAGTAATAAAGTGGAATTCGAATTAATATACATTGTATAAAGTTTTTCTTTTATATTATACGCTCAAAGGGTAACGTATCAATTGGTGCATACAGAAGAGAAAAGAAAATCCAGAAAAGAACAGCAAATCAGTGAGAATTTTTACCTTAAAAATAGAAAAAAATAGAACGTTTTAGGGTTAAAAGTTGACAAAAAATTGTTCGTTTAGTCTTTTGTATGTAACGCAACTTTGATAAGAACTTTAAAAATAAAAACACTACCCAATTTAAACTTCGCCATTTTATGTCTCTTGTCTTCATAGAGAAATAATAAAAAATCTAGCTCAACTAGGACTGCTGGGACCACTCACCATTGAAATCGCAACCCTTTGACAAGGAAAGCCAGTAATGCTCTACTATCATCCGGCATGGAAAATTTCGTATCATTTGAATTAGGAGCAACAACGAAATGCGAAGGAATCATCATCAATCGATGGAGATTATACAAAGCGAACTAAGTAACGAAAACCCCTAGCAATGTCGATAACGGTATCAAGTCATCATCATCAATGGCACACCAGCCCAAATTGAGCGCTAAAGACATTGCCTCCAGCTGTTTTAGTTCAACGACTGCGTCGTTCTGTTTGCAAATCTTAATAGCGATCTGATATTGGCATCCACGAAGTCCTTCCAAGGTTTGCGTTGTTTCCCTGATGGGTCGCTGCCAGTTACTTGACATTTCACCATCATCCATGCACCGTACATGGGTGGCACATTGAAGTCTGCGCAGCTTCGCCAGGATCGGCACCGCTGCCGCATCAAAAAGTGCATAGAAATTATGGCTGTCATGAATTCGCCAGTCCAGTTCATTCTTCATTGGTCTCAGGATGCACTTTAGAATGCGGCGGTCGAAAATATATATTCCATTTTCTGCTGCTTGTGTTAGGTTCCATATTTCACATCCATACATTAATACTAGACGAATTATCGTTTTGCATATCCGTAGCATATTTTTGCTGTGTTCTTTGGAAGGACTGGAAAGTAAAGTTTATTGGTCGAATTTAAGAACAAGGAGATACCACCATGAGCTGCAGTGGTGGCCACGAGTTTAGCACACTTGGTATCTGTGACTTTCAAGTGCAAATATTTTCTATTGTTATATGTTATTCCTTCTAATTTTTTCCTGAGTTTCTCCCACGATGTGATGATTATGTCATGTTGGTTTCATGTGGTTATTGTCTTCCCATTCTTTTTTTTAAGATGAAAAAAAGATGGACAAGAATTTAGCACAAAATAAAAACTGTTTATTATAATCCCAAAAAAACAACAAACAACAAATTTAAATGCAATAATTTAATAATTTGTCGGATATCCTTGATTTTTGATGACAGCAGCACATCTCCTCGGTAGGCTCTCCACCAAGGTCATACAACGTTCCCTCGGAACTGCGTACCGATCTTTTTGAATTTCGGTCCACAAATCGGCCATATTTTGAGGTTTTAATATGTGAATATGCTCCTTGACATCGTTCCACAAATTCTCAATGGGATTGAGCTCAGGTGATTGGGCTGGCCACTTTAGAACATCAATTCGGTTCTCGTCCAAGCATCCCTTCACTGTGCGCGAAGTGTGTTTTGGGTCATTGTCATGCATAAAACACCATCTAAGGGGCATGTTATCATCAGCAATGATGTTTTTGTAAACGTGCTGATCCATTCTTGTGTCAATTTTATGTATGGGGCCAACGCCGTACCAAGAGAAGGCAGCCCACATCATCCCACTTCCACCGCCGTGCTTAACGGTCTTCAAAGTGTACTTTGGATGGTGCTGCATGTTTGAAGGACGCCATACGTACCGCTTACCGTCAGATCCGAACCGACAAAACTTTGAATCCTCACTCCAACGCAAATTTTTCCAAAAAATCAACGGTTTCTGCAAGTGCTCACGGGCAAACGTAATTCGAGATTTTAAATTTTTTTTGGAAACAAGCGGCTTGTGCTGTGCTATGCATCCACACATTGTTTTTCATTGAGCCGTCGTCTTTTTGTCCTTGAGGATACGTCACTGGCAAATTCCGACGAAATATCCCTTTTTATAACGGTTGAACTATTAAAAGGATTCTTGATTGAGGCTCTATAAATCAAACAGTCCTCTTTAATTGTGGTTTTTCGAGGTGTTTATCGTTGTTTTACATTTTTTGGAGCTCCCATATTGTTGCATATGGTTTAATGCGTTGTAAACCATCTTTCGGGAACATCTTAAAGCACTTGCAATTTGCATAACGGTGCTTCCACTGCTCTTCATTTGATGAGCTACCTGCCACTGAGCCTCTGTGCACCATATACCTTTTGCCATTTCTAAACACATTTTATTTAAACAAGAATCATGAATGAACTAAAAAATTGCAAATCTTACCAATCAATTTGATTTACCAGAAACTAAACACCGTAATGAGGCATATTTCAAGTTGTGCTAAACTCGTGGTCACCGCTGTATATCAACATGCGGTTCGATTTCACTCTCTTCACTGCCGTGAAAAGAAAAAAATAAGCGATGCAAAAAATACAAATGTTAAACCGTTTTTTAAACTGAACTAAAATTTAAGTTACTACCTCTTAAACTGAATAAAAATGAGTCGCTGAATAATTCTTGGGTTCCGCTCTATTTCTTAAGCATAGTTAATCGTAACAAATGGTGAATCCTTTTTGCGTTTATCGTGAATGATGCGTTTGATATTTTAACTTCAAAACTGCGAAAACTATCAAACATAAATCAATTCATTTCGGATAAAACTGTTCATCGTGCTTATGATCAGCTTTTGTTAAAAATTTGAACCAATGAAGATAAAAAAAACCTCCTTGGTTGTAAAACGGATTCACTTTGCAATCTTCAAAAATACAGCTAATGAAACATGTATATATGTGAAAAAATCGTTTCCACGGTTTTCAAGTAAAGCTGAAACTTTTCGAAATAAGTCAGACACGTTTTTGTTGAAAAATGAAAGCATCAGCCCGAGGATCCAGAAAAGCACAGCTTTATTCCTTCAAAAATTAAATAAACGTTTCATAAACGAATTATTTGAACTTATAAAATTTATTCAGTTCTTACTCGTAAGCAGATGTACCTATTTTACAAAATTTAAAAACAAACGATATTTACTATTATTTTGATACTCATTTTTTTTAGACTACGTTATAAGAGTTATGCAACAATCTCAGGTATGAAAGTGCTTGATAAGGTAAAAGTTTACATACATTTACACAGTTTTAAATCAACATTTTTAAATATATTTTTACTTCTAGTGCAGTTACATTTTTGAAATCGTTTCTCACAACAAAAATTCGAGTTTTATCAAAAAAGATCTTATCAATGTGCACAATAACTAATTAACAGTATGAGCAAAACTAACGACTTTAATTAATTTTATTGGAACGGACGGAGTAGTTAAACATTTATTATTAAATAGAAGATCAGAACCAGTGATTGTTAGCTGCATGTCGTTCAGATGTTAAACGATGCCTAGTAAAAGCTATACGGGATTGCGCTTTAAGGATTTTCTTTACATAACTTATTAATTGCAGGGTAACTTTTTAGATGTTCACTTTTACGGGTTTTTATATATTTTTTTTGGTTATCTGAGTAAATGTGTCTATGGACGAATTAAACGGTCAACAGAACAAACGGTATGTTATTTCCCAATTGGGAATAAACTCTCACAAGGATCTCCCGATATATGTTCGAAATGCCAATTCTTGAATAGTTTCTCGGTTAATATGTTGTCGATTTCCTTTTCGTATTCGGCAATTGAGTTTTTCAACAGGCCATTGGGATTGGTCTGAAAGATTAAGTTAAGTAATAAATTACTAGAAATTTAATGTTGAAAAATCGATTAGTCAAAATTTAATTGATTGCTCGAAAAAATGCTTCGGAATTATTTATTCTAGCAAAAACTTGAAGCTTCAGAATAATAAATGCCACGAAATTTCTACAAGATCTTATTCGGTATATGCACAAACTGAAAAATTCAACTTTTATAAAAATCTTTGATATTTTTGTTGAAGATTTCAAGTATTTTTCCACCTTTATATAATAAAGCATCTTCGATTGCTCTTGTTTTTTTTTGACTATCAGAGGCAACCTTTCACGGTGAACCGTGATTAGTTTTTTGAAATCTGTTAACATGATTTCTATGATTGACGTGAATAATACGACCAACATATACAAAACAGAAAACAAAAATTTAAAAAAATATGCATAGTTTGAATACTAAGAAAAATTTAGATGTGAGTAAATGTTAGTAAAAATTATGCACGGAATATTTGGCTAGATATGCTAGTCACGCATCATCTTTAAACCCTCTTAAAATTTACCTTCAGATATATCTTTGCATGGTAGATAATCAACTTGAGATCATGAACGATCTCAAAAATATGCGAATAGCCACCAACTTGCGCTTTCAAAATTATCGATCGAAGGTCCATAAAATTCGGATACTTTGCAGTAAAATCTGGAAACTAATAAATCGAAAAATTGAAATATGAATTCTTCAGGAGACTAATTAGAACTTACATAGTTTCTGGTAAAATGTGCTGTAAAAAAGAATTTCCCTTCTGATAAATTGCTAATGCGTTGTAGAAGGACTTCCAATTTTTCAGTGAGCTCCGAGCCAATTGGCTTCGTTATTGTTGGATCGAAAGCTGACGAGAAATTCGTCAAGTTTTTCTCAAGAACTCGAAACTCAAATGGTAGCCAATCGTTTGCTGTTTTAGCGCTTAATGGATTTTGATTCTGTACCGTCCCATCTGGAGCTATGCGTGATGATGATAAGGCAATTCCATTTGGAGTATTTGTCAATCCTTGCGGTATAGCTTGCTTTCCATCTCCTTCGCCGTTCACCGAAGGAGACCTATTTCGAGCATAGGATTCTATATGGCGTGTTGTATTAGGACTATGAACGATGTTCAAACTTTCTGCTTCATTTCCACTGGAGTTCTCGTCAACGTTCGGTTCTAATGAAGAATGACTTATTGCAGACGAGTCGAGACCACTGTTTGATTCTTTTTGCAAGGGACTATACACACCCGTTTTAAAGTAAGTTCCATTTGCTGTGGCTTTTCTCTGTGTCTCTTCAGAGTCCACGACCATTGTTGAAAAGTATATTTTATTCAGAGCATTGTTACATGACGCGTTCAGCATTGTGGCTTGTTTCGGGCTGCAATCATTCGGTAGGTTTTCATTCAAGAAGTCGTACGAATCTTCAAACATCTTGAAGTTCATTTTCTGATTGGATCCATTCGTTTCGTTGGACATAATATTAGGCTTCTTCAGAGGAGTGCTTGATGTTTTAGTAGTAGAATCCATCTTTTGAAACGCTGCCTTTTGACTTTGTACTAGATTATCCAAGCTTAGGAAGGACTTGATTATATTCTCGACGAAATCCATGGTTGCATCTTGCCATATAGCGAAGCTCTTGATGAAGTCAGGACTCAATGCCGTTTTCACTTTGCTAAGACCTTCTGGAGTGTTGTAGACATACCCTTTGATGATAATCCAAGCATTTATGATGCGAGTGAATACGAATATGAAATCCTTTACGGCCCAGGCGATGCCTTGTGAGTTTATATTGGGTAGGACGCCATCTGGACGTATTAGGTCCTGCTTCATACGTGCACACAAACTATCGATTTTTTTGAAACAAGGTCGATTCCGATGAGTATAGGCGAGTCGTTCGGCAAGCTCACAGCCTCGCATAGCCATCCTTGTTAGCTGAAAACCATTAGAAATTAGTATGCAAACTAGATTTTTTCGGCAAAGTCGAAACGAACGTCTGAGAATTTCTCTTGAGACAGTGTACTCGTATCCATTAGTGCTGGACCATCAGACATATCAAAGGAAAATCTATTGCTAAAACGATAAGGAAAAAGTATAGACGAAGTTCTGGAGGACTTTTATTTAAAAATACCCGAGCTTTTTCTCTAAATCCTTAGAAAACACTGAATCGATTCCATTGGACTTATCATTGTATGGACTTGGGGTTGAAACGGATCCACACGGCATATTCACTGCAATGAAACGTTAGCTTAATTTTTTTAAAAACTCCTTAAGGAAAGTAATCCAAGCTATTACCAATATTAAGCGAAGTATCTGGTTCTGTTGTTGACACTTTAGCCGACGAAATTGTAAGATCATTTATTGCATTTATGTTCACCGGATTGTTGTGATTCATGCACTGGACTCCAATTTGTATCGTCATATTATTTGGCTCCATAGTTCTTGTATTCGCACCCGCATTTGGCATAAATCTGTTTTGGCTGCAAATGAATCATCGGAAAATGTATCTTTTCAAATAGCAACTTTACTGTATAACTTACGAATTATCATAATTCGGGTTAATATTATTTGATTGATATAGTGGAAGCGGGTATGGTGTTGGAAACATTGCAACACCCGGTGGACATACTGGAGACATAAATTGACCATATGGCCAAAACGAGTGAAAATCTGAAAAATTAAAATGAATATAAGTTCGATTGTTTCTACTTGCTACAATTCACTGTCATTTTCATGTGTTTATTTGAAAGCTTTGCAAATTATAGTTTGAAAACTTTGTATTATATATAAAATCAAAAACATGCAATAGTTTAATTTTGTTTTGAAAATGTATATTTTTACGCAAAAGACTAGCCTTAAACCCTCAAAAGACATGAGTGAAGACGATTGGATAACATTCAACCTTTGCGAATGCAGTAAAATAGAATTTTTGAATTTGGAAAAGCTTACGGTAGACACACCTACATTATCTATATAAATAAAAATGAATCGCTAAATGTGTTGCTAAGCGCAAAACTCGAGAACGCCTCGACCGATTCGGCTATTTTTTTAAATATATTTTCCTTAAAGCACAAGGATGGTTCTTACGGAGAGAAAAATTTAAAACAATTTAAAAAAAAAATTAAAAAAAATTAAAAAAATAACTTTAATTTTTAATTAATAAAATTAATTTTTTCTATTGGACTGCGACAGACCAATACTTTTTGACAGAACGAAGTCTGTCCGGGCAGCTAGTATTATATATAAACCAGGGCGGATCTGTAATAAAACGACTACATTTGGCTATTGCCGGGGGGGGGGGGGTCACACTGATTTTTGCAGCAAAAGTTGTGGAATAACTCGTTTAACAATAATTTCAAAAAAGTCGGGAACATTAATAAAAAAATCAAAATGTTTAAAAATTATGAAAAAAAAATATTTATTCTTACTTTTCTCACTCCTAACTTTAAAATTGTTTATTTTAGAGCAAAGTTGAGTGGAAATAAAAATTTGCGTAATTAAATTTTCGGTAAAGGTTAAGATTATGGCCTGAATCGAAAGAGGGGGGCTGTCCTACTACTACGGCATAAAAAGTTCGCGACAGTCACGGCCCTATGAGAAGTTACCACTAAAAAATGGTTATTTTGCCGATCATATCAAACCGTAAAATAGAAACCGTTAAATAGAAAGTGGTTTTTAACTTCCCAGTACATATATGGGAAGTTCTTGTAATCGCCTCGAAAATCGAAATTGAAACTTTCAACATATCTTTACGTTTTGAGGTCTATAGAGTATATTTAGTGTGTTTTTAGAAAGAAGTATGTATGTTTGTGTGAGTGTGTGTACGTGCACACACATACTCACACATTAAATTGTAAGTTTGTCTTTTAGGTCAATTATTGGATTAATGCACATGAAATTTCAAATTTTCATGCGCCACAAAATTAATGAGATATTCTGAACCGTGCTGCAGTTGTTTAACAATTAGCAGTAGCATATCATGAAAAGCGGAGGACCTTTCAGCCGATCACGGAAAATCATGTAAATGCTAGGAGGACTTAGTGAACGTAGATAGTAAATCGTTTTTAAGATTTGAAAACTGAAAAACACGGTGGTCTGTCTGAGATATATGGACGCAGTGCTGAAAATAATTCTAAGTCCGATTTGAACGGGTGCATCGTTTTTAATGTGTTAGGTTATTTGAAAACATGTACTATGTTTGTCATCAAAATGTTCCTACACTTCTCAAAAAAGGGGAAAAACGGATTAACAAATTTTATAGTATTTATCGAGTAACTTTTATGTTACAATTTTTTAAAAATCCGATTTTTTTTACAGATTTCGTTTATGTATTTTATCAAGAATACGATTCAAAAGGATTTATAACGATATTTTATTTTTTAAAGTATTCTCAAGCGTGTATAGCGAGATGCCGTGAAACAGCATGTTTGACGCGTCGCTGTGTTTTGGTATTCTCGACTCCTCCCTCCTGAATTACAAAAGTATAAGCATGGTCCACCTCTTGATCAAGAAGCCCAGGAAATTTTGAAACCAATATACGAAGACTTTGAACGATTTATTAGAAATCACGTCTGCAGTTATTGTTTGATGTTTTCTTTAAACAATTGTAATGGGTAAAAGAAAACAATAAAAAAAAACTAAAAGAAATATTTTTGTACACCCAGAGTACCAATTAACATAAGTACAAAATTTCAAAATGATATCTCTTTTCTTTCTTCATGAAAAAATGGTTAATTTTTTTTTTTTTGAAAATCGTAACCCAAAAGTAAGGGGTCTATTAGGTTACCATTTTCAAAAAAATGATGATGTTAGAAACACAAAATTTTGACATATTAAATTTCCTGTATCGTTTTTTTAAATGGATTTAGCAGCATTATACTCTAAGCCGACGAAAATGCATCTTCATTTTATTTGGTTTTTTAAAAATAGATACCGATATACTATTTTTTCATAATTTCATTAAATTTTTAACAATTCTACTATTTTAAGAAGTAAATTCTCTGCTATCTAACCGAAATTTTTTAACTAAATTTTATAAAAATAATTATTCAACTTACCTTGTGCCATTAAATTGGAAATGCGCATTCGATCCATATTATTGTTATTCATTGATCCAGGACAATTTAAATGACTTGACATGTTTTCATTGGCACCGTTTGGACGTAGATCAACTTGAGCTTGATTGTTCATTCCAAGAATTTGGCGAGCTAAAATTAAAAACAAAAATAGAACATTCGGTGGCACACGCATGAAAATATTTAAAGGATTTTTGCGAAAAAATGGCATTCAAAGTAGACAATTTACATGCTTCCGATAGGTGAACTGATTGAAGTAAAAAATTAAAGAGTGCATAATAGAACAATCTGTTTTGTTTAAATTTTAGCTGAACGAGATAAAATCGACTGTGTGGAATATTACAGCAAATAAATATTAATTAGATGCGAGAGATAATCCAGTAAGATGGTTGCTTTTCATGTTGGTGGTACAATACAAAAAAACACCCAGAAAGAGTTCGATTTAATTGAAAGGCTTCCCGTTATAAGATCCTGCCTGTAAAAATGAATGAAAACACTTTGCAGGATAAATAGCATCCTTGTTTGTTCTTTGTCGATTTTCAAATTGTTGAAAGCCCCTAAACACACGAAATGGTCAGTCACGGTAAAATTGATTTAACGCTCGTTTCCTTTTATTCCTGATAAAATGTAAGGATGTAGATAAAACCTTTTTAGAGGAAACCGATCATTGATGAGCTTATGATCAAACTCATCAATATTTCTTTAGTGTTGATATTTAAAAGAGATCAAATTGAAAGGTTAAAGAACTACTAAAGAAGATGAATTTTCATCTTTAAATTGCAACCATATCTGAATATAAATTAATTTGATATTAAATTCGAAAAAGTTGACACCCGAAAAATTATAATTTGAAATACTATTATAACGCATAGAAGTGTGAAATGTTTTTAAAGCGCACAAAAATTTGAAATGTTTTTACAAAGACCCGGAGAGACGATTTTTTGCCATCAAGTATATCCACCCTCAAAGTATTGTAAACCAAATTTTACTTATTTAGGAGCTTTGACTATTTCGTTAGTTATTATTCCACATTTTATGACCAGAAACCATGAAACATACTGGAATTTAAATAAACATATTGAATTTTAAATAAATATGTAAGCCGCCAAGCACTGTTTTAGAGTTTATTACCAATTTTAGCAAAAATTCCTGAGAGCGCTCTAATAATCCGATTTTAATTTTGTAAATTGCATTTGATATTTGTCAAACTTCCATATGCTTTAGTTTCTGACTTTCAAGATTTGAAAATTTATGAATTTTTCTAAATAAATTTGAATTGCAAAATTATTATGCGAAGTCTACTGAATCGATTTTGATAAAAATTTGTGTGCTGGTTTAATATACTATAAAAATTTTCTAGGCGAATTATGAAAGTCCTAAGTGGTAAAAAAATTAAATAAGGGGTTTTCCCTTTTTTATATTTATTGCAATTTTAAGGCTAGGTTGAAAAATTTCAAAAATTTTAACCATTCATATCAGAAAATTCAATAACGCAACTTTTGTTTCACCACAACTTTGCTCTAAAATGAACCGTTTTAAAGTTAGATAGATTTTTTATTAATGTTTCCGACTTATGAGAGGGAGGATACAGTCTGTTACGTAAGAGCGTGGTCACTGTTACATGTAGAAAAAAATTTTTAGCGATCTATTTCTTTTTCTATGACATTGAGAGCACCTCAGTCCTCCACGCTTTATGAAAGGAATTAGCTATTAGTCGAATTCAGTCGTTCTTCGAATGTTTTCGAAATGAGTGCTGCTTCCGACTCGCGCTTTCGAGCAATTTTTTTATGTTCGCATGAAAAAGGACCTAAATTAACGCAAGCAGCTGCTGCGAAATAGATGGAGAAGTCGAAGCAGTTCATAAGCAATTGGATGAATCGTTATGAAAAGGTCGATAATGTCGATGATTTTCCTAATCGCGGGAGTGCAAGCAAAGTGACAAAAAAAGACGAAAAAAAAGATTCTTGCAGTGTTTTTGAAAGTTCCAACTTTGACTCTACGTGAAGGTGCTGTAAAATTAAAATCAAAAGGTATCGACATATCATACGGAACGATTCGTAGGCACTTGCTTGCAAATAAAGTAAAATATCTAAGTACTTTGGAAAAGCCAATGTTAAGTGAAAAACGTGTGGCATGGACGAAGGAAAACTTGGACTGCGATTGGAGCAACAACGTGATCTTTGCTGTTGAATTTTCCTTTTAGGCATTTCCGAGCATCAAACACGCCTGGACAACCTCCACTAGTAGACTGCTCCAACGGACTGTTAAACATCTCGTCAAGGTCCATGTTTGGGGGGTGCTTCTCAAAAAAGGGTTTCAGAACGTGGTTTTTATTTACAGACAATTTAAATGCCGAAAAAATGAACAAAATCTATCAAACGGCTTTGTTACCATCTGCCAAGCAATGGTTTATCATAAAAAATGAGAGCTGGATCCTTCAAGACGTCAACGACCCAAAACATCGGAGTCGAGCGTGTAGCGAATGGAAAGGGCAAAGGGGTTGTCACTTTAGATTGACCACCGGATGCAAATCCAATAGAAAATGTGTGGGCTCTAATAAAAAAACGGTGTCAGGTCAAAATTGATGCTGGAGGAGATTGGACTTGCTACCAAGGTATTTGCATTGAGTATGGACGAAAAACAAAAACAATAAATGTGTGAATTTTTAAAAAATCCATTGCTGTTATAATTTAACAGTGACCACGCTCTTATGAAACAGACTGTAGGTCCATTATTGTTAAACGAGTTTTTCCACAATTTTTTCTGCAAAAATCAGTGTGCCTCCACTCTACAGTGAACAACAGATTCGATTTCGTTTATACGCCTTTTTTGCGTGACTCGAAGGATTAGAAATCGAAGATGCCTGAAGATGATATCGAAAGCAAGACAGATAGGAGAAGATCGCCTTCTTTTGTAGAGATCTCGTACACCATACAGAACAAGATTCTCAGTATCTTTTGAAAGTTCATCATCAATGGTGCACCATAAATCGAGTCTTGTCTTCCTACTTTCAATTGTTTTCGAAGTGGTACCATGAACCTTTTTAAAATATACTGAATAGCTATATAAGATATCGCTTAGCTTCTACTCCTTAAGAATGCTTGAGTACAAAGAAATTTGATAAAAAGTCAGTCAATTTTCGGGACAGTTATATTTTGAAATCCTCAAAACGCTACCAATTAGCTCTTGGCTCTCGGCAGGAAGATGCAACTCTTCAGAATGTACTAATCCTGCTTCTCTGCATGCCGGGGTAAATATCTCCACAAACTTATGACGAGAAAAGCCTTGAAAAAGGTATTTTCGTTTTACAAAATCAGCCAACCAAAGCGCACCGCTTTTTAGTATCTTTAAAGAATTCTCATTTGTTGAATTTTTATTTATATTTTTAAGTTAAATTATTATTTCGATGTAAAAATTGAATTTTTACCGTTTCAAACCAATCTGAATCATCATACTTGCATTAATTTCATTCTAAATTATTCTATTCAAATATTTTGACATTATAAAAACATAAATACTCACGTTTTCTACGTAAAAGTCCTTCTTGTAGAATTATACCATTATTACGACTCGACATTTCAATAAACCGTTTCAAAACTTCTCTATTCGTCGCGTATCTTTTTACAAACTTAGACGTATATTGACGTAATATTTAAGTTATCAAAATATTGTTATAAATTTAATTAAAACTGAATCGAAGCATCTAAATAATCCCGAATAATAATTGTTGGAATAGACATCCTTAAGAACGCATTTTTCACGAGTTTATTTGACGAGTTTCAACGTGAACTTTTCACTTTCCTTTATTTACATTTGATAAAAAAATAACCCATACGAAAATCTCATGACCGTTCTGCTTTGAACATTTTTTTTTGCCGTGAATCAAAATTCAGAAAACAATCAATTTTCAATTTATAAAAAATTTGCTTTAAAACAACAGACTTACAATCACAAAAAAATGCTACAGCTTGAAAATCACGTCCGTCTTCTCTGGAGGCACCCTAAAAAGTAAAAGATAATAATAAACTGTTTTCGTTTGAACAAAAGATAGTGGAAAGCGTTTTGACATTTGTTTGTTTGAAATTTTTCATCGGTATTGTGATGTTCGTTTTCAGGATTGTGAGCGGAAATTTTTAACGGTTAAATCAATATGTTTGGCGGGGAAAACTGGAAGATATTTAAAATAGATGAAAAATGATTCAAGATTATGAATTGTGGATGCACTGTTTTAATTTGGCTAGAAAATATGTTTTCGTAGAGTTAGATGCGATTATTCGTTCGTTTGTTTGATTCCGTTCATCAATAGCACAAATTGATATCCTTACTTCCACATTTTCCTGAGAAAAATTGGACTTCATTGTAAATGCGTTGAAGAACTGTACTAGGCGAATATCTGTTTATAAAATTTTTTTCACGTGATTTTGAATTTTCAAAACAATAAAATGGTTACTTCCCGTTCTGTATTGCCAGCTCTAACTTTCGCTGGATCGGCTGAATTGTAATGTCAAGATGACAGCCGCATATAAATGTCACTTCCCGGTCTATTGGCTGTTATTCCACGACTCATATAAAAAGGCGATCGAAGGATAACATCATGTCTACTGAAAACAAATTCACAGATGAAATCGTAGAGAACAAAAACAAGCGAAAGGTTCGATGTCAGTTTTGCAATTCATTAATGCTACGACCAGGGTGTGCCAGCTTTGACAGCCAAGAGGTAAACATTTCCCACACTGAATAAGATTTTAAGTAATGTTGTGCTTTTCAGTACGAACTGCCGCTAATGCATCAGAAAAATTCAAGAGCTGTAGGCGAAGTGGAAACGGAGACTATTAGTGGTTTCTGGGCGATCGGTGACATGATGACCTTCGAGAATATTGGATTTTCAAACACCTTGGATGGGACCAAATTTCTCGTCTGTTGCGACTGCGAAATGGGTCCTGTCGGATATCACGATATTGACACGAAGATTTCGTATGTGGCGCTTAGCAGAGTTAAATATGTGGATTAAAAGTATTTTATGGGATTTTTGTGGTTTAAAATGGTTTCGTTTTGTAGCGCTCCGTGGAAGGAATCCGTCTCTGAAATGGGTTGGACACTTTCTTGTTGACATGTAACTGCTTGTATCTCGAAGGACCTAGCATAGGAGATGCGCAGAGGCGTTGGTTATTTTAAGAATGTCTTCAATATGCTTGTAAAATCTGGTCCGCATTATTTTTTTCCACGTTGGGAGGTGGAAATCGAAAAAATACCAAGTCGCTCCTGCTTCTCGGCATGTTGGGCTATCATCTTTGCGCAATTCCGTCATCATCTATTTGTCGAATATCTTAAAAATCAATATTTAGTTACAAAGTCTCAGTTTCCTGTCCAAATTTAAGTTAAAAGTTTTTTTTCAACGTTGGAAATCTTCAAAAGGTACCGATTAGCTGCTGCTTCTCGGAAGCCGGATTTCTACCGATTAAAACTTCTTCGTCTTCTTCAAATCACTCTCTCCATCAATTTTTATTAATTGTTCATATTCAGATTTCAGTACATACTGTCATGGACATTTTAGATAGACACAACAAAATTGTTCAAAAAAAGAACACAAAATCTCTAAAATTAAAAAGAATCATAATTTATTTTACGGTTTAATAAATAATTCTACTTAAATGCTATACAAACAAAATGAACTCATTCAGTTAAACTTACTTCAAAAACCAATAAAATTAAGAAAAAATGCAAAATGCATTGAACAATAGAATAGACACCGAAAAAAATCAAATAATTGATATATTTGGGCATTTTATTAAAAATAAATGGAAAGTTCTTCAATATTTAGTTGCGTGACCATTATTCCTAAGTACATCCGCGCATCTTTTTGGCATTGAATCAATTAATTGGTGGCATCGCTCAATAGGAATTTTAGACCATTTTCTTTGAATTATTTCATATAACTCTGTTTAATTTTTTAACCGGTGTCTACCAACAGCATTTTTCAGGTTCCCCAGAGATGTTCTATGGGTTTCAAATCGGGCGATTGCGATGGCCATTCCATTAGGTGGATTTTTTGATCTTGAATGAATTTGTTTGCGTATTTGGATGTATCTTTAGGGTCATTGTCTTGTTGCAGGAACCATTTAAGAGGCATATGCTCTACTGCATAAGGCAGCATTGTATCCCTTAAAGTATTGACATACCGAATTTTATCCATATTGCCATCAATCAATCGAAGCGGACCAATCCTGTACCAGGAAAATGATCCCCATAGTTTAATACTCCTGCCTCCATGCTTCACTGTTTTTTTTTGTATATTGGGGCCTGAATTGTTGCATCGGTGATCTTCGGACGGTTTGTCTGCCATCACTTCCAAATAAAATTATTTTAGTTTCATCAGTCCACAACACGTTTCTCCACTTCTTGATTCCTATTGACCCACTCTAATCTCGATGGTTTTTCGCAAATTTTATTCGTTGTTTTATGTTGCATTTTGTTAATAATAGCACTTTTCTTGCAATTTTACCATGCAAATTAGTTTCTACAAGCCTTCTACGAACGGTTCTTGAAGAAACATTCAATCCTAATTCTAATTTAATATCTTTTGAAGAATTAGACTTTCGAAGCACGCACAATTTGTCGATCTTCGTGAGCAGTTGTTTTTCTTGGTTGACCACGTCTTTTTTTAATCGTTGATGTTTTAAAGGCATTTTCAACGAATTTCTTCGAACGTTTGACAATTGCAGCAATTTCCCGAAGTGATGTTCCCTCATTACGCAAAGTTAAAATAACTGCTCTCTTCTGGGTGCAGTGTTTTCCTCGACCCATTTTTAGCTACGAATGAATACCTTGTATCAACTAAATACCTATGTATATCAAAATTAATTATTTCTTAAAATTAATTATTTCAGAAACACTCACCAATATAAAGAATTCAAATTTCTCAATAGCAGCACTACTAATTCGAGCTGTCTCTATTTTAATGACCAACATAAAACTTACTTTCACAAAATGCGGAGATTCTCTTGAAGACATAAGAAACGCAAATGGAGTACAGCAATCGTGTTTTGACAGAAAATGTATTACATATGGCATTTAAATACGAGATTTGCCACCTTCAACAATTTTGTTCGAATTTAATGTTTTCGTGGTCAACAATTAGGTGTCTCTATTTTAATGTCCATGACAGTATGTAGTACTTCCCAATCAATAGGAATCAGCATAAGGAATAGAACCCAATTTGTGGGGTTTAATATCCTTTTAGTTCGATTTTTAATTCAGATTATATGTTTAAAATTTTATTTCATATTGACTTCATGTTTACCTTTGTTTTTTGTGAAGCTGATTGTAAATTAGTTCGAATGCTGGCCCTGTAAGAGGTATTTTCTAGTATTGTTTTAAAGGAATTTGGGTTCGTTATATTTTTTATTTTGGCCGGTAGTGTAATGAAAAACTATCTACATTTTTGAAGGGGAATTCAGTCGTTCAGCTTTGGCAAATGCGATTTCCATATTACATATTCATGTTTCACACATTATTGTTTCTTCCCAAAATTCTATATTATCTGTTTTCATTACGTATGAATTTAGCTCTTTCTATGAAAATCATGCCTTGCAAATTTAATTCTTGGACTATTTTGTAAATTTTGTAAAGTAAATACTGACCTGTACAAGTATTGGTATTGGCTTCTACAAGGTAATAAACGCAGGGAAAACAAAATATATCATTTTCAAACAAAAGAACAAGACCGACATACAACCACACGTAAAAATCAATGACACGACCCTCCAGAGAGTGGAAAAAATGAAATATTTAGGACTTCTAATAGACGAGAAACTAACATGGACTCCACACATAAATGAGCTAAGGAAAAAACTGGCTGTCTTCATTAGACTTCTACGTCGCTTCTACTTCTTTCCAAAGAAAAAAATCCAAATTGTATATGCGCATCTCCTTTCCAAAATTTCTTACGGCATCTTGAATTGGAGTCAAACTTCTACAGGTAACCTCTTAATTATCTCCAGACTAGTAACGAAGGCGTATAAAACCATTTACAATCTCCCTATGCCAACTCGAAAGAGCGAAGTTTTCAAAACAGCCCAAGAAATGAATTTGCAAGGCATGATTTCCATGGAAAGAGCTAAATTCATACACAAAAATTTACACCGCAATGAAAACACCACTGTGAAATTGGATAAAATTGAGGGGAAAAACACTTACCGAATGAGAAACATGAATAATATAGCTATCGCATTTGCCAGAACTGATCGGCTAAAAGAAGATCCCTTCAACAAAGCAGCTAATTTCTACCATACACTACCGGACAAAATTGAAAACATAGCGAACCCAACTTTCTTTAAAACGACAAAAAAAAATACCTCCTTCAGGATCAACATTCGAAGTAAACTACAAATACAATCAGCTCCACTAAAGTCAAAGCCAAACATGTAGTTAACATAAAATAATTTATGAACATATCGTCTGAACGATTAATTTAACTAAAAGGATACTACTCTGGAGAGATTGATTGAATGAGATGGAGTTGGTTTTAGTCGGTAAAAATCCGGCATGCCAAGAGGCAGGAGCTGATCGGTATCTTTTAAAGATTTCCACCTCCCAACGTTGAAATTTTTTTTTCGGCCGTTGAAGTTGGAATAGGGAGCTTGTTAATGGTTTTATACGCATTGGTTCCTAGTCTGGAGATGATCATGAAGCTACCTCTGAAGTTTGATTCCAAAAAATGTGCCCTAGGAAATTTGGGAAAGAAATTGCGCGTACATAATTTGTATTTCATTTCTCGATCGAAAGAAATTGAAGCGACGTCGAAGACCAACGAAGACAGGCAATTTTTTCCTTAAATCATGTATATGTGGTGTCCATATAAGTTTCTCGTCTAATAGTAGTCCTAAGTACATATTTTATTTCATTTATTCATCTTTTTAAAGGGTTGTGCCAGATTCTTATGTGTAGTTGTTTGTTAGACTTGTTTTTTGTCTTTTCAAGATAATATATTTCGTTTTCCCAGAGTTTATTGCTAATCTGTTTTGGAGTCGTCATTACTAGTACTATTAACTTTTTGTTGGATTTCAAGATTAGTTTTGCTTGAGTACTTGAAAACAGTCTAATCTGTGAAAATATTTACTTTCGGAACAAGATCCGCATTTTGTATGGAGTTTTTCCCCCATTAATTTGTGGTCATCAACGCAGATCCCATCAGGACCTGGCGCATAATGGTCTCGTAAAGAATTAATTGTTTCGGTTATTGGTTGTTCTTAAGTCAAAAGTAGAAATTGGAGATGTGTTAAGAGATGATAATGATGACAGTGTCGGCGGTAAGTTCGTTTTCGTTATCCTTATCGTCTGGGACGTAGTATGTACTGAAATCTAAATATGGGCAATTAATAAAAATTAATGTAGAGAATGATTTGAAGGAGACGCAGGTGGTTTTAGTCGGTAGGTATCGTTTTTTTTGTAGATTTTTACCTTCCAACGTTGACAAATTGCTAACCTATGCGGTTTTAGAGATGAAATTGGGAAAATTGATCTCTTTGTAAAACCAGTAAGTTTTTTGATTGAAGAGGTGAACGAAAGAAGATGTTGCATGCCATTTTTCTGGTTTCGAGAGTCTCAAAGTTTATCCACCATTAGTAGTTTCATAACGTAGGCTGGACGAAGTTTGGAATTGGTGATGTATCAAGTACTCACATTGCTTTAGTTGCCAGCACAAGGGATATCGCACGGCAAGATCACTCCGCAACTCTAGAAATCACGAAATTTTAATTGATATTGCATAACACCTTCATCCATTCACTCCTTCAATTGTCAGACTAATTAGAATTTATGATGAAATTATGAACGAATACTGGCATTGATTTACAATTTTTTCCGGCAGTTTATTATTCAAAGAAGACATGTAAGATGCTTTGTTTCGCCTTTTTCTTCTTATTTTGGTGAATTTTTCTGTAACATTTACAAGCAAGATTGTTGATCAAAATACTACATAAAATTTAGGATCGTCTTTATTAAATATTTCCATTGAATTTATTAACTTCCCAGTATATGGGAAGTTCTTGTAATCGCCCCGAAAATCGAAATTGAAATTTTCAACATTTCTTTACGTTTTGAGGTCTATAGAGTATATATAAAGTGTTTTTAGAAAGGGAGATGTATGTGTGAGTGTATGTACGTACGTACGTACGTCTGTACGTTCGTGGACACTTTTTTCTACGACGATAACTCACGTAAACAAAGTCGTATCAACTTCGTTGAGGTGTCAATCAAAGCGTCTTTGCAATCTTAAGAGCTGATTAGTTTTTGGAAAACTTCGGTCGGGGGGGTTTGCTGTTTTGCCCGTTTGAAGGTCATTTCTGTCATGCGCTATATCTCGCGAACCAAACATACGATTTTTTTGAACAAGGTGTCAATCGACGCGTATTTACATTTATGTGATTCTATCAAGTTTTTAAAAAAATTCTTGGAGCGGTTTTTAAATTTTTAAAAAAAAAGTGCAAAAAATAACGGTTTTTTTCAAAAACAATAAATGTTTAACCTTATTTACAAATGCAAGTAATCAATGTTTATATAATTTGTATACTCCAAACAGTTTTATTGAAAATGACATCAAAGTTTTTACTCATGATTACGAAAACAATTAAATAAAAAATAAAAAATCATTAACAGTCATCATGTTCTTCAAGGCCATTTCTTTCATGCTTTATATCTGGCGAACCAAACATACGATTTGCATTGTTAACGTGTCAATCGACGCGTATCAACATTTGCGTGAATCCATCAAATTTTTATAAAAAGTGTTGAAGCCGTTTTTTAATTTAAGAGAATAAAGTGCAAAAAATTAGATTTTTTCATAAACAATAAATTTATAACCTGATTTGCGAAATATAGTAATCAGTGTTTATAAAATTTATATACTCCAAACAATGTTTGTAGAAACAACTTCAAAACTTTTTCTAATGACTACGTAAAAAATTAAATTACAAATAAAAAATAATTAAAAGTCATCATGATTTTCAAGGTCACTTTTATCATTCGCTATATCTTACGAACCAGATATAATATTTGCATCATTAAGGTGTCAATAGACGTGTATTAACATTGCTGCAATTATTTTAACATTACATAAAAATTGTTTCAGCCGCTTTTTAATTTAATAAAAGAAAATGCAAAAAATAGGCTTTTAGGGGTTTAAGGTTTTTTCACAAAAAATATTTTTTTAACTTGATTTGCACAGCACAGTAATAAATGTTTATAAAATTTATACAATCTTATCAGTTTTTCAAGAGATACCAGCAAAACCATAATCCATGATTGTAAAAAAAAACTAAATAAAAAATAAAAAATCATTCAAAGTTATTATGTATAGAGGGTTCATACGAATGACATTAATTTATATCTTTTATTCTAAGGAAATCGTTGTAAATTCAATCGAAGTTTTATAATATTTGCATAATTTAAGCAGATTTTTAATAGTTTTTACAGTGTTTTAGTGTTAATTAAAAAACTGCTTAAATGATAGAAGTCCAAAAAAAGCCCTTCCGTAGATGATATGATTAATATCAACTCATTCCTGTTGCTGCTATGAATACCTATCAATACTATTATTAAAGTAGTAATATTTTTAAAATTAATATTTTGTTTAATATTTTTAATGTTTATCTAGATATTACTGGGAAGTTGACCGTGTGGACCTCAAGGGTCGCACTTCGCGGCTTGTTTTAAAGTTTATTGCTTATATTTTTCGTCCGTTGAGCTTTTAGTTATTGTTTTAGCGCTATCAATTCTTCACGAGACATTTTTTAGAATGTAAAGACAACAACTCTCTTATGTTTTCATCATCACACTTAATTTCCGGACAGATGTATCATGCGATGGCAATTTTAGTCGTTATCTCGTTTATAGTGAAAATTGATTCGATGTCTTTCATATTTTTATTCACAAATTGTGCACACAATTTCCCCAAATTTTCTTTAATTTGCAAAATTTGACTTCTTTCTATGATGCCGCTCTACACTTTAATCTAATTTGCTGAAATCCTTCAAAAACTCCCTCAGATCTGCATCTTTTAGATCATTCGCTTCTGCAATCTGCGAAAATATATTTTTTACGCAATAAGCTAAGAATGCTGTAACACCCGTTGAAGGATATCAGTTATATGAGTAGACGAAAACACGACCGTTATTGTAGAATCAATATCAGCAATAACAAGGCACCTACTATTATCGGGTGTATTGTCAAAAAACAAAGTTTTGTAAGCTAAATCATTTTTCACCACAACAATTTATAACATCAGAATTTAGATTTTGAGTGCAGCTTTATCCCAAAAGAGTTCTTGTGATCCAGATCATTGAGTTCGACTTCGAAATGACTGGAAGTGCACTTTTCGCACAGTTTTTCAGTGTCTCTATATTCTCAGACCGATACACTATAAATGGTTTCAGCTTAATTTTTTTCGGAATTTTAAGATGGTTGAAAAAATTTCAAGTGCGTGAGGGCATTTTCCCCTAAAAATAATGTTGTTCCTTATAAACTTGTTTTAGAGGTATTTTTTTCGTAAGTGGGCCTCAAGGTATAAAATTTTTCCTATTTTCATTTTACGTTTAATAAAGCATGACTCTTAAATTTGAGGAATTTAAAAAAAATGCCTGCTGTATAACCAACGTAGAATAACGAACCGCCGTTAACCGAAGACCTTCTGTTCTAATTAGTGATGGAAAGTTTAATTCCTTTTGAGTACATATAACGAGCAGTTACTTTTGAAATAAGGATTTGTTAATCTCACAATTGGTGAGTGAAAACAAATCAGAATTCAACCGAGGGTGGATCAAATACAATATTCAGCCTTGACGAAATTTAACGTAATCAATCAAACGTATATCCAAAAGTCCATGACGGATTTTAAGTAGAAAGCACTGTTCAAATATGATCCTTTGTTTATTTAAGGAGAAGAAGAAAATAAAGAAAAGCCAGATGATCAGGGAAATTGAATATGGAAGACTAGATTAAAATACTTTACAACTACCATACAAATTCCACATTATTTTTCGCCCACTCTGGGCAATTATCCTGTTTTTATGGGTTCTGTTTTGTATTTGCAATCAAACCAGTAGAACCGATAACATGCAAATTCACTTCCACTGACATGACAGGACGACCGTCGTCAGTCATTCAGTTGGCGGTAACGAGTATTGTTAGCGCACCGTCCACGACCATTGCCGCCGAGTGGAGTGTTATTTTGGAACTCGAAAGAGTCGGTTGCTGGAGCCCGCCTACAACTTAGAAGAATTTGCAAACATCCCTATCCCCGTCGGCAAAACACTCTTCTTGTTTCGAAAAAAATGTGAAGATCGGTGATAGCGACGATTTTTTTTGAATAAAAAGAGGATATATTTGAAGTTAAGATGAACGGGCGCAATGTGGAGTTTCAAACTCAAACACATTTGTATTAGTCATTTTTAGTACGGGTTTGAACCTCCTTATCTAGTCGACAATTTCGCCTACTAGTGTCCCCAACCCATACTAAAAATGACTAATATAAAATAGCGACGTAGGCATATACGAAATAAAATTGACAGTCGTTATACTTCGCGGATACAAATAATTATAAAAAAATTAGTTGAAGTATAATGAGCTTAATCCATCAATAAGCCTAATCGTGGTCGTGCTGTTTGGTGGCGGATGGTAAATGACAGCACCTGAAGAGGATGCCGTCCGTCACCCCGAAACCACACTTCCCATTTTAACATTTGTATTGTCGGTAAACCGTTCGATTTGAGAAAAGAATGTTGCAAAGAATCAAAAATCAAACGAAAATAAAACAATAGTCCGTTTGAAAAGTGGCAAGAGGGAGTTAAAGTTCCATTGCCTTTTTATTCGTCGTCAACAGAGAATTGATGTTATAAAGAATCGAAGTAACAGCCAAAAGTAAAGAAAGGAGAAACAGGTTCAAAGGGAAAATGTTAGAAAAATAAAATGGATGTAACTGAAACATCGGTGATAATCGTACAACAAAATGGGTCTGGTGGAACGGGTGTTACATTAATCAACTAACCCAAGAGAATCGCTTGCTGAACAGATGTCGTATTCAGGTCCTGTAAATCCAGCTACGAATGGATCGCGAAGAACCTAAATTGTATTTGTTAGAAACCACGTTGCTGATGCACGTGGAGTAGTCTTTATAAAAGTAACAAGAAATATGTCAATGGATGACGGTATCGAAAAAAATAGCTAAAAAGAAAAGGAAAACTAGTTGAAAAGATGAAATCATTTAATCGAATTATGAAAATATATCCATTGAAAGTTCAGCCAACACAACAAATTGCATGTGAGGATCCAATTTGAGGTGATAGCTGCGATTTATTCCCCGAAGCTACCAGTGCGTCCACGAGTGACCAATAACGATGCAAGTGCAGCTGGCTGTAAGGCTTGTCTGAGGCGGATTATTATTTCTTTTGCGGCTGTACGCAGCTAGCTATAAATCCACTAAATTCTTCTGGAAAATAATATGCAAAGTTATAAATACCTATACCGTCAATTGATCGAGATGTGTCATGAAAACAAAAAATTCGCTTAGATTAATCCACAAAACTTAAAACGCTTCACATTATTTCATACTTTTATTAGATTCTTTACTGATAACTGGTTTACAAGATTGATGGTATGTTTCATTTTGGCAGTCATTACATAAATTAAAAATATTGTACATAGTAGGTCATTTTATTTTATTTTGTGCCATGCGAAGTTTAATAAGAACGTTTTTCTAGGATATATTTTTTTATCATCAAAGATTTATGAGTGAATAAATTTATTTATTTATTTTTTTTTCACTAAAAAAACTGTCAATATCTCTATCAATATTACCAATGTCATAAGAAAATTAAAAGAAAGAAATCTGACAAAGAATGTGGTGGTGTTTATGCGTGATAGTCATCTAACAGATTTATTAACTGTTTTCAATCATAAATCTATAATTACTACTTATATTTCATTTAATGAAATTTTCAATAACTACAATTTGAGCTAGTTTAAATTGTATGATATCTGTTACAAGATAATGTATAAACTTTATTTTATATGTTCTGTTTGGTTTGAATTGGGATTTACTGGAACGAATTCGAAAATAAGTTTTAGCCTAAAATAGATGAATTTAGTATAGGATGACTCAATAGATAGCGTTTCAGCTTGATTGGATAGTGGAGAACTTATGTAAGAACTAAATATAATGAAAATTTGCACAAAACAGTTTCATGCAACTTTGTAGTGTTTCTAAATTTCGTGAAGAAGCAACAACGCTGGTAATGAACTAAAACAGAATGTTTTGGTTCTCAATTAGGAATTTAATATTTTAATATATTTAAATATTAAATTGGTTCTTAAAGAGTTCTGTATATCATGAGAGATGCAACTAAACCAACTGCAATTACGGTTAAAGTGCTTTGAATTGATGATGAACCGTTGCAGTTGTCAGAAGAACAAGCACAAACTTCTTGACGTCCTCCAAATCCTGCACGTTGATAGCAAGCATTCTTGTATGAGGAATCATCCCATCCGCATGATCGAATTACACGATTATCTGGTGGTACTGAAATAATTTAAGATTATTAGCTTTGTATTATAGAGGCTGGTAGATTTGAGACAATTTGTTTGAAATACATGGTCAAAAGGTTCCTTCAAATGATTTGAAAATTAGAAATGTTTAAATGCAAAAATAAGACGCCTCCTTATCCAAGCTACAAAGTATATGCAACTTATCCCAACCAATTGATAAAAGGAAGTTAAATGCTGATGTAGATATCAAAATAAAATACTATTGATGTTCAACTTAATCCCACCTTAGACGATGCGAACGTCCATGCGCGTTTTAATCTGCAGGACCTGCTCCATTTTTCTTTTTCAAAGTATGACCTGTTCTCTTTCTAAAACTCAATCGAAGTAACCAAATTTCAAGCGACAAGGGGCAATACATTGGTTACATGATGGCAAGAAACAAGAAGTGGATTTCTTATCCAAATTATGAGAAGAGCATCGTAATATCAGCCGATAAGATGAGTTCACGGGTTGCATGCGGGTAAGCCATGTGAGATCATAACTACAATTCACTTCCCGCAATCACCTACCGTTGCATCTACGAGCGACCAATCACCATGTGACTTCAGATGGAAGTTCACATCATCTGAAGCGGGCTCAAGTCCTCAAAGGCAGTACCAAAAAGTTTTAACTCTGATTTAATTTTGACTACATACTGCAGTTTAATTATTTTAGTAGAAGTGTATTTTTAATTTTTATTAGATATTTTCATGATATTTGATAGAATAAAGAATATTTGATTGGTGGACAAATTTCTTTTCCTGAACAGTTTGTTTCATTTATTGCAAATGATTACTTGTAGACTTCAAATAATATGGAATCATACAATACAAATGTCCTACAGAGTTTTACATGAAATAAAAGCAGAATTATTTATTTTATTTGAAAACTTGAATTAAAAGCAGATAAAAAAACTAAGTTAGTAAAGAGTATCGGCAGCCTGCAATACTAAAAAATGCGGGTAGTGAGCGAAGACTCGAAAAAGCTGTCTGCAATCTTACGTTCCAATCGAAGAAGAAAACACAGTTCCTTAGACAAGCACGGTCTTAAACGCTATGGACGCCTTTTTTTCTTAACGACTTTACTAGAAATTAGAATGAGAACAAAAGTGCTGTGTGTTTGATTGTATAGCGAATATGTTAGAATGAGCGAGAAAGACGCGTCTTCTTAATGAAGTTGTGGAAAGCGTTGCGAAGAATTCTGTGAGAAAGCAAATCGTTTCGAACATAAACTGAATTAGAATGTGCACGGCTGGAAAATCTGTTTATGTAAATTGCATATGAGTTATATAGAACGTGCGTCATTTATATATATTTAAATATACTTTTTAAGTGAAGTCGATAAGAATCTGAAAGCAATCAGAATTTACATGGGGCGATTGATAAGTCCGCTTTGCGAGATACTTAAGGGGAGCGGGGTAAAGTGGTTTAAGCATATGTTTGTGATTTTTGCACAGAAAACTATTGAATTTCTTTATTTCTAAGTATATTACACATATTAAGTATTGTTTCAAGAATATACTGTAAAATTTTCAGAGCAAAATATTGAAAATGATATGAAATATTCGTAGACTCTAAAAAAATCGAGTTTTTTGTGTGGACATCAGAACTCGACACTAGATCATCTAAACTCAAAAAATCAAACATATTTTGTTAGTTTATAAGTTTTTCTAGGTAACGCTGTCGAGTTTTTATTTTTTCAATTTTTGGCATCACTTAGACGTCAAAAAAATGAAATTTTTAGTAAAATTTTTAAAATTCAGCACATTTGTTATTGTAAAATAATAATAATACAAATAATGCTAAAAAACTCGACAGCGTTCGGTTGAGTGATTTTATAGATACAGTGTCCACCGACTTTAAAAAGAGAAGATTTAAAGATTTTAATCAAATATTTAGGAATACTCACGCAGAATCATTGATTCCGGAGCGCTATCATGCTAAATATCCCAGGCTTCTTTTTGTTTCAAATGCAAGCACCTACACATGGTGTAGATGTGGTGGTTTGGATATCAGAAAAAAGAAGAGAGACAGCTGTAGAGCATTATTGATGCGCGCGCACATTGAATGGTCTTTACCGTTAAAAATCGTATCGAAGGTAGGGATATTTAAAACGCTGTACCTACAGCTGTTTTGCTCCGAGCGACTAGAAACTTGCGCAGAATATTCTTGAAGTAGTTAAATTTCATTTAAAAAAAGGAAACGATGACTCATTATCACACTCGTGGTTAAACTAATTCTGACACTTCTCGGTAGTATAAATGTAACTTTCTTTCGATAGTGAGGTTATTAAAAAAAGATCTATTTAAGGACAGACGCCATCATGTCAGCAGATTTGACTAATTTCAGTAATATTGATCAAAGTACTTCATAAAGAGAGAGAAAAACGCCGAATTTTTTGAAGACATATCATCAGGTCTTCATGAATTTGCGCCTTTGTATACCATGGTCAAAATGGGCTCGCTTACTTTATTAAGGACGAGAGAGCCCCACCCGGTGCGTCCTGTGACGGAGGAAAATGTTTAAAATATCGAAAAGTTAGTACAGGCTGACCAATGAAATTATGGCAGATAGCTGAAGAGTTGCAGATTAGCAAAAGAATGGGTTGGAGAAATTATGCACAAACATTTGAATATGAGGAAAATCAGTGCGGGTTAGGTTCCAAAATGTTCTCGTCGTTCGAAAAGCAGTGGTCATTTGAGTCTAGTAAGGATTTTTTGCAGTTAGTTGGATACAATCTACTTAGATGATATTTGCGACCGAATCATATGGATTCGTCAATACGCTCCGAAATCCAAACAGGAGTCCATACAATGAATGAAAAAAGGAGAAAGACTGGCGAAATAATTCAAGGATCAAAAGTCGGCATCAAAGCATATGGCGATTGTTTTCTGGGACAGCGAAGGTGGTTTACTGCTTGATTTCCTGTCAAATGCTACTATGAATGATCAATACTACGCAAATTTACTAGCTCAGGCACGACAGACAGTCGTACAGAAGCGACGTGGGAAATTAACGCACGAAGTATTGCTTTTGCAAGCCAATGTCCCTGTTCATACTGCGCGAGTTTCGAGGCAGGCTTTAAAGCAAATTGACCACCTACCCTACAGTCCAGACCTGGCTCTCAGCGACTATTTCCTTTTTTCCAATTTGAAAAAGGAGTTGCGAGGTCGTAGATTTGCCGATGACAATGCAATGAAGGAGTCTGTAGAAAGTCATTTTGTGGGCGAAAAACGGATTATTTTTAGCAGTTGAAAAGCTGTGAAAGATGTGAAAAATGTATTTTGTTTGAGGGAGACTATATTCACAAATAAAAATAAAATATTCGTACTTTTCTTGCACTTTTATGCTTTAGTCCGCGGACTTATCAACCGCTCCTCGTATATACCAGTCTAAGGTGAATACGAAAATCAACTAAAGACCACTGAAATATAATTTATTTTAAACAGATGAAAGAAATTGTTTTGAAAGGTTTTAGAGTTTACATGAAAATCGTTTTGAATAAGTTTGCTATGTGAACTCACGAGAAAACTTTTCCCGTACAATGTATGCAATTAGATTGAGCTCATCAAGCTAGGTTAAAAAAACCTTCCACACCTTTCTAGATTTCAATAAATAACCTATAAGACTACTTACAACTGTTTACTGCAAACTCAATAATTTGTGTGATTTTTCTGCAAAATGTATAGGTGACACCATGTTTGTGGTTTCCACATTCTATGGAAAGTTCGTTTGGTGGGATAGCTAGTGCACATCGACTATCATTGTGGCTGTTGCATTCATAGCATCGAATTGCTGATCCTGAAATCGAATAAAAATACAAATTAGATAACAGCTATATACTAGTAACATGCGTACAGATGTAGTTAAGGGGGAAGTACTCTGTTAAAACGGCGAAAATTGATTTTTTTAAAATGTATATAAAAAATAAACTATTAAAGGTGTCGACTTGAAATTTGAAACGTACCTGTGTGCAAAATAATAGCAGTACCGGTAAATTTGATTAAATTTTCAAAAACAACCAGTTTCGTTTTAAGGAACAATATAAAATGTATTCATAAATGTGGCAATACAAATATTGCAAAGAAAACAAAATGTTTAAAGGTGCCCTTTGCCTCGAATTTCATAATTTTGATAAACATGTTTGAAATGAGCTGTGGAAAAAATGGCAGTTTTTGGGGGGAAAATAGCAATTTTAAATTTCTAAATTATTAGTTTATTGTATAGCCCTTGTTGGCTATTACTTTAACACATCGACGTGTAATTGATGCTACCAAACATTGACGTCGTTCCGTGGTAATAGAATTTCATGCAAACTCCACTACCCGCTAAAAATCATTCACTATTTTGGGCTTAATAGGAGAGGCTCAGGTTATGGAATCTCAGATTTGAACGAAATTTGGCACATAAGTAGAAGACGTCAAGGATATTCGATCCTTAAAATCTTAGAGCGCAACACTACTCCGTTTTTGAGAAAAACGTCCTTAAAGTTTTTAGCGTCGCTAATGGATTATTAAGTTTTTACATCTGGCAGAAGCGGTGCAGTGTAGGTAGCAGAACCACCAGCTCGCGATCATGGGGTCGTGTGTTCGATTCCCGTCGATGTATTGTTTTTCTTTTTGAATAATTGTCGACGTCGTGTGTTCGATCACCGGTAAGTACTGTTCTTTTCAATATTCGTGGATGTAATTATTTTAAGGTAAATCAGCAATGTTCAACTGCAAAAAATCAGCAAATTGTTCGATCATTTATATATGCAAATTATACAAGAAACTCATTGTTGAACGGATAGAGTCTTAAAAACTGTTGTAATCGAAGCAAAATCATAGCTAATGGTAAGATCATCCTTTGTTTCTCGAATCAACCCTGCTTCCTCTTCGTGTCTCAAAGCCAAGTCGGCAAAAAACAATAAACCAGGGTGGCGCCCAACGTGGCCATGAATGCTATGGTGTTGAATAATTGACCATCATAACATTTATCACTTGATACAATGGGCGTCACCCTGGTTTATTGCCTGCTTAACATCAGTCCATAAGTTATCTATGGAGTTGAGGTCGGAGATTGAGCTGGCCAGTCCATAATTTCTATCCTATTGGTCGAAAACCAAGTCTTGGCTAAACGACTGGTGTGTTTAGGATCGTTATCTTGCAAAAGGACCCACTTCAGGGTCATACCTTCTTCCGCAAAAGGTAACATGATATTTTCCAATATGTCCACGTAAATTTTCGTGTGCATCGTGGGTTTGATCCAAAATATGGGGTCAGGGCCGTCAAATAAAAACGAGCCCCGAACATTGATTTTTGCCCCTCCATGCTTAACTGTCTTCGTGGTATACCGTGGATCATGAGAAACATTTGACGGTCTTCTTATGTATTGTCTCCTTCCCGGACAGCCAAATAATACAACTTTTGATTCATCAATCCAAAGGATATTTCTTACATAAGAAAGGAGATAAGCTTAGATGTGACAACTACAGAGGCATTTCACTGCTGTGTACGTCCTACAAGATCCTGACCAAAATTATTAATAAAAGATTGACACAGTACACTTCCACAATAATTGGCGAATACCAAGGCGGTTTCAGATCCGGTATGTCGACGATAGATCAACTATTCTCAGTAAAACAGGTGCTGGAAAAGTGCTGGGAATACAATATTGACGTGCACCAGGTCTTCGTAGACTTCCAACAAGCATACGATAGTATAGATCGAAATATACTATATAAAATAATGCTTGATTTTGGGATACCTATCAAACTTATACGAATGACCAGACTAACGATGACCGACACACGATCTAAAGTCAGATGTCAAGGCGATCTGACTCAAAGCTTCGACACCAGCTCAGGTCTTAAACAGGGTGATGGCCTCGCCCCCATACTCTTCAATTTGGCCCTAGAGTATGTCATCAGGAAGATTAAAGTAGACAATGCGGGAACGCTACTCTTTAAGTCTACTCAAATAGTAGCGTACGCCGATGACATCAACATCATGGCCCGATCTCTATCTCGTGCCAAAGAAGCGTTTACTGAGCTGGAGTCAGCGGCTAGGCAAGTCGGCCTAAGGGTCAATGTGAACAAGACCAAATATATGACCCAGTCAAGGAAAAAGACGCCAAATAGACAAAACATGACGCTAACTAACTACAGTGTGGGAAGCGTTAACTCTTTTATTTATCTTGGTGTCAACCTCGCCAAAGACGGGAATGAAAAGGACGAAATTGAACGGCGAATTGGTCTAGCCAATAAAATATATTTTTCAGTCCTCTCGGTGATTAAAAGTAACAAAGTGCACCGAAAAAATAAGCTGCGCGTCTATAAAACGATCATCCGTCCTGTATTGATTTACGGATGTGAAACATGGACTTTGACTCAAGCCTCAGAAAAAAGGATTGACGTCTTCGAACGCCGCATTTTGAGACGTATTCTGGGGCCCGTGAAGGACGGACCGGACTGGCGAATCCGGTACAACCATGAGTTGTACGCTCTTTATGACGAGCCACCGGTATCGATTCTGACGAAACTGCTACGACTTCAGTGGGCTGGCCATGTGGAGCGTATGGATGACGGGCGAATTCCCAAACGCTCCATGAAAGGCCGAGCAACAGGAAGCCGCCCACCAGGAAAACCACGCAAACGATGGGAGGATGCAGTTGACAACGACAGCGAATCCTTGCTGGGATTCGCTAATTGGAGGACGCGGTCGCTGGACCGAGACAGTTGGAGGCAGTGTCTTCGGGAGGCCAAGGCTCGATTTGGGCTGGTGCGCCATTGATGATGATGATGATGATGAAAGGATATTTCTTCATTTGGAAGCAGGCCAGTCCTTATCGTCTCGTGCAAATTTTCACCTGTCTCGAACGTGTCTTTCTTTTAGTAATGGTGTTTTTCTCGGGCTTCTACCTTTTAATTTGGAGTTAATAAGGGTTCTTCTGATTGTACAAGTGTTGACATCTAACTTGAGCTCCTGTTTTATACTCGTTGATGTCAAAAAAGGGTCTTTTCATACAAGCCGTACAACATCTTTGGCATCTCGCGTGCTGTTTCTTTTTTCTTCCATGAGTTTCAGGATTTTCATCCACTTTTTTTTGCATTCGAGACCATTTTACTAGAGCAGCTAAGTGTTTCTTCAATAAATTTGTAGATTTTGCCTTCCAAAAGCTTTTTTTTGATTAAATCTCTCTTTTCGCCACTGCAATGTTTGGAGCGGCCCATTATTCCTAAATGGTATATTTTATACTAAAAATAACAAAAGTTTTGACAGCTGTCAACCTTATTTGCCCTCATCATATCCTAACTGCAAAATTGAAACAAACCTTTTTCCCGAAAACGAGTTTAATTTACCTCCGCCGCTATTATTTTGCACATTCAAATTACACCTTGTCTCCGAAAATTAGGTGATTCTCCCGATCTTTGCTGACGTTTCAACAAAACGGTTATGTAAAACATCTGGCAAATTATTTTCATCCATCATAAACAGTTGACTCTGGTATGCGATCGAAATTTATGTTGTAATTCCAAAAATATAACGCTTCAAGTGTGCACTGCTATTACTTTGCACACAGGTGTATATTGGTATTAAAAGTTTAGATTCACATTATTAAAAATAATATAAAAAACAAAATGGCGGCCGTTTCGACCAAGCGCTTGAGCAGTGCCAAGCAGAAAAGTAGATTGCGTCTCGTAAAATCCTGAGAAAAATATCCATATGTGACCATATATTTAAAAAATTCTATTAGTTTTGAGTATAAACTACTGCACGGGCCTAAATTTAACGCAATCAGTAATTTTTTTTTCGATTTGGTGCACGTTTGAATATACCTGTAACGATTTTTGCCTTTTTTTCGATTGAAAAAAGTGTTCTAGAATCGACGAATTTTTTTTGCTCTAACCTTAAGCCCGTTCAGTAGTTAAATAATAAACAAGCCGCGAGATGCGACCTCTGAGGTCCACACGGTCAACTTCCCAGTAATATCTACATAAACATCAACAACATTACAACAATGAGAGGTAATAGTAACAGGAATGAGTTAATATGAATCATATCGTCTACGGGAGGGTCCATTGATTATGTAAGGTTTTTGGTCGATGAGGACAGATTGAATATTCACGCGGATCAATCGGTGGGGGCCTTTTTGGTGTTGAAAAATTTTGTTGGTTTTCAAAATTTAAGCAATTTTTTTTAATTAAAAGACTATAAAAACTATTAAAAATCTGCTCAAACTATGCAAATATCTTAAAACTTTGATTGAATTTACAAAATTTTTTTTTAGAATAGAAGATATAAAGTAATAGCACTCGTATGAACCCTCTTTACATGGTAACTTTGAATGATTTTTTTATTTTTAATTTAGTTTTTTCATAATCATGGAATAAAATTTTGCCGGTTTCTCTCCAAAAACTGATAAGAATGTATACATTTTATAAACTGGATCACTGTGCTGTGCAAATCAAGTTAAAAAATATTTTCTATGAAAAAAACCATAATTTTTCGCATTTTCTTCTATTAAATCAAAAAACGGCTAAAACGAACTTTTATAATGTTAAAAACTTCACAAAGATGTTAATACACGTCAACTGACACATTAATGATGCAAATATTATATCTGGTTCGTGAGATATAGTGAATGAGAAAAATGACCTTGAAAATCATGATGACTTTTAATGATTTTTTATTTTTAATTTATTTTTTTACGTAATCATGAGAAAAAGTTTTGATGACCTTTTTGCGAGCATTGTTTGGAATACATAAATTTTATAAACATTGATTACTAAAACTTGAGAATAAGGTTAAAAATTTATTGTTTTTGAAAAAAAACCTAATTTTTTGCACTTTTTTAAAAAAATTTGAAAACCGCTCCAAGAATTTTTTGGAAAATTTGATAGAATCACACAATCACACATCAATACGCGTCGATTGACACCTTGTTCAAAAAAATCGTATGTTTGGTTCGCGAGATATAGCGCATGACAGAAATGACCTTCAAACGGGCAAAACAGCAAACCCCCCCGACCGAAGTTTTCCAAAAACTAATCAGCTCTTAAAATTGCAAAGACGCTTCGATTGACACCTTAACCAAGTCGATCGGACTTTGTTTACGTGAGTTATGCTCGTAGAAAAAAGTGTCCACGAACGTACAGACGTACGTACGTACACACACACACACACACAGACATCTCCCTTTCTAAAAACACTTTATATATACTCTATAGACCTCAAAACGTAAAGAAATGTTGAAAATTTCAATTTCGATTTTCGAGGCGATTACAAGAACTTCCCATATACTGGGAAGTTAATAAGTATGTATGTGTTAAAATTTTCAAGTAAATCGGATGATTAATTTTTTCACAAATCTACAACTACAAAAAGATTTCTACTCTATTTTGTAAGAAAGTTTCATATGATTCATTTTACGAAAATAGTTAAATTTCATGAGCATCGTAAGTTTTAAATAGAAATGATTCCATTAAAGTTTGCATGCATTAAATATTTTAAATCACCTAATAAAAATTGATTTACAAAATATGTAGTATCATAATAATTATGAATGTCGTTCTTATACGTATAACATAATTTTTTCTAACAATGCTTACTCTAAAATCGTTACCAAGCTAATTGGATATTATGTCAATGTCGATAGCATCTTTAAATTTAATTATCTAACACTTGTCTTAACTGTGGTCTAAATGGAAAGTGTTGTAAGTGTGACTTTGTTATTCACGCATAAGCAATTGTCACTGTACTGTGATTTCGTCACAAGGTTAATTAGTATTGATAACCAGCGAACTATACGAATGCGATGTAATCTATCTAATCAACAGTTTATATTTTTCAAATGTTTATTAATTTTTTTTTCAAAAGTATGGAGTGAAATATTAAATTTTTTCCGCGATACTCTGGTTTAAATATTGTAGGTATATCAGAAAATTAAATTAAGCGTTTTCGCGTCATATGTTGATTTAAAATCATTATGTTTTGGTCTGTTATTGTTTGAATTTTTATTTTATCTCAATTAGGGATCAGTTTCCAATGAACAAGCTTATTGGTTTCCGTTTGATAGTATTGCAAGTCGTTTGCGGTATCGATCGCTGTACACTGGCGCGAGCTATTGCATCCCAAAGGGGGAGTTGTTGTGTCTCGAAGGGGGACAAATCATAGGAAAAAACCATTTTAACACCTGTTTATCTGGTCCTAATAGGGGAAACAAAGAGGTTGTGGCGCGCGAAAAATGATCCCCACTTTTCAACGTCGTTTTTGGCGTGTAACTCTTTTAATATTGACAGCATGTGAAAATGATGTATCCACAACTTACTGCAAATTGAATTTTACACAAGTTTGTCATATTAAACTATTTTGTGGCAGCGGTCTTTTCCGAGATATGGGGCCGTCCTACTTTTTTTTGTTCTCAAGATGGCGCCAAAGGGATGAGAGCTGCGACCCCAGAAACTTCAATTTAAGCTCACATAAAAGCATACTACTCATTGCAATTAAAAAATTTCTGCCAACTAAAATGCTCCGTGAGTTTTGCAATGGGGGGTTTGCCATCAAGATGGAGCCCAAATGCCATCAACGGGGACCCCAGGAAATTGAACTTAAGCTAAATATACCATTCCCCATGCATTGTAATAAATGTTTTTTTGCCTTTTGAAAAGGCACGGTTTGCGTCCAAATTACGACGCATTGACTGTACTAATCACCTTAACACGTTCGATGCTGACTGGAAAATTAGAATCTCCTGCCATCAGGTGAAAAACAAAATCAACAATTTAGTTTGGATAACATTCACTATGTAGGCGTTATGATGATCAATGCTTCACTTTAAGTTTCAGATTTTTGATACTAAATCAATAAGCAAAATGTTCGATAAGATAGCCTTTTTTTAAAAACAAAGTTTACTCGTGAATGCCCTAATGGTTTTGATTTACCACAGCATATGCACTGCAGCTATGTGAGAAGTTGGACGCCACTAGGTTTTAGGATTTCAACCAAAGTAATAATTATTTAAGATAAATTCCAGTATTGAAGAAGAATTTTGATTATTTTTCCATTGAATTTGTTTTGTTGGCATTTATTTTACAATGAATTCAATTGAAAATGTTTTAAAAACATTCTTGTTTTGAGTTTGGATTCCATAGAAACTAACATTTTAATATTCCTTGTGTTCTAAATGAAAGCAAAATTTTTTTATGAAATTATTCTTCCGTTTTATTAACACACATTTGAAGGGAAACAGTAGATTGAGTCAGAAATTGTTACTGGAATAAAGTTATGATGCAGGAAAAATAATTGAATGATGAATTTTCACAAATATTTTTTCATACTTCATCTCGAAATACAATGAATCTCAAAAACTAGCCTTTGTGCAGTCAGCTGTTTTGAAACCAAGCAAAATTCGAATATTTGATCCTAAGCAATAGATTCCGATCGAAAAAATTCATTGAACTCACCACAGATTTGTAGAAAAAATCAACAAAATTATACCATAATATCATATGACATTCGCATTTTAATTTGATGGTTTCGAAGCTCAAAAAAATTGAATGACTGTATTTTCGTAATACAAGTAGTAGAGTTGCACAACTACTTCACGAAATATGTGGCATGTACACGTTTTCTTGCTCGTAGTATATCGGAAAGAGGGATGAACCAATAATTTCTGATGAATTCAAATGTATCTTAAATTGCGCAAGTCCATACCGAAAAGTTTCGAAGTTAAACGGGGTAGCTTTTATCAAGGATATGTGATGTAATCGACCAAAAGAGAAAGATATATTATGTTTGAAAGGAAATGCTGAACATTTAAGGATATGATACGAAAATAAGCGTTCCAGATAGTTCAATAGATGAACGTACGATTCAAAGAAGATACTTTTCCATCAACTGAATGATGATTATTGATGTCCTTTTTATACGAGAGACTCACTAGTAACATGTTATATAAGAAAACTTTAATTGGTGTTTCAGTTCAATCCTTTAGTCAAAAATATTTTTTGTATATCTCACCTGAATGAATGGCGGCAACGAATATAATTGCACATACAATTCCAAAATACTGCATTTTGAATTGATGTAGTCACCCAAAAGTTTGCTTTAGCACTTGGTTTAGGGGCTGCGAGTAAGTGATAGGCAATTTTTGAGCACCAAACAATAGTAAAAAGCACTAAACTAGAGTAGATCACAATTGTATATTGCTGACGTTGTTAGCACGTGATTGTGTGTTGGTGTACTATTTCGGATTTTATTTGATGCTTTTAATTCAATTTAATTGAATGCAAGAGCGCGAAATTCCGGTACACTGTCGAAACGTGGTGGAGTGGAGGCCGCGCTTGTTCCAAATCGACTGCTGCCCCTTGGAGAATTCGTGATTTTCAGTGTGGTACACGCTGAGCTGTGGATGAAGAAGGCACAGAGAACGACCACGTCGAAATCAACTCAATGAACGGAAGCTGCCTGTATCTTTGAGATACTCTAGAAGTTTAGACAATTGTTATCGCGAAACAGCACTAAATGATCGAATAATACCACTTAAAGATTATGCTCTTGACGCTTCAGTAAAGATTAACTCGCATACTAAACGGAATGAGCTGCCACGCAATGTTAGTTCATTTGGATGAGGGGTTGTCCATTTGCGATTTTCGAAGGGGAAGCTCCTTAAGAATTTAATGCACAGCAAACGACAGTTGAAAAGACGATTGTAGTAAAAAGGATACTATTTGTACCTCTATGTATGCATAAACAATTTGTAACCGTTGGTTACACAAATGTGTACTTGCATGAACTAGGTGGGACCTTATTTCGAAAATAGCAAATAACATATGTTACTTGCAGCCCTTAAATCTAGGCTACCGCTGCTTCGTTGTTGCTATAGCAACATTTTTCAAATATTATTTTGTCCATTTTAAAAAAATTGTTTCTTATTTTTAAAAATAAAAACATCAATCGATTATTGGAGAATAGTTTCTCGTTTTGGTTTCTTGCTGTATTTTCTGAACACCTATGGATAAAGCTTTCGTGTCGAATCCCTGAGAGTTCTTCAGGCAGCGATAAACGATGCAATAAACTGGCTTCATAGTTAAAAAACATTTCTACGGGTAATTTTAATATTTTCAGTGATGATCAGGTCGTTATTCAATGAATATCACATGTGTTCACTACATTTAAAATAGCTCTGAAACCTCAACCTATACGTAGTCATAGCTAATTAAAATAAGCCGCGAGGTGCGACCCTTGAGTCCACATGTTCGGGAAGTTGAATATCTACATACAGTGCCGAGAAGAAGTGATGCAAAAAGATTAAAATATACAAAATTTCGACTTTGATAGCTTATTTACGAACTCTCAAAAGTAATATCGGCAAAATTGATATTTCGGAGTATGGCCCTATGTGCCTAAGATAAAATTTCTACATCATTTTTCCAAAAACCGATTTCTGAAAGTTTGTTTACGCTTCCAGATTAACCTCTACCTTAAAACAGACCGAGAAAAAGTGATGCAATAATTGCTTTTCATTGAAAATGTGTCATTTCATCAGCGATTGCAGTCAATGGTTAGTTGTTTTCATCATTGAAAATCAATTTTAGAGGCGATAGGAGGAAAACATTCGTGAAAGAAAGTAATTTCTCAATCCTCAGGTTTAGGTTTTCATTGATATTACTATTTAACCAATTTTCAGTCGATCAACATTTGAAAAGAGACTTCTTTAGATGAAAGAAAAATGATTCTTCGGCTTCACAACCAGACCGTTCCATACAAGGAAATTGCATCCATCGTTAATAGACCCATTTCCACTGTTTGGAGGATAATAGACAGGTTCTGCAAACATAAAAACTTGGAAAATAAAAAGCGCTCAGGTAGAACGAAAATATTATCAGAACGTGATATGCGAGTAATCGAACGAGAAGTGAAGAAAGATCCTTTTATACCGGCGACGAAAATCACAGCAACACTAAAATCTATTTATAACAAAGATGTTAGTGTTCATACAGTCCGAAATCATTTAAGGAAATCGGGTTACGTGTGTTGTATTCCACGAAAGAAATTCTTCGTTAGCGGCATAAACCGAGAAAAAAGATTAAATTTCGCTAAACAACATTTGAATAAGGATGTCGAATTTTGGAAACGCGTCTTATTCACGGATGAGAGAAAGTTTAATGTGTTTTCTCATGATGGACGAGCAAAAGTGCGCAGAAAGCCTCTTACGGAAAATATGATAGGAACTGTGAAGCATGGTGGTGGTTCTATTTTGGTATGGGGATGTATGGCCTTCAATGGAGTTGGCGAACTCCATATAATAGAAGAAAAAACGATGGATCACAAAGTCTACATCGAGATTTTAAAGAATCGGCTAGGATCTAGCGTTCAAAAGTTAAATTTGGGAACAAACTACATATTCATGCAACACAATGCTCCTAAGCATACCGCCAACCAAACTGGAATGTGGATACTTTATATTGCTCCAAATTGCTTGAAATGGCCCCACAATCACCTGATCTCAATCCAATTGAGCATGTTTGGGAAGAACTGTCGCGTCGACTTGCAACACATCACATCCGCAGCAAATCCGCGCTTAAAAAAATAATACAAGAAGAGTGGGGCAAGATTACTCAAGAATACTGCGCAAAGTTGGTTTCATCTATGCCAAGGAGGCTTCAAGCTGTCATAGATCGAAAAGGAAATCCTACAAAATATTAAGAACTGTTAGTTGCTATCAGTTACCCACTACAGTTGGTAGAAGATGATTGAGGATTAATTTTTGCATCACTTTTTCTCGGTAGCCAAAAATGAATTGATTTACTTTTTAATTTTTTTCTTATAGAAAAGTTAAATATTTTGTTGATTTTTTTATGTCTAATCACTGTTTGGAAATATATTAATAGCAAGAAAAAAACCAACGGACTTTTTATTCACTAGCTTTAAAAATATGAAAAGGTTAATTCAAAGAATTTCTTCAATATGAACTTTTGCATCACTTCTTCTCGGCACTGTAAATATTATTAATATTATTATTATATTTTTTTTTTAGTTAAAGCCTTTTAAAGCATACGATCTTGCAAAGTATTGACATCAAAGCGTTGACTACCACAAATGCAAATTTGATTAGAATTTTTTGGTTTTCAAAATATAAGCAGTTTTTTTTATAGTAAAATTAGAACACTGTAAAAACTGTTCAAAATCTGCTCATATTATGCAAATATTAATATACTTTGATTGACTTTACAAGAATGTCTAAGAGGTATAGAGATATAAAGTAATATCATTCGTATGAACTCTTTTTACATGGTGACTTTGAATGATGTTTATTTTAATTTTTTTTTGTAATCATGAGAAAAAAGTTTTGCTCGTTTTTCTACATAAATTGATAAGAATTTATAAATTTCATAAACATTTATTACTGTGTTGTTCAAATCTGGTTAAATAATTTTTTTATGAAAAAACCGAAAAATCGAATTATCTTCTATTAAATTAAAAACGGTTCTAAAGATTTTTTTAAAGTTAAAAACATCACAAAAAAGTAGATACAAGTCGATTAACATCTTAATGATGCAAATAATTTATTTGGTTCGCGAGATATAGTGGATGGCATAAATGACCTTAGAAGTGATGAAGACCTTTAATGATTTTTTATTTTTTATTAATTTTTTTTGTAATCATGAGAAAAAGTTTTGCTGAGCTTTTTCGAAAAACTGTTTTGAGTATATAAATTTTATAAACATTGATTACTGTGACTCGCAAATCAAGTTAAAAACTTATTGTTTATTAAAAATCCCTATTTTTTACACTTTTCTTTAATATATTAAAAAACGGCTCCAACGATTTTTTTAAAAATTTGATAGAATTGCACAAATGTCAAGACGCGTCGATTGACATCTTAAACATACAAATTGTACGTTTGGTTCGCGAGATATAGCGCATGACAGAAATGACCTTCAAAGGGTTAAAACACGTACGGACGGACGTTCGTATTTACATACACACACATATATATACTTCTTTCTAAAAACACCTAAAAACTTCAAAACGTAAAGATATGTTGAAAATTTCAATTTCGAATTTCGAGGCGATTACAAGAACTTCTCATATACCGGGAAGTTAAAAAAACCAAAACCAACCTAAATTTTTAACTTCCCAGTATGTATATGGGAAGTTCTTGTAATCGCCTCGAAAATTGAAATTGAAATTTTTAACATTTCTTTAGGTTTTGAGGTCTTCAGAGTATATATATAAAGTGTTTTTAGAAAGAAGTATGTATGTGTGTGTGTGTGTATGTACGTACGTACGTGCGTTCGCGGGCAGTTTTTCTACGAGCATAACTCACGTAAAAAAGGTCGTATTGACTTCGTTAATGTTTCAATCGAAGCGTCTTTGCAATCTTAAGAGCTGATTAGTTTTTGGGACACTTCGGTCGGGGGGGTTTGCTGGTTTCACCCCTTGAAGGTCAACCATGTTATGCGCTATATCTCACGAACCAAACATGCGATTTTCATCATTAAGGTGTCAATCGACGGGTATTAAGATTTTTATGAATCTATCAAATTTTTTAAAAAATCGTTGGATCCGTTTTTTAATTTTTTTAAAAATAGTGCAAAAAATTAGGAATTTTTTCAAAAACACAAAATTTTTAACGTTATTTTCGAAGCTAAGTAATCAATGTTTATATTATTTATATACTCCACATAGTTCTTGTAAAAAAATCAGCAAAATGTTTTTTCATGTTTACAAAAAAAATTAAATAAAAAATAAAAAATCATTAAACGTTCAAGGTCATTTACGTCATTCATTATATCTCGAGAACCAAATATAATCTTTCCATCGTTAAGGTGTCAATCGACGCGTATCAACCTCTTTATAATGTTTTTATATTTTAAAAAAATTGTTAAAGCGTTTTTTACGATTTATTAATTTTTTTTAGAAAAGTAGTGTTTTTTTCATAAAAAATTCCATTTTAATCTGATTTGCACATCGTAATAATAAATGTTTATAGAATTTATAAACTTTTATCAATTTTTGTAGAGAAACCAGCAAAAACTTTTCTCATGATTACAACCAAATTAAATAAAAAATAAAAAATCATTCAAAGTCACCATGTAAAAAGGGTTTATTCGAATCATTATACCTTAAATCTCTCATTCTAAAGACATTGTTGTATAGTCAATCAAAGTTTATTAATATTTGCAAAATTTGAGCAGATTTTCAATAGTCTTCGCAGCACCATGTTTAACTTTAATGAAAAAACTGCTTTGTAACCTGTCCCCCCTCCGATTGATCCGCGTGAATAATCAATCAAACCAATGCACCAAAATCCTTACGTAATCAATTGACGCTCGCGTAGATGTTACGATTAACATTAAATCATTCCAATAATTTTTATGAGAGGTACATTTTTTTTATTTGAAGTAGTATTATTTCCAAAACTTTTATTGTGTTTAATATTTTTAATATCTATGTAGATATTACTGGGAAGTTGACCGTGTGGACCTCATGGGTCGCACCTCACGGCTTGTTTCAAAATGATACCACAAAACGCCTTCTGCAGAAATAAAGTTCAAAGTAAATGTAATCAGCTCCATGAAAATCAAATTTAAAGATTGATTCATTAGGAAATTAAAAATGTATATTATGAAATATGAATTGATCTAAAAGGATTCAAAACCTCACGAACTACATAGGTACTATATCTTTGATCAATTCCTATCGTCTGGAAAATAATTTTTGCTGAAAACAAAAATAGAGCATTAATGAAAATTGATGGTGAGTTAAGTTGGATGGAGGAACTTTGGAAGATATCCTCATCCCTATGTTGAAAAAAACATCACTAAAACACATTATTTGACATAGGATTGTCTAAAGAATATTGTTTACTTTAACCATGAAAATAGTTGGTCGGTCACATTTCAAATGAGAGAGATGTCCTTTATAATTGATAAAAAATAATGCTTAAAACATCCAAAAAATAAAGAAGGAACAAGCGTATTAGCTCTTTTCGCAACTTCACAATAATATACACCAAAATTGAAGGTTGCAAATAAAACTGATGTTCCACTGTGCAACAATTTAGATTAATTATTCTTATTGAGGGTAAATCTTAAATAGTGAAGGAATAGGAAATTAAATGCGTGTCAAATGTTAAAAAATCGTGGAAAAATGAAAATAATTGGGGCCAAACAATAATGAAAATGAGAAGGCTATGACCTGCCATCAAGATTCTTAAAGATGTAAGGTTGAATAAACTACTTATCTTATATAAACCAGATTTAAAAAAAAGGCTTTGTTCACGAAGTTTGCTTAATCTGTTAGCTATTTTGAAAACCTCTACCGTCTGCGTTGAAAAATTGAAATGTTGTCCTTATGGCTGTATTGTATTACTACAATTTTCAATTAGAAAAACAAATGGATACTTGTATGAACGGAAGACCCTTCTAATAATCCGAAATATCTCTAGATGTACTGAAGTATGGTGAAAAAAAACAATAACTAAGCTTACATATTCAAATTCTTCTTCCGTACGGCTGAAAAAAACTATTTGGACAAAATAAAACCCAGAATTGGTAAACGTGACTTCAAAAGAAAGCATAACCAATTTTATATATTTCTGGTTCACTAAGCGTTATTATTCAATCATTTCAGGAAGATTTCGAACCTAAATTTTACGAAAAGTTTCGACTCTAAACATGTAAGACGATACATTGCTTTCAACCATTAAAGAATTACGGTATACTTAAAGTGTTATATTAGCTTTCCTAATTTTTCAAGTAGAGCGATATATTTGCATTTTGGTAGGATACGGCCTCCAAATCGTCAGAAAACTTATCACATGCACGGCAAGCAATCACAGTAGGCTGTTTAGGCCAGCGAAAAATTCCTTACTAAGTTCAAAAAGAAAATCCCTTCCTACAGAAAAAGATGTCTTATATCTGGAACTGAACTGAAATTTGGCGCGCATTTTTTAATAAAACTTTTCATCAGTAAGCACAAAAATTTCTAATACACATGAAAATTCCTGGATGTTACGCTATGTCGGAGGTAGTTTTGGCCATAAGTCACTCTGGCAACTCCTATCTCTTCTTTGGCCGTGAAAAAGATACCTGATATGTGATGTGTGCAATAAAATTAGATAGATTCGGTTTTGCTTCAGCTTTGATCCCGCCATTCATATTCATGCAGAGAATTAACTGCCATATCTGTTTGCTTAAAAGTGCTTTTAATGGGTCGTTTTTATTTCAAAAGTGTACATTGGTGCAAAATTGTGAATATTTGAGGAATTTCTACAGTAACAAATGTTATAGATGTATTTTTTAGCTTATACAGGCAAAATGCGAAGAAAAGGACGTAAAACACCCTTCGATGTTCACAAATTAGTTGTGAATTTATATAGTCCGGGAAAATCAAAAGTCAAGAAGTTGGCTGATTCACGATTTAGTATAAACAAGCCGTGAGGTGCGACCCATGAGGTCCACACGGTCAACTTCCCAGTAATATCTAAAAAGATATTAAAAATATTAAACACAATAATAATTATGGAAATACTACTACTTCAAATAATAAAAATGTACTTCTCGTAAAAGTTATTGGAATGATTTAATATTAATCATAACATCTACGCGAGCGTCAATTGATTAAGTAAGGATTTTGGTGCATTGGTTTGATTGATTATTCACGTGGATCAATCGGAGGGGGGAGAGGTTACAAAGCAGTTTTATCATTAAAGTTAAAACATGGTGCTGTGAAGACTATTGAAAATCTGCTCAAATTTTGCAAATATTAATAAACTTTGATTGACTTTACAACAATGTTTTTAGAATAAGAGATTTAAGGTACTATGATTCGAATGAACCCTTTTTACATGGTGACTTTGAATGATTTTTTATTTTTAATTTAATTTTTTTTGTAATCATGAGAAAAGTTTTTGCTGGTTTCTCTACAAAAATTGATAAAATTTTATAAATTCTACAAACATTTATTATTACGATGTGCAAATCAGGTGAAAAATGAATTTTTTATGAAAAAAACACTACTTGTCCAATTTTTTTCAATAAATTAAAAAAACCGCTTTAAAGATTTTTTTAACATATAAAAACATCATTAAAATGATAATACGCGTCGATTGACACCTTATTGATGGAAATATTATATTTAGTTCTCGAGATATAATGAATGACGTAAATGACCTTGAATCTTTAATGATTTTTTATTTAATTTTTTTTGTAATCATGAAAAAAACTTTTGCTGGTTTTTTCACAAGAACTATTTGGAGTATGTAAATTATATAAACATTGATTACTTAGGTTTAAAAATCAGGTTAAAAATTTTGAGTTTTTGAAAAAAAACCTAATTTTTTGCACTTTTTTTTAAAAAATTAAAAAACGGCTCCAAGAATTTTTTTAAAAATTTGATAAAACCACATAAATGTTAATACGCGTCAATTGACACCTTAAACAAGCAAATTGTATGTTTGGTTCGCGAGGTATAACGCATGACAGAAATGACCTTCAAACAGGCAAAACAGCAAACTTCCCCGACCGAAGTGTCCCAAAAACTAATCAGCTCTTAAGATTGCAAAGACGCTTCGATTGACACCTTAACAAACTCGATATGACTTTGTTTACGCGAGTTATGCTCGTAGAAAAAAGTGTCCCCGAAGGTACATACGTACGTACGTACGTACATACACACACACACATACATCTCACTTTCTAAAAACACTTTATATATATACTCTATAGACCTCAAAACGTAAAGAAATGTTGAAAATTTCAATTTCGATTTTCGAGGCGATTACAAGAACTTCCCATATACTGGGAAATTAAAAAAAGATACCAAAACAGCGGTAATTTGAAAAACAAGCGAAGAAACTGGAACAAGCTAGCCGAAAGAGACAGTCGGCATATTGTTGTATTAGGAGGGAAGGAAGAAATCCCAAAATAAGTATGCCAAAAATCACTGTCAGTCTTGAAAAACACTTAATAGATCTGTTTGCCGAAATACGATTCGGCAAACCAAAAAGCACTATGGGCACATGAACTGTGTCGCAAGAAAGGAACCTTACATTGTAATAAGGTAAACCGAATTAAGCGACTCAAGCTCGCAAATTAGGACTTTACATTCTGGAAACGTGCAATATTTATTGACGAGATTATATTTCATGAAAAAAATGAGATGATGTAACTAAAATTGAGCGAAAAAATACAAGTGTGCATCACGAACATAAAATCAAACATTCAATGGCTGAGTGGTTGCATTTCAGTCATATTAGACGTAATACAAGTTGACATATTTTTAACCGGATACTTCTGATTAACTCGTGACTTGTTTCAATTTTATAAATGTCTTCTGGCTGAAATTGAAGCATTGAAAGACATCGGAGCAAACAATAATTTTCTTATTAACTGAAACCTCAGGCGACAGCAACTAAACTACCACTGTCTGTTCTCGAATGCTAGATTTTCAGGCTTACGCTTGTTGTTGGAATCTGCAAGTATTTCTTAGCAGAAGTGCGTTTTGCATTAATCAATGTATGTATGTACATACGTAAAACGAAATCTAACATGATGTCCAATAAAAGAGACTACTTTATTAAAGTAAATTTAGATATGAGTATTTACTCGAAAAAAATCAGCGTTAAAAATTTTTCAAAGATAAGACAAGAAGGATATTTGTTCGAGATTTTTGTTAATTTCTTGAGCATTAGAGCTTACATAATGTTTTTTTCTGTGGGAAATTCCTCCTACATTAATAATTTGTTGGGGCTTTAAAGGCAAATGAATCCTTTATTTTATTCAAGAGAAAATCGCTATGACTTGTGTTGAAACCACTGCTTCAATATTTTTCATACTTCGGCAAAGTTCGATGAGCTATTAACCACGCACTAAGTTTAAGAATAAGCAATTTAAATTTCATATAAATGAACAAGAAAGGCAGCATACTATATATACTAAGCAATCTAAATTATGATTAATCTTTGTTTGAAATTTCACATTAAATTCCATAGTTTGTATTTAAACGATTTTATTCAATTATTCAATTAAAACAGGTTCCGTCTAAAATCTAATGAGTATCTAATAAAATAACAGGGTATAAATCTGAAAAATGTGCATATTTCGGAATATTTGCCACAGGAAACTACTAAATCTAGAGAAGACAACCTATTGTCTTAGTACAAGTATAATTCAAAGCAACGCTAGCAAAGATGAGAAGTATAGCATTTTTCCACAAATTTCACTAATTTTCGGATAAAATAAGTAAATGCACTCGAATTAAATAAAATAATGAATAAATGCGTTCGAAATAAAAACAACAGATACAGGAATCATATGAACAAATTTTCAAATCAAAAAAATCAATCTGGTATGAAATGAATGTATTAACTAATTAATTAATTAATAAAACAAAACATCTCAACAGAAATTTATTCATAAAACGTGCAGACATTTTTTTGAGTATATGCTAAACAATTTTCTAAATATTACTTAACATTTTCCCACATATTTTTTTGTAAAAGTTCATTTACAAAAAGTTCAGACATACACGACAAGAAGTACGGAACATATCTAAAATAGACAAATATTTGGAATTTGTTAAAAAACGAAAAACCAATCAGATTAGCCAAGTAATTAGTATACAAAATTAAATTTATAAACATCCATTAAATGTTTAAAAACTATTCAGTAAGAATCAGTTTAGCCATTGTATCAAGAGGTGGAAAAATTCTATGCTAACAAAAACTGAATACACCAATATGAACTGGCGCTGTTTGTTATTTTAACATCAATTAAAAATTGATGAGAAACAGGCTTAAAACGGATCCTAGCCTGAATTAAAAAGAAAAACCATATTGATAACACATTCAAATAGTTTTATGCTTGACACACCATCACAGTGGGATTTATTTTGACAATTTGTTTTAATTCAATTAGAATATTTGCGTTAAATAGATGGATGTATTGATTTGCGTATGTTTTGCTTTCCATTAAAAAATTGAACAATGCAAGGCCTGATTTTATGTATACTAATTTAAACGTAAATCTTGTATGTATGTATATATGCAGCTGAAATTAGTGAAATTTCGGTAATTTGCTTCCGTGTCTTATTGAAAAATTTAATAAAAAAAATTGTTTGATTCATGAATGACGCTTTGTGCCTTTTCAAAAATTTATGCAACATAATAAAAAAAATCACTTGTTTGATTCATAAATGAAGTTTGCATTTGGTGTTTGTGATTGCATTTTAATAAACATCATATCATTCATAAACAAACAACGAACAATTTAATGTTTGAAATTACCACATATAACGATCGATAGTTACGAAGATTTTCACTTATTCAACTTAATATAAACCAAGCTTAGTTTGAAAACATACAAACACAATGAGATTTTGAAGATGAATTTGTCATAGGAAAAATTGAGGCAGCATAAATCTATTTGTAAGTTATGAATTACTGCCTTCAAAATCAACGGCCTCTGATCAACGTAAAAGACAAGAAAGATAACATTTATACCGATAAAGACGTTAACACTCAAAGAATTATTTCTTCCAAAGGTGAAACTTGCCATATGCTGGTGGAAAAGATTTAAATAAAGCATAATGAGGTTCTTACTGACTGACATCGATGCTCTCGAGCGACAAGTATGGAGCAACTTGGGCCTACCCTACCACAGCCTATTGCTTGCAATGTCGCATGTAAAACGTGACTTGGCCCAAGCAATATTCGCCTCAGCCGGGTTAACTCTCTTTTACTAAAAACCAGATGGAGAAGGATTCACATGGATAACTTCATCTGCTTAAATGCAATAGGAAATTAGCATATCCATCAACTCTTAAACGACTCGTTTCTTTTGCAAAATTATCGTTCCCAGGTAGAAAATTGTAATATGTCTCTTCAAATTTTCTTTTACTGTAAATATAAATTTTTCCAATATGACAATTTTTATTCATTTTAAAATTTTCGACTTGCCCAGCCAGTGGAAAGCGTTTTGCATCGTTAAATGAATATAAATGATTATAGACGACGAATAAAAAAAAAATCAAGATACATTAATTAATTCTTAGACTGTTTATGGATAATTGTGAAAGTTTTATATTTTTTTAAAGTGAGCCACAACAGTTCAAATGAACAATGTTTTAAAAAATTCCTTGGAATGAAATCTTTTTCTTGCAATCTAGTGATGGGTGATGTTGCCGCGTCACATTGACTATATGGAAGCGGAAGAGCTATTGAAAATGGGTCGCGAATCAGTCGCATATAGTGATACAGGATACACAGGGGTTCGTGAGATCCTTTTTACGGCTGACGGAGCCTCGGATTTTGATTTAATATATCCCTAGAACTCGCAAAGGCGTTAACGTGCTCATGAATTAAAGGCTTGAAGGCATGTTCACACTAGGATGGTACGGAGGACAGGACAATATTGTCCTTTCGTGTGCTTTGTAAACATGCGACAATACATTTGACATGGACTGTATTGTCTTACAGAGCAGGCTTTTGTTAAAGAGATTAGCTTAGACGTCCAGTTCGAGCATGCAAAAAAAATTGTGCTATCTCAATGTATTATCCTGAGCCTCATTTAAATCTAAGACCGCCTCCGGATCGGGGTTGCGTAGTCGTCCACTTTTTGAGCTGGTTGTGGATGATACATATATGGAAAAGCTTGAGAAATCAAAACCCCTGCAGCCAGGAATACCATATCCTCATGGGTTTGATTCTATGTCACTTGTTTTTTCGCGCCAAACTCTAACGTTTACTTCACAGCGTTCTCAGTTGCGCTTACAGGCGTGTTTCAAGATGTGAATTAATCAAATCAAGGCAAGAAAAACGTAAGCGTACTGTTGAAAATATTGATACTATGAACCAAAGTGTAAGTACGAACCCACAAAAATCGTTAAATCGTCATTCTCAAGACCTTGAACTTTATCATCGTACGAAACGAATTATTTTCCAGGAAGATTTGAAAGCATATAAGATCAAATTGAATCAAAAGCCGTATGACCATATACTATGTAAAATATTGCTGACAGCTTTAAAGGAGTCTGGAATGCATTAATTTTTTTCTTAAAACTCATTGGTGACAATGAGGCTTATAAATAGGGATGCATCCGATACCGATATATCGACGATACTTTGAATTTGCCGATATATCGGTATCGGTGATATTTTTATGGCCGAATCATCGATACTTTTCAAATTTCGCGCTTTATAAATGATGTAATGTAAACGGCCGTGTTGTCTCGTTTATTTCGTTGTCATCGAGTCTCGAACTAACTATGCTCGGAGAATCCCCGCGCTTTATTCAGTCTCTTGTTTCGCTAGGATGACTGTTGTTGCGTGTAGTATTTTTCCATGTAAATAAAATTAAGAATTACATATTGTAATTAGTTTGTGTGTCGTTTAAGTCAAATAAAGTAAATCTAAATAGTAGTCATGTCAACTTCAAAACACAAATTTTTGGAAAATATAAGAAGTCCGTCGACAGAAGGGAAGAATTCATCGCAATCGAAAAAAATAGCGACTGACTTGGTATTGGCTCTTAATGAAGAAACTTGATGGTTTGAAAATGAAGAAACATATTACTTAGCCACAATGCTTGATCAGAAAGCACGAATATTTCAACTACAGTCTACTATTATTACGGCAAATAAGCGTCTTGTTCAGTTACTTGATCTTAACTGCACTGCATTCCGAAACTGTGAGTTCTGAGATGCCTACGAGAGGTGGGCTTTGGAGCGTTTGTAAAAATATTACTAGAGAGTCCGAGGAAGATGAGCCCCTGTCTACCCTGAGCTGTTATTTTCTCAAAGAAGAAATCTAGAGATACCAAAGGTCTCCTAATATATCGAGAGATGCAGATCCGTTCGTTTTCTGACCCAATAACGTGTTATACCCAAACTTGAAAAAAATAGCGCAAAAGTAGTTTCCAAATAAGTTCTGTCGCATCTGATAGATTATTCTCCACCGCAGGTCTTATTCAAACAGACTTACGAAATCGCTTTTCTCCACAAAACTTAAGAATACTTTGCTTTTAAACAAAAAAATTATCAATTTTAATTTCAATTATTAAAACTATCAACTATCAATCTCAACCTGTCTATATTTTTTATATTGATTTTAAAAAAATAACCTGACTTATGTTTTATTTATTTTACCTTCATTTTTTAATACAATAAGCGTATCGGTATCTCCCATATTTTTATAAGAGTATCGGTATCGTATCCGCAAAAAAGCGTATCGAGGCATCCCTACTTAAAACATTTTTAACATAATGAACTAAACAAATAAACAAGACATTAAAAGAATTGAATTGATATCTTATGTAGTTGTGTTTTTATTCGAATTTGAGTATGGTTTACTATCGATTTAGTCTTAATTAACGTTCGGAGCAAATTTTTTAGTAAAATTCTTTACGTAAATGGGAACAAAAAATTACACTGTAATTCATTTGCAAATGTAAGCTTTCCGCAATAGTGTTGAAAGCTTTTCGAAGTAACTGCTGATTTTCGAATAGGTTCAGCGGTTCGTATATAAGATTCATTCGAAAATGCAGCGGTAAGCAATCTGTTCCGAACCATCTGAATTCAATATCTTCTGTAAAGTGAATCTGGATTAAGGCAGTACAAAGTGGTTTTGGATGAATTAATTGGTTGAAGACAGGTAACTCAGAGGTGACTTGATTCAATTCAAGGTCAAAAGCGTTGGCGGATCAATCTAATTTTTTTTATACGTATCTATGAATCGTAGATGCTAATGATGCTGAACGATGTAAATTTACTTTGCATGAAAGTTTTGTAGGTGTTTAACGTGAATGAAACGAAGAGACGATGAAATAATGTATGAGAAGCTACCAATGCCTTTTTATATGTTAATAAAAACAATTATTCTCACTGAATAAGTATTAAAATTTATGATAGTTTCTGAAGTAATTCGAATAATTATTAGTTCATTTAGTTCTTGTTGTCTTACGCAAATCACTATAATTTTACTGTAATTTAACTATTTTTCATGAATTTAATTTGCAAGACCTGATCATCAAGTTTTCATTAACAAAATTATAACCTTTGGCTGATAGCTTTGTTTTGATAATTTAAACGATTAAGTAACATTCTCAAAACTTCAGGTCTGTTTGTATTTTCTTAAGTCAGTTAAATGTGTAGACGTTCTATGTCAATCAATATAACTTATCAAAAATACTTTAGATACACCACTGATACAATTTAAACGGTAGATACTGATAAAGGCTATCTTAATTTTTTACATAATTTCTTCCAATTAGTATTGATTCACGATTGAAAGTGACTCAATATGTAGAGGGTTTTATTAGGCAAAATGCTTACATGGTTTGAACAGAACACTATTTAAGGGGGAACACCACTGTAGGATTTTCAAGAAATCAAAAAATTTTTTTGTTGCTCTCAAGTATACCTTATTATTATAGAAATCATGTAGCAAAGTTTCATATAGTGGAAAAATCTGTAAGTGTTCGAAATTTTAAATTAGCGCGGCGCCTCTCACTACTTTTTCGGAGCGCAATCCGCGCGTATCCCCGCGCTGTTGGTATTGAAATTTAGAACAATTTTAAATATAAATTTCTTAAAACTGTACACGTGCTGTGTTAGTTGCACGTAAGCAGAAAACGCCGAAGTACGTATTTTGCAGACTAGAGGTTAATCACATTTATTAATGATTTTTATATAACTTAAACATTAAACGCGTTTTTCTCGGAACAACGTTTTTCAAACTGGCCGAACTCTTTTCTCAAACAATTTTTGTTCGATTTACTTGAAATTTTTACAATACGTTCATAACTAGTGTCTACATGGAAGTACGTAAGATTTTTTTATGTTGCATATTTCGAATGTTATTAACAATTTTCGAACGTTACTTTTTTTTTACTTTTTTTTAATTTTTTTTTCAAAATGACGTCATTTTGTCAAAAATCAATTTAAAACAAAAATCCTACGCACTTCTCTGGCTGTTATTATGCTTTATCGGCAATTATTTGTTTGATAACCATAACCTTAACATTTCAGGAGAAAACGGTCCGGCCGCGAAGCCATGAAAAAATAAGGCGTTTCTGGAGAAATGCTAGGGAGCCGCCATTTTGTTTTGTAAAGTTCTGAAAAAAATTCAAAAAGGGTGTCAAATACTTGTACAATATAGGTCTTTTTACCAAATTTCGATATGTTGTTTGGTTTTTGAGAAACAAATTCCCAAAAAATGAGTTCTTTTTTTCCTCTACGGTTGTGTTCCCCCTTAAGATATGAGATGTATATTTATATTTAGACCAGGGCGGATCTGTGAAAAAACTACTACAATTGGCAGTTGAGGGGGGGCACACTGATTTTTGCAGGAAAAGTTGTGGAACAAGCCGTGAGGTGCGACCCATGAGGTCCACACGGTCAACTTCCCAGTAATATCTACATAGATATTAAAAATATTAAACACAATAAAAGTTATAGAAATAATACTACTTCAAATAATAAAAATGTACCTCTCATAAAAATTATTGGAATGATTTAATATTAATCGTAACATCTACGCGAGCGTCAATTGATTACGTAAGGATTTTGGTGCATTGGTTTGATTGATTATTCACGCGCATCAATCGGAGTGGGGACAGGTTACAAAGCAGTTTTTTCATTAAAGTTAAAACATGGTGCTGTGAAGACTATTGGAAATCTGCTCAAATTTTGCAAATATTAATAAACTTTGATTGACTATACAACAATGTCTTTAGAATAAGAGATTTTAGGTATAATGATTCGAATAAACCCTTTTTACATGGTGACTTTGAATGATTTTTTATTTTTAATTTAATTTGGTTGTAATCATGAGAAAAGTTTTTGCTGGTTTCTCTACAAAAATTTATAAAAGTTTATAAATTCTATAAACATTTATTATTACGATGTGCAAATCAGGTTAAAAATGGAATTTTTTATGAAAAAAGCACTACTTTTCTAAAAAAAATTTAATGAATCGTAAAAACCGCTTTAACAATTTTTTTAAAATATAAAAACATTATAAAGAGGTTGATACGCGTCGATTGACACCTTAATGATGGAAAGATTATATTTGGTTCTCGAGATATAATGAATGACGTAAATGACCTTGAACGTTTAATGATTTTTTATTTTTTATTTAATTTTTTTTTGTAAACATGAAAAAAATTTTGCTGATTTTTTCACAAGAACTATTTGGAGTATATAAATAATATAAACATTGATTACTTAGGTTTGAAAATCAGGTTAAAAATTTTGTGTTTTTGAAAAAAAACCTAATTTTTGGCACTCTTTTTAAAAAAAAAATGAAAAACGGATTCAACGATTTTTTAAAAAATTTCATAGATTCATAAAAATCTTAATACCCGTCGATTGACACCTTAATGATGAAAATCGCATGTTTGGTTCGTGAGATATAGCGCATAACATGGTTGACCTTCAAGGGGTGAAAACAGCAAACTCCCCCGACCGAAGTGTCCCAAAAACTAATCAGCTCTTAAAATTGCAAAGACGCTTCGATTGACATCTCAACGAAGTCGATACGACTTTTTTCACGTGAGTTATGCTCGTAGAAAAACTGCCTGCGAACGCACGTACGTACGTACGTACGTACATACACACACACACACATACATACTTCTTTCTAAAAACGCTTTAGATATACTCTATAGACCTCAAAACGTAATGAAAAGTTGAAAATTTCAATTTCGATTTTCGAGGCGATTACAAGAACTTCCCACATACTGGGAAGTTAATAACTCGTATATCAATAATTGACTTATGCTCCTTCTCAAAAAAGTTGGGAATATTAAAAAAAATCAAAATGTTTAAAAAATTTAAAGAAAATGGTTTTTTTCCTAATTTTTTCACTCGTTACTTTAAAACGGTTCATTTTTGAGCAAAGTGCCTTGCCACAAAATGGCAATAAATATTTTAAAAAAGAGGAAATAGCCCTTTTTTTAACTCAAAACAGTTCCGCCTTGGTCTAATTGTAAAAAACAAATAGAAGTTAAATGGGAAGTGTGGTTTCGGGGTGACGGACGGCTTCCTCTTCAGGTGCTGTCATTTACCATCCGTCACCAGACAGCACGACCACGTGCCCCCCCCCAAGTCCAAGCCTAGTCGTGGTCGTGCTGTTTGGTGACGGATGGTAAATGACAGCACCTGAAGAGGATGCCGTCCGTCACCCCGAAACCACACTTCTCATTTAATTATGATGGTACCAGCCAAAAATCTGAAAACAAGAACCTCCATTAATGTGCAAAAAATTGTGTTAGCAAGTCGCAAACCAAAAAGCACACTAGTGGGTGGGTTGTCGACTAGACACGGAGGTTCTAAAACCCAAAAAACAAATAGAAGTTCATATAATTCATATCTAATTGATGATGTGATTTGAATCTCGTAATACGGTTAGGTTAATCAAAAATCAATAAATTGCGCGATACCATCAAAATTGGGGCTGATTTTGAGAGAAATTTTTTTCAGCATGCAGTCATGGATAATATAAGATTTGGAAAATCATATACTAATAGGATTTAATTGTAAAAATGATAATTTTGAGTATCAGAGTAATGGTTTTATGATTTTATGGTAATTGCATACATTTAAGTTCGTATTGTAGAATATCCGCAAAACACGGCTAATTAAAATGTTGCCAGATACTAATCAACACAATATACATAAGTTTTTTTTTATCGCGTCATTAAATAACAACAGCTTCAACGACGACGCAACAATTTTGTAGTTAAAATAGTTTAAAAGTAGGCTAAGATAGGTTAAGAAAGGATAGATAGGATTAAGCGCAAACTTGTAAATTTGAATGCAAAATAATTTTCTGAGCCACTCAAACTTTTTGCCTACATCTTTTAAAAATTATCGCGTGCAATTTAATTTTTTTAACAGTCGTTGAAGGATCACTCTAATAATTAGCACTTACGTTGCTTCCCTATTGTAGAAAAATCTACATTTTTCATGTTGCTTTCATTAATTTAAATAAAAAGCGGCTCATAAAACCCGAACCACATTTATAGAAGTATAGATTTTTAAAAATAAATTGGCAATTTGATTATTTAGTAAGGTCACAATGTTTTCCTAGAACCTACGCCTATTTACAAAATATGACATGTTAACAAACAACTATATAAAAAAAATTGCTGTGGGGTGATTTAGGTAAATTAAAGAACTCCTAATAATTTTTCATTGTACTAAAAAATCCACTTCATTAAACAAATCTTCGTCTAATACTGCCATGCTTTAATAATGTATGTGCACTCAAGTTAACTTTTTATTGCAGCGAAATATAATAATTAGCACTCTCACAAATGAAATGCTCGTTCGACAAATACTGAAAATATCATTCACATGTGAATGACAATTATTTATGTAAATTTTAAATTAGTTTCATCTATATATTTTTTTAAATGGAGAATCAAGTTAATGTTTATATTAATCCTTAGCATATCCAAGCTATGAAAGCGAACCATTTTATTGTTGTTTGTAAATTCATGGAAAATTTTACGTTTGATGCTTGAGTTACGTATTAATTGAATGAATAATTAACTAAGTTAAAAGTCTGGAATTTATTCAGAAATACTTCAATAAAAAGTGAATAAGTCCAGTTGGAGATGATCAATGAGTGTGTATATGTGTTTTGTTGTTGTATGTGTTGTGAGTTAAACATATGATATAATCTTTAACTTTTTTCAAATGATTTAAGGCGAAAATAATGTACTAAGTTTCGGTTTTTGTGTTGATGTACCAGGTTTCGGTTCTGTAATAGCCCTTAATTTTATTTTCAAACATGTCCCTACATCTTCAACGAACGCTAAGGTGCTAAAAGGTTTAAACAGAAGTCTATGAATTTATAAGGAGCAACTAGTTTTTGATAGTTTCGCAGGGTAGTGTCAAAAGATTATGTCTGAAAAATAAGACGAACAGCAAATATTCATGTTATATTTAATTCATACGTTATTTAAAAAGAAATAACACTGTTCAAGATGCTTTTAAAGTTATGGAGGGTATATATATATATATATATATATATATATATATATATATATATATATATATATATATATATATATAGGTTTTAAATGCGTTTTTCATTGGTTTCTTGTAAATATGAAGGTGCAATAGTACACATTATCATTTACGTAGGCTCACACACATCAATCACATGAGATATGAAATAATAATTCCTATACCATAAAAATAAAAATGTTGCTCATGGATAGGTTATTTATATTTTGGAAAGATGATTTTTTATGCCATTGTTCAACTTTACAGTTTGATTCCTTTCAAAACAAATCGGACATCGTTCACAGCGATTACCTCCGTGATCCATCACCGACTAGTATCTTTTTTCAAATTGTAATGACAGCCTCCAAATTTTATTGCAGCCTCATCCTTCATTCTATGCAAAAATAGCGACCCAGCATTTAAAAGTGACCAATTAATAAATATGTATTTAAAATGGAACCCTAAAATTTAGAAAAATTGATGCACTGACTGGACGTTTCGGATAAATACTGGTAATTATGATTGGCCATATTGGTGATCCTACAGAAATGAACTATACACGATTCTCATTACACTTCAAATGAAATAAATTGTTTTTCGTTACAACAACTTGATAATGTACCAAACATACTTCATAATGAAGGTCTATTTCATGTTCACCTGTTGATTTACTGTTCGACATTCATGTTCGTTCGATTTTTCCATACAAGATGTTAAGGTGTGAAGGTGTAACAACAAAGCTATTTAAATTTTTCAAAAATGCAATTGTGTCCTAACTCTTATTACTACATGGAAGTATCAAAAAAGTTTGCTTTCATTCCTCGTTACAAGTAAAATAAGCCTTAGATGTGACCTCCTGTACAGTGAAAAGACTTTTGAAAATATAAATTTATCCATTCAGATTTGGTTACTTGAAGTGAAAGTACCAAATTTATCGAAACACCTTAATTTTAACGCTCTTTTGTACAAACCCAAAAAACTTCGATAATCTTCAAAGAATTGAATTGAAATTTTTTTTTTGCGACGGTAATGGTAAGTGGTCGAATTCGAAAACGTATTGCAATTCAACACATGCATCGATTGGGATACAGTTGCAGTGACATATGCAGAATACTTAGGATCAGCAATACATGTCGAGGCGAACCGCTCAGCAATAAATTCGGTCCACCGACTGGGACCGGTAAGCCTATAGACAACGCAAGAAACCCCTCCTTCCCAAGAAGAACATTCGAGACCGGCTGAATTTCTGCCAAAACCTCAAAAACCTAGGATTTGTAAATTTTTGAGACGATTTATGAGTATTTTTCTAATGTGTGGATTGACTGGCCTGGTAATTCCCCAGATTTAAATCCCATCGAAAATATGTGGTCCAAATTAAAGGAGAATGTCTTTAGATATCCTAGACTAAAATATAGGCAGCAGTTGATTTGACGTTTACAAGTTAAGTGGAACGCAATTTCTGCAAACTACCTAAAAAAATTATGTAAAAGTTTCCGAAAATGACTTTTAGAGTATATAGAAAACGAAGGAGGACATACTTCATACTAATTATATATTAACTTCCCAGTATATGGGAGGTTCTTGTAATCGCCTCGAAAATCGAAATTGAAATTTTCAACATATCTTTACGTTTTGAGGTCTTTAGAGTATATTTTAAGTGTTTTTAGAAAGAAGTATGTATGTGTGTGTGTATGTACGTATGTACGTCCGTACCGGTTTCTAGAAACCGATATTTTAAAGAAGGGAAATGAAAGAGACGCTACGCGACCGACAGCTGATTAAACATCTGTAAGGAGCCCAAAATGCGCACACACAAAGCCACTATTTATACGAGTATATTTAACTTTCGAGTTTCGAAAAGATATTTCTGGAGGTCAGTTTTGAAGTTCTAGGGAGTCGAAAAATGTAAAAACAAATTCCTTTTTTTTTGAAATTTATAAAGGGGACTAGTACTTTAAGAGCTACAGATGTATGCCTATGTATATATTCCGGATTGTACTTCAATCCAATTACTTCAATTCAATTGCTCCTAATTGGCATTTGTAATGGCGACTTTATCATGAATTTAATAAAAAGATACTTTTCAATAATTTAAACAACATTATCAACAAATTGTTTTTGATTTTGAAGTTTAAATAAATTTTTGCTATGATTGTATGGTAAAATAAAAAAAACTTGGTCGTAGTATAATTCAAATTAATTTATATTTGCTTTACCAGTGAAAAAACATTACTTCGAGAAAGGAATAATGTTGGTAAAAAAGTAGCCCTTATGCACTTAAGGGGTTACACCACAGTAGAGAGCGAAAATTTAACGTTTTTTGCGTTTTTTTTTTTAATTGGAAGGAAAAGTAGTATGCTAATTCTTTTTAAGGATGTCATTAAGCATGTTTTGAAGTTTAAAAAAATATGTTTATTCAAAAATATTACAAAATCGCTGCCAAACAGCCGTTTCTGCGGAACGGTTTTTTTGGAGGGGCTCCGCGGCACGCAGTAGAAGTGCACCTAAAATTAATGTGGAATGAAATAAAAGTTTTTTTCTTAAACTACATTAGTATAGCTAAAAAAATGCGTAGGATATTTTGAAAATATTCCTTTTTGTTGAATTGGCGAGCATTTGAAAAAAAAGTTCATTTTTCTACCAAAAAAACGGGCACTTATATGTACCTAAAAAATCGAAATATTAACTTATCAAAACCGGCTACTTATTTCTATGCAGAATGTTGTTTTCAAGATGTGATATTAATTTGGAGTGAAAAAATCGAAAATTGTTTGAGTTGTGCTGCGTGCCGATTTGAAAAAACGTGTTTCGAGAAAAACGCGTTTAAAGTTTTGACTTTACTTTACTTTACGTTTTCTCGCATCATAAAAGGCCGCTGTATTAACGTACTTTGTTTTCAACATGCTTGGAATTTTTGTTAAGAACATCTTTTAGTGTATTAGAGAAGTTAAAAATTGAATGGTAAGGCATAATGCTGTACCCGACGAGCAGGTGTCGTATTTACCACAGATAGTCGTTTTGGAGCAGTCGGAAGGGGTTGAGAAAAAGTTCAAAATTCCAATGAAAACGATTTCTGCCAGCTATAAAACCGTTTGTTTCTTATTATAAAAGGTTCAATGGATTTTTTCAACCAATAAATAAAAAATCGACTCTTGGAAATTTCTACTGTGGTGTAACCCCTTAATTGCAAAGTTGATACGAAAACTCTCGTCTTTTGTTTAGAGATTGTATTTTAAGAAGTTGAAATCAAGTGAAGAAGCCAAGCTGTTTATTTCAAGAAGGGCAGGCGAGTCTTAAATTATGAAGGAATCACACTTAAATTGAAAATATCAAAGACTGTAAATTGAACCCTACGAAAGGACTTTGCTCTTCAAAAGATAAATCTCACCCAGGGAAAAAACAAAACTGATCAGTTGTTTTTGGTGCGAATTGAAAATGAAACAGTTGTTGAATATAATTTCAAGTAGTTACACTCCGCGACAACTGGATAGCACACCCCGTCAAAAACACGATTTAGATGTATTTATGTATAGAAGGACATACAAGTTTTTGCAGGTAGGCATTCCGTCCGTTGCTTAAAGGTAATTAGGAATTTTTTTACCTCTCCTACCCCGCTTACATTCTGGGAAATCCTAATTACCTGAAATTAGAGTGCGACAAGTGGATAGCACAAACTATAAAAACGCACAGTTTTCTTTGATCTGGTATAATCCTAAGTTGCAGTTTGTATTTAAATCATTAGTGGAGTGCATTAAGAGACAATTTATTAAAACACAAAAGGAAAATTTTCGAAAATGGGACGCGGAAAAAGTTTAAATATTACCGAAATTCAGTGCATTGGACGAATGCGCGGTGAGGGGTGTTCCATAAGCCAAATAGCGAAACACTTAGGCCGGAGCCGTAAAGTTCTTCAAAATTATTTGGCTGATCCCGAAAACTACGGCCGGAGGTACAAACCCTGCAAAAAATATGCCCTTTCTGTTAGAGATGAGAGGGCTTTGTTACGAGAAGCGTCGAATTCAGCATCAACAACAAGGGAAATTGCGACGACAGCTGGCATTACGGACGTGCAAAAGAAGCTAAGGACCTGCCAACGCCGTTTAGCAGAAGCAGAACATCTTCAGAGGAAAAGGCTGAAGAGAAAACCTCGTCTTCAACAACGTCATCGTGAAGCTCGACTGGCCTTCACAAAGAGCCATATCGGTTGGAAAAAACGTTGGAGAAAGGTCATCTTTTCTGATGAAAAGAGGTTCTGCCTTGATGGTCCTGATGGCTTCCAACATTATTTTCATGACCTAAGAAAAGATGAATTAATTTCAACACGGCGACAGCAAGGTGGAGGTGGCGTTATGGTCTGGGGAGGCATTGGATATCGTCAAAGGACGAATATTTGTTTCGTGAGTGGCCGTATGAACAGCGATGATTACATCAAACTCGTAGATGAAGAGATCGTCCATTCCACAAACAACCGGTTTGGAAATGACTACATTTTTCAACAGGACAACGCCGCAATTCACACTGCTCGAAAAGTTAAAGAATACTTTGAGCGCAACGGAGTCCAGACCCTTGACTGGCCAGCGATTTCCCCTGACCTAAATATAATTGAGAACGCGTGGGGGCATCTTTCACGAATAGTGTACCAAGGAGGGCGCCAATATTCCAATGTGGAGCAGCTCAAAGATGCAATAAAGGCTGCGTGGGAAAGGATGCCAAAAAAATATGTTAAAATGCTCTTTAAGTCATTAAGATCAAGAATGTTAGAAGTAATTGAAAAGAAAGGTGGCCATACACATTATTAAAATAAAATAATAATATTTTCCGTAAATAATTTGTGTTTACTTTGAAAATTCTTTCCTCTGTGCTATCCACTTGTCGCACTCTAATTTCAGGTAATTAGGATTTCCCAGAATGTAAGCGGGGTAGGAGAGGTAAAAAAAATTCCTAATTACCTTTAAGCAACGGAGGGAATGCCTACCTGCAAAAACTTGTATGCCCTTCTATACAAAAATACCTCTAAATCATGTTTTTGACGGGGTGTGCTATCCAGTTGTCGCGGAGTGTATCTCGCTTAACTATATGGAAAAATAGACATATTCAAAGTATATTGATAGAGAATAGTTGAAATTTTTTAAGGAACAAGGAGTTTTAGAGGTCACATATTACTAATTTTGTAATATATCAAGATCAGAATGATTTTTCCAGCAATCTATGTAGAATCATTTGATTATGTACACGTGAAAATATTTGATAATATATAAGTAAAGAATAGTTTCTTCTGGATTTGTTCACTGCGAAGAGAATATGTCAAATTAACAAAAAAAAAGCTTAGCATTGTGTTTAGATCCAAGAGAATTGATACAATTCGATAGTTTCATATAAACCAAAACAATCAAAAATTCAGGATACTTTTGCTGGGTTTTGTTATTGGTTTGGTTATTAAATGCTATGCTGACGATTGAAACATAATATAAGATGATAGTATTCCCTGAATTCTCAACAATTACCGTTTTGCTCCTTTCCTATAATATAAGGAATTATTTGCCTTTATGCCGTTGGTACTAAAATTTTCAAAAATATTTCTATACATTGTTGGTTAAGAGCTGCAATCAAATACTCCCATCAAATCCGGATCAGGGTGGAATGCTAATATTACTCACGTAGAACATACAGTGGTGAATCAACAGTGATATATCTAGTATAAACTTAGAAATTCAAGTGTGAATAGGTTACGTTCAACAATTACCAAGTTCAATCCGGGATTTGCTCGACAAAATCAATTTTTTTAATATTTCTTACGATTTGTTTGTTGCCATGAGAAATAAAAACAAGTGCAATAATAACTAGTTTTATGAAGATGGAAAAGTGTTTATGCAAATAAATCGAAACCGTTTAACTCTGGATGGTGGCATAAATATTTAGTGTTCATTATGTTACAAACTGAATCGCACCATAATGATTCAAAATCAAACTGATAATCCAATTGAATGGCTTATAAGATGTTCATATTTTGTTCAGACAGATAAGTTTGTTATTTAGTTTGACCGCGATTTTCTATAGATGTGAAGATGATTGCATATTTGTCTAATTGACAATAAAACAGACTTGTTGCGGTTGAAATCAAAAGATATTTATGTTTGAAAATAGCAGAAATTTTAAACGATTATATTGCTGATAGTAAGCTATTTCTTAACCAGCACAAAATATATTTGGAGATACTTGTTTATTGCAAACATTTCATTTACTGTTTGATAAAAACGGAACTCAAATGAAGCAATTAAAGAACTAACTAATTAAATGAGACCCTTAAATAAAAGATTAGGATTCTAAAAGTATGAACATTTCTTAAAATCAATAAAAACATTTTTCCTTGTACTACATACATATATGTATATCGTCTTTTTATGGGAAATGTAGACAAAATTCAACAGCCAATTAAATGTTTTAAATCGATCCAACGGTCCTAGAGGTTTTTCGAATTAAGAACTAGCAAAGATGTGCTTGAAAATTGCAGAAAATTTGTTGCTTGTCTCAAACTTTGTGATCGATTTTTAAACTACTTCTACATAACAAATTCTTACAAAACCATACACATATGTACAGTACCCATGACAATACAGCATTGTGATAATAATAATTTCAATCCTTGATAATCAAATCTTAATGCTGTAGGAGTTACATCTTGACTAATCTTTTCGTTTAAAACCAAGCAATTTTTCATAGGAAAATTGCATATATAGACTGAGCAAAACGTTGGCACATAATTATGGATTGGCAGTCATCCAGCAAACTGTCCGTAACCAGTTACTAAAAAGTGGCTTTCATAGTTGGACCAGTATATATGTAAGCTTCATATAATTGAAGGTATTATGGATCATCATATGCACCATGATAGCCTGTATTTATTCGGAGAGAACCAGAAAATTAGGCTTAAAGGAAACTTACGCTTTCCAAAAAGATAAAGACCCTAAGCACACATTCCGAAAGGCACAAAAATAGCTGCTTTGCAGAGTAGTAGACTTTCAAAACTTTTCCAGAGCCGCTAGACCAGAATCCCGGAGTTTTCCAAAATGTGGGTCGCGACCCGATACCGGGTCGCAGAAAAAATTTACTTGGTCGCAAAAATAAATTGTAAAAAAAAATAAAAAAAAAACATTCACGAAAACAACATATTTGTTATGTACGTTTGCCATAATTATCTTGAATCTAGACAGCTTTCTCAAAAAAATACATAGATTTACTATTTTCTAATTCTCACTGTTCGCCTGTATGGACTACGTTTTCATCATTCAACAGACACAAAGTGATGCAAAGTGGAAATGGAGAGTGATCATAAGCATGATGGTTTTCGAAAGAAAACGTTTCAAAATGTCTGTTTGATCTAAAAGACGAAACTTTGATATTTTTGAATGAACACCCACCATTTAAAAAATATACTTTTACCCCATTTAAGGATAGATTCCACGATTTCGAGTGGTTACTAAAAATATTTGGGTGACATGTTTGCTACATTCAATGACTTCAATTTACAATTACAAGGCTTTAGTTTAAATATTTTTCATTAAAAAAATGAATCTGTGGAAACAACGACTTTTACAAAGAAATTTTAAATCTTTTGAAACATTGCTTAAATTTATTGAAACCCATGCGAACTATGATGAAGAAGATTTATATCTACATACACTATCAATTTCAATTCGAACACATCTTTCAGAGCTAATGAATAATTTTAAAGATTACTTTCCGGATATCCCTTAAAACAATATGTGGATTAAAGATCCCTTTACTGTCGAAATTGAAAAGGAAGAGATGTTTAATATTAACGAAAGAGAAGTGGATATTTTAATTGAAATTTAATGCGAAACCGATGTTAGAAAAATGTTTGAAACTGTACCACTAATTAGTTTTTCGTTACGCTGTCAAAAAGAGTATCCAAGCGTAAGTGAAAAAGTGATACAATTTTTAATGCTTTTGTCACCACTTACACTTGTGAAGCTGCGTTCTCAGCCTGGGTGTACTTAAAAAAATTAGTATCGAAATAGATTGGATGTCGAACCTTATTTGAGAATAAAATTAACATAATTACGTCCTAATTGGAAATTGCTATGTGATGACAAACATCATCCCTGGCACTAAATATGTAAAACAGTATTATGTAAAACTAAAATTTAGCAAATGAATATAATTGTTAATTTTTTGATTACTGATACTTTTACAGAGTATATATGAAGTGTTTTAAGAAAGGGAGATGTATGTGTGTGTACGTACGTATGTACGTTCGTGGACACTTTTCTTTACAAGCATAACTCACGTAAACAAAGTCGTATCGACTTTGTTGAGGTGTCAATAGAAGCGTCTTAAGAGCTGATTAATTTTTGTGAAACTTCGGTCGGGGGGGGGGTTGTTATTTTGCCCCTTTAAAGGTCATTTCTGGGGCATTTCACGTGAAACCGACAACGAAAAAAAAGTGAGGTTCTGAAATTCGTTCATATTGGGCACATTTGTACTTCTAGGGTATATGAATGTGTACACATAATATTTTTGTTATTTGATGTTTAGTTGTTAAGATATGGGATTCTAAAGAATTCAAATTTTCACAGAAGGGGTTTTTTGAAATTTTATTTTCATATTGAAGTAAATTATAATTAAATAATAAATGTAGTGTTTTGTATAGAAACTAACTGTTCTTTTTGATTTTTAAATGATATTCCGAATTTGAATTTTTTTTCTAGTTTTAAACCGGAAGTGAATATTTAAAATATTTTTTTCAATTACTTCGACCATTTTAATTTTAATTTTTTTTACTGTAAAATAAAGCTTAACATGTATACAATTTACCATAAAAATTTCAGAATGGGATCTAGATTAGTTTAGGAGATATATTAATTAGAGTGCGTGCATGTCGCTCTGAGCGTGATACCTGTCGCTTGTTAAAGTTGTTTGGTGATGTAAAAATACATTAAAACGTTGATAATATGTCAGTAAAATTGATTATTTATTGTTGCCTTACCCTTTTGTGTCATTCTCAGGTTATTGAATACCTAAATTGTAAATAAAATGTAAAATATTTCCATTCCATTTTACATCTAAACTTTTAGGAATTTTTTAGGTAGGTATTCAATAACCTGAGAATGACACAAAAGGGTAAGGCAACAATAAATAATCAATTTTACTGACATATTATCAACGTTTTAATGTATTTTTACATCACCAAACAACTTTAACAAGCGACAGGTATCACGCTCAGAGCGACATGCACGCACTCTAATTAATATATCTCCTAAACTAATCTAGATCCCATTCTGAAATTTTTATGGTAAATTGTATACATGTTAAGCTTTATTTTACAGTAAAAAAAGTAAAAATTAAAATGGTCGAAGTTATTGAAAAAAAAATTTTAAATATTCACTTCCGGTTTAAAACTAGAAAAAAAATTCAAATTCGGAATATCATTTAAAAATCAAAAAGAACAGTTAGTTTCTATACAAAACACTACATTTATTATTTAATTATAATTTACTTCAATATGAAAATAAAATTTCAAAAAACCCCTTCTGTGAAAATTTGAATTCTTTAGAATCCCATATCTTAACAACTAAACATCAAATAACAAAAATATTATGTGTACACATTCATATACCCTAGAAGTACAAATGTGCCCAATATGAACGAATTTCAGAACCTCACTTTTTTTTTCGTTGTCGGTTTCACGTGAAATGCCCCTTCTGTCAAACGTTATATCTCGCGAACTATACATACGATTTGCATCGTTTTTGAAGAGAATCCAGCAAACCCATTTTCCATGATTATGAAAAAACTAAATTAAAAATGTGGTCTCAGTGCGAACCTTGAGGCCCACACGACTAACTTCCCAGTGGGGTGAATGAAATGCTATAATTTGCTTTTATTATTAATTACTATTATTAATAATTACTATTATTAAACATTATAATTCTAAATTATTATAATTACTTTTATTATTTTTATCAATTTTTCATCTAATCATAAAAGCTTTGGTAGAGGAAGACGTCTCCACCACCTGGTCATCCTCTACCAAAGCCTAGGCAACCTCGTCCTCCTCGTCCTCGTCTTCTTTCTTGTCCTCGTTCTCCATCTTGGCCTCGGAATCCACAACTATTATTGAGGGTATTTAATTATTATTTACAATAATCATTCGTTATTAAGAATGTTTGACCGTTACTGAATAATTATAATTGACTTTATATATACAATATCAAATTATAACTAATATTATTTGATTGTTATTAACAATATTAAATCAATTATAACAATATCCAATTATTAACTGCATTAGTGTCTCTACTCCCATTCACCCAAACCTGATAATATAAGTTTGCAATTTCATAAATTAATCTTAATTTGTTTGAAATAACATTTTTTACAAATTTGATCACAATTTTGCTAAAACGCACAATAATAACAACATTACTATGAAGGTATTTGGTATCTGCACGAATTAATAGTGCGTATCAACAGTTTAAAACGAAGCAATTTTTAGTCGTTTTTTCAGTTTTTTCATCCTAAATAAAAAACGGTCCAACCGATTTTGCTGAAAAGTCATTCAGTTTTAAGTTACGTAATTACGCGTCAAATAAAACCAGTTCCACGTCAATACGATTTTTGGTTCTTGAGATAATCGAGACGAAAAATTATTCCGAACGCACATACGCACATACATACTCACAGACATCTCTCTAAAAACGATGGATTTGGATTCTAGAGACCTTAAAACGTGGAGATATGTCTAAATTTGGGATTCGCAAAATCGACCCCATTACAATAACTTCCCATAGGGAACTGGGAAGTTGAAAATAAAAGATCATTCAAAGTTATCATGATACGAATGATATTACTTTATATCTTTTATTCTAAGGAAATTGTTGTAAATTCAATCCAAGTTTTATAATATTTGCATAATTTTAGTAGATTGTCAATAGTTTTTACAGTGTTTTAGTTTTAATAAAAAAACTGCTTTAATTTTGAAAACCAACAAAATTTCAATCAAATTTACATTTGAGGTAATCAACGCTTTGAATTGTAAAATATTTTGTAGTCAATACTTTGCAAGATCATATGCATTAAAAAGCTTTCATCAAATAAAAAATTTAAGTCATTAGTAGATTTATTCTTTAGTAATCGTAAGATTTCAATTACTTCCTCCATCATCATTTGTAATACATTTTACTTTTTACATGCAATTGAACCTATTTTTGACTGCATATTCAATATATTCCAGAACCAACAGAAATTCGCACCTCGTGGCTTGTTTCTTTAATAATTGCATGCTGCGAATACTAACCTTCAGGTTGCAGGTAAATTTTTTTGGATAGGATTTGAAATTTTTAACATATGTCGATTTTCTACGTCTTTCATATTGTTGTTAATACAAAACAATTTATCATTTTATCATTTATTCTAATTTAATCTGAAATGTAATGCTGGTTCATTCAGTACAGGGTGGTTGTACGACCATTTATTTTATATAATATATTTTCTAAAATAGATATCTGATTCACTTGAAATCCAAAACTGCTGCAGTCTGTTCTCCAATCTTCAATAAATATTGTTTCAAGTACAGCTGTATATAGAATAGATCCGTCCCGAAAGCCAAAGTGGCAAAATGACGCCAAGTCAAGGTAATCAAACATTTGCTGCTAACTATGAAGTAAATTATATGAGAATGTAAGTAGCTTCCGTAGACGATCATACATTCATATGAATCTAATCAGTTTCAGAACAGTCAACAATCGCTGAACAATTTACACTACAAAGTCGAGATCTGTTTGCGAACATCATGAAGTGTTTCTAGGTTCGAATTTTATCTTAACTTAATTTTAATATTGGTAGCATCAAGTGAGCCTATGTGAATACATTAACGTAAAATGAGCCCAAGACTGGTTCGATCTGACCGCATCTAGAGTATCTACATATTTGAGGTAATCGGTTACTACATCTGGTTAGTACTGCGACGAGACGGGCGAATAGACGGATGCTTTTCGTATTCTTGGATTTTTTTTTTTGGAAAATCTTAGTTAAATTGCAACCGAGCGTCAGTGAATATTCATAAGTGGAGCTGTTCAGATAGTCGGTGCGTAGGTCAGATTTTTATATGAAAAGTTTTGCGCGATGTAAACTGTAAACAATTTCTATAAAACGAGAGGCAGGCTGTGAAATTATATGAAAGATATTTGCGAAATCAGTGTAACAATTATATAGTTCTATAAAAACTGTATTAACTTTAATCAAGGATGCACTTTAATTGCGTGGAAGAGTGACACTCGATTTGACAGTATCCTTCCTTGATTATTTCCACTGGTATTTTATGAACATCTACTTTATTTACGATAGTAATTACTACTTTCCATAAAAACACAAGCTTACAGTCATTGAAAGTTCTACTGCAAAGTGAATTGATTGGTGTTCAAAATTATTTGTAGTGTTAATCAGTTAAGGGTTAAAATAGTTCAGTGACAAGCTTGATTTCGGCTCAAACTGCGTTTTTCCACACATTTCTGCTTTTTACCGAAATAACTGGTTTGTGCAGACGTGATTTTATCCGATGTTCATATGTGCTCTTAGATAACATATTCATTTAACAAAAGTATGAAGTGGCTTTCGTAACGATCGAGCAAGTGCTGTTTTCAAAAATTCTCGAAAGATTTTATCCACGCAAAATTAACGATTTGGAAGCAGCAGCCTAGTTACGGAATTCAAAGCAAAAGATACAGAATGGAAGCGAAAGTGATATTTGCCGTAGTAATTTTCATTGTGGGCTACATTGCAACAGGTAAGTGTTTGTGTTGCGGTTAGGAATTGAGTATTAATATGTTTGTATTGCATGTATCTATAACATTTCACATTCTTCTTGGTTTCTTATGGCCGTTGAATTATTTCCACCAACGCGTTGTTGCAGTTGTGAATGCTCTTTTCATCATTTGAATGCATAAAAGCAACCAAATGTAGTATGCTGTTTTTATATAACAATTTGCATTTACCAAGTAGTAAAGATTGTTAATATTTCATCATCTGATATGAATAATTTATTATAATGAGTGTACGTCACGTGCCTTAATGCTTATAATAAATGCGATTTTTTTTTTTTTTTTTTTTTTTTTTTCAACGTTGGGAGGTGGAAATCTTCAAAAGATACCGATCAGCTCCTGCCTCTCGGCATGCCGGATTTTTACCGACTAAAACCACCTCCGTCTCCTTCAATCACTCTCTCCATCAAATTTTCAGTAATTTTCCGTAGTTAAATTTCAGTACATAGTACTTCCCAGACGATAAGAAATCGGTATAAGGGATAGTACCAAATTTATAAATTTTTAGTATCCTTTTAGTTAAATTAATCGTTCAGACTATATGTTCATAAATTGTTTTATGTTAACTACATGTTTGGCTTTGACTGTTGTGGAGCTGATTGAACTTGTAGTTTACTTCGAATATTGATCCTGAAGGAGGTATTTTTTTAGTGTCGTTTTGAGAATGTAAACGTTTAAAATGAATTGTTAAATGTAGCCCCTAATGACGATTGCAACTTGGAAGTTAATATTTGTGTGAAGTGTATTTCCATGAATCCAACCAGAATGGCTTGAATAGCACAATTTGTTTATGTGAAGATAGTGAAAAGATTACAGCCAAGGTCGATTAGCACAGAAAGTTGTGTTGACTAGGTTCGTTGATTAACTGATCGGTGATTTTAAATACAAAAGAATTTCATTTCATATTATTTGTAAACAAAAAGCTGTGAAAAATGATGTCTAGTCAGATGTTTTATAAACGGTTTTGCAGCAAGCATGAGAAATTCAAAAATTAATGCTACGTTCCAAGTTTAAAAAAAAGGAAATACAGATGGTCACAAAAGTATTGGCCCACATAGTACATCAAAGAAACTCGATTAGTTTTCTTCCAGTGGCGAGGCGTTCATATAAGCCGATTTCCATCGGCTTCCCTTTCCAAATATGTTCCAAAAATGTCTAACTTCAGTTTTATAAGAGAATGAAGTGTTTATTTACTTGCATGCAACACTGTAAACATGCACAATCGTTCCACTTGATCTCAGTGTTTATTCCATCATACTCCATTCTCTTCATTCTACACACCCTCATAGTTCCATAATAGCCAGCAAAGCGATCAACATCTGTAAGAGTTGCAGCAAAGCTTTCCTAGTCTCGAATTGATCAATAATTTAAGGTGCCGTAGGCATTCAACTCCCGTTTGTTGGAACGGCAGCTCGGTTTTCCTCAATAGGATATGGAAACAAATCAAAAAGCCGGTAGCGTTCCCGGCTTCTCAAATAGTAAGCGGCTTACCCATAGCAATTTTTTCACCCCTCGCCACTGTTTTCTTCATCTAATAATTATATAGGAAATAAGAAAACCCATGAGATGTGATAAATTGTAATACTTTGAAACGTACCACATTCAAATTCAAAGTATTATTCTCATAAACGAGAAAAAAAAGCATTTCCGTGCAATGTATAGAATGAAACGCACAAAAGTACTGACCCATATACCAACTTTTCATAGAAAAAGGGTAATTGCCGGAATATTTGTAGCACTGTCCCTTATACCGATCTTTATCGTCTGGGAAGTGCCAAGCATTTTTTTAAATATGGATGGATAAATAAATAGTTTCTATTGTCTTGGATACATTGCCTAGAAGGACACGGAGGTGGTTTTAGTCGGTAGAAATTCGGCATATCGTGAGGCTGGAGCCGATCGGTATCTTTTGAAGATTCCCACCTTCCAACGATGTAGATAGTTCACGATTTAGTTCAATACCTATAGATCTACATGAAGCTGTCCTGTTTCATTCATGTGCCAAACTCACATAGATTGATTTTGTCCAATACCAAATAATAAGGTAATTTGTTATTTTTTCCGTTCACTAAATTACTGTCCAGTTTGCAATCTTGAGCATAATTTTGAAAGTGAAATTTGAAAAGTAACGAAAACCACGGAAAAGAATATCCCTTTGATTAATATTTGTATTTTAAGGAAGCTATTCCAAATTTTGTGAGGTCTACGGTAGCATTACTTTTTTTTTTATTTTAGTAGCAAGATATTGATTTTTTTTGTGCGGAGACACGAATCAATCTATAACTGATTAACAAAAACCCTTAATTTAAAAAGAGAAGGTGTTAAAAATTTAATTTAAAATGTGAAAAATAACATACGAGGATAAATATCTCCGCACTTTATAACTTACCAAATACGTTTCTGCTATTATCGATCAAAGGATATCGTTTTCACGAATACTGTTTCCACATTTTAAGTGATTTTTATGATAATTAGAATTGCAGCTTTCTAAAATGTATGCTTCCTATTGTATTTTTTCCGGTTCGCTTACTGAAAATACTGAAAGTGTATTTTAATATATTTGAAACTATCATATATGACAATTTATGTGAAATCATTTGAATATAACAATAAAATACAATTTCGGTCAAAAAGATAGTAAATTGTTCTACTCCAGTGTTAACCTCAAAATTGCTCGCAATAAAGGCAGAATTTAGTTTTTATTTTAATTGATAAAGCTTATTTCAAAGACCTTTTCCGCATTTTTTGCTTAGTTTTTTAAACTTTTGTCAAAAAGTTTTGAAATTTTAAACCTCCATATTTTGATTTTTTTTCATTTACTTTGCAAAAATAATAAAACGTAAAAATTTATAAAATTTAATAATAATAATGAAAATTTAACTAGGCAATTTTTTTAAGGAATTGTATGCTCTAGGAACAATTTCGGAGGAGCATAGACTTTTCAAGAACTTATCTAGAATTCATCAGAGCCCTCGTGAAAATCTTAATAAGCCCGGTTTTTTCGTGGTTTTCCTAATAACTCGCACCACGCCAAACTAGTCAATAGACACAAAAATATGAAGAAAGTCTCACAATTCCTCAAAAATTATTTTAAATATTATTATATATACATAAGTATTGTATTGTAGTTGGAGTTTTTCTGCGATATTTTAAAATATTTTATCCCACTTTCACGGTTAAAAAATATGAAACCATAATTTTGTGTGTGTATAAATTGATTATTACCTAACATATAACAATGTGAAATATTCTACTTCCGATACACATATAATTACAAATGTACTATTTGATACCGCAGTTTGTGATATTTTTGTTTATCAAAAAACCAAAACAAAATTAAGATAAAAATATGAAAATAAGTTTATGTTCAATATTTTTTTTTAAAATTTGTGGTAAACTTTTGCAAATTTGCGGAAATACGCAATCAAATATAAGCTGAATGAATTTTCGAAAAATTTCCAGGGTTCCTTTAATTATTAACTAATTTGGCGTGGGGCAGATTTTTAGGAAACCCATTTAAAAGCTTTCTTTTTAAGGCTAATTTGCGGCCCCCTAACAAGGCGCTTACCAAGATAGCAGGCAGGCAACGAAGTCCTGAAACAGTGTGTTGCTGCATTTTCAGCCTCTCGTTGTAAACCATGGCGATCCCTTAGTGCCATCAGTAGTATCTTGACGAATAATTATATACCGATCAAAAATGGCTTTGTGCAAAGGTTTCAAGCATGTTTTTGATAGGAAAAGAAGTTGAGATCTATGTGCGCTTAAGTATTTTTGAACGGCGTGCCATTTTTGAAGAGATCGCGAAATTCCATGCAAGCTGATCCCCTTTGATATCTCCTTGCATTTCACTATGCCTAAGAGCCAAGCACCGAAATCCATCTAAGTTCCGGCTGGCAGGTCTCAACTAATTTGGAAGACACGAAAAATGATCTAGCGCTCTATTATCCACATCCACAAGATCGCCACGATCTTGTAAATGTGCAATAAAGCATTCACCTTCTTATACCGTATTTTTTGACCATTTTTGCTTCAGCGCCAGGAGCGGCCAATGTTGATATAACTGTTTGTTTTATCAGCAATTATTTTTTTCTATTTTCTATATGGAAAAATATTTATGAATTAGATACCATTTCTGTAAAGTACTTCTACAAGAACCACTGATCACGCTATAATATTATTTTTTCTGAAGAAGGTTTAGTATATCCTAAGTTCATGCCAGAATCAGTTACAACTGAAATTTAAAACAAATGGCTAGCATTTTATTTTAGCATTCAAAATACTATAGTCACTAGGTACTTCTTGTACACATTATTTAATTTTCGACAAGTACTCCCTAACGATAAGGATGATAAATCCGTTTCTATGGCCCGTAAAATCACCATGCATGATTGCGGCCACAAGAAACTATGTATGTATCTCTTTTATTGAAGTGCCCATTCTAATCGGTTTATCTGTTGTCAATAAAAAGCAGCCACATGAAAAATGAATGTATGCACGTCATAGACGCAATAAAGATAGCATCAGTTCCAATCCCCTGATGTTTCGAGGATTTATGATTTGTTTGCATCAACGAAGACATGAAATATTTTATTATAATGCCTATTGTATATTATTGTCGTATGCTTTTTATAGTGCGTATAAAATGACTGCGAAAAACTACTATACAATTTAGACATACACGTCACATCAGACTATGTGCAATCGAAGCAATAAGCTTACCACCAACGTGGATTTAGATCGTTTCACTATAGGTAAGTGAACGAAATCAATTACGGGGAATTACCTTTTTAATCGGAAAACAGCTGTCAGCGTGTGGCAGGAAAATTGGTGTTTTATTATTAAAATCGGGGCAAAAATGTTAAATGTGATGAGCATGCATGCCGAGACAATTAAGGAACAGTCTGCAATAATTTCGCTTTCTGTAGTAAGAAGGCAAATGATGGTTACATTGTTGTTTCTTTATTCTAGATTGAAATATGAATTGGTTGAATTGCTACGTGCCCTTCATTTTATCGATCGACGCTTACTAGATTTTTTGAATAATGCATCAAGTGCGATACAGTACGTGGAAATATATACACTTGTGTATACCAATGCTTTATTGATTCGAAATCATTTTCATCAAAATCAACCGTCGTTATCACGGGATGGAGTGTTTTACACCCAACAATTTATGGAAAAAAATAAACTTTTAGAAAATCCATAGAATTACTTCATAGTTTAACGTACTATGTTTATACACGATGATTAATGAATAATGCTACCTTGGAGCGAAACTATATTAATTTTTTAACAAGCCGTGGTGTGCGATCCATGAGGTCCACACGGTCAACTTCCCAGTAATATCTAAAAAGATATTAATATTAAACAACATAATAATTATGGAAATAATACTACTTCAAATAATAAAAATGTACCTCTCATAAAAGTTATTGGAATGACTTAATATTAATCATAACATCTACGCGAGCGTCAATTGATTACGGAAGGATTTTGGTGCATTGGTTTGATTGATTATTCACGCGGAACAATCGGAGGGGGGACAGGTTACAACGCGGTTTTTTCATTAAAGTTAAAACATGGTGCTGTGAAGACTATTGAAAATCTGCTCAAATTTTGTAAATATTAATAAACTTTGATTGACTTTACAACAATGTCTTTAGAATAAGATATTTAAGGTATTATGATTCGAATGAACCCTTTTTACATGATGGCTTTGATTTTTTATTTTTTATTAATTTTTTTTTGTAATCATGAGAAAAGTTTTTGCTGGTTTCTCTACGAAAATTGATAAAATTTTATAAATTCTACAAACATTTATTATTACGATGTGCAAATCAGGTTAAAAATGGATTTTTTTTATGAAAAAAACACTATTTTTCCAATTTTTATAGTAAACTAGAAAAAACCGCTTTAACGATTTTTTTAAAACATATAAACATCATAAAAATGATAATACGCGTCGATTGACACCTTAAGGATGGAAATATTATATTTAGTTTTCGAGATATAATGAATGACGTAAATGACCTTGAACGTTTAATGATTTTTTATTTTTTATTTAATTTTTTTTTATAATCGTAAAACACTTTTGCTGGTTTTTTCACAAAAACTATTTGGAGTATGTAAATTATATAAACATTGATTACTTAGGTTTGAAAATCAGGTTGAAAATTTTGTGTTTTTGAAAAAAAAATATAATTTTTTGCACATTTTTTTTAGATTAAAAAAACGGCTCCAACGATTTCAAAGTTTGATAGATTCACAAAAATGTTATACGTTAAAACCTTGTTCAAAAAAATCGTAAGTTTGGTTCGCGAGATATAACGCATGACAGAAATGACCTTCAAACGGGCAAAACAGCAACCCCCCCCGACCGAAGTTTCCCAAAAACTAATCAGCTCTTAAGATTACAAAGACGCTTTGATTGACGCCTCAACGAAGTCGATACGACTTTGTTTACGTGAGTTATGCTCGTAGAAAACAGTGTCCACGAACGTACATACGTACGTACGTACACACACACACAGACATCTCCCTTTCTAAAAACACTTTATATATACTCTATAGACCTCAAAACGTAAAGAAATGTTGAAAATTTCAATTTCGATTTTCGAGGCGATTACAAGAACTTCCCATATACTGGGAAGTTAAAAATAAGACCCAAGATTTTCACTGAATTTCTTGAAAAATTGTTCAAATTTTAGGTGAATATCTTTTGGCTTTTGTTATTTTACCAGTCATTTGCAGCAAATAATGTGGCATATCATTGGCTTTTCGAAAATTAATCGCCAAAATTGTTGCTACTTATTTAATTTGTGCACTAACTTTCAACTGTAGTCTAAAGGGCTGTGGTGCGAACGGGATGGTTGTGCGTATGCGTCTTGAAGTCGTCATATTTCCGAGTATGGCGACTTCTTCAGCATCCTTGAAGGCTTGATGAAGAGTTGCCCGATGACGGAAAGATTGGCAGACGTATAGATGGGCCTCGCTTCTACCAGTACGGTCACTGAGCCTGCACTTAGCAGACTAACTGGTATTTCCATCTCCAAGTGAGAGGGCGTTGGTAGCCGCATCGTTACTGCCCGTTGTTCAATTGTGGACCGTGGAGTTAAACATGGTACATTTCTGTAGTCTAAATGGCGGAGATAACCGAAAAAGTCGTGGGTGAAGCTCAAGATCACGAAGTATTACCAGGGGTTGATCTGTTATCACAGGAACTAGGGTCCACTGAGGTCGATACATCCCTCCGGTCGTGATAAAGACTTCTTTTATAAGGGTGCAAACGTGATGGTTGTGGTTGGCCCCTAGGCGGGTACAGCTCTCTAAATTTTACGGTACAGTCGACATACTTACGAGTATGGGGAATCTACATATATGGAGTCATGAGAGTGTTGGCATGGAGTTGCACTTTTAACCGGGTATTGGGAGCCCAGAATGGCAAAATGTTTAGGTAGGCCTTGCTTCCACCAGTAAGGTCATTGAGCTTCAACTCATTAGGCAAACTGGTACTTGCACTTCCGAGTGGGAGGGCGCTGGCAAGTCTCGTTGCTTCCCGTTGTTCAAATCGTGGACCATGGAGTAAGACCCTTTTCGTGTAGGCCTCTACGTTAAATACCAGGACTTTTCTGTACTCTAGAGGACTAAAAATCATTAAGATTTTCACTGTTTAAGCTATAATCTGAATTTCCTGGTGTTTTTCATTTAATAATTCGTCCAAAATAAATTCTCTTTTTCTGAAATTTGTCCATTAGCTGCAAAATATTTGTTCGGTTTATATGTCTAAGTCATTCTATCAATTCCATCTGCCTCTGTTGTTGCGTATAATCCTTATCAAATTGAAATATGTTAATGACGTGCAAACTTCTTGCCGCTACTCTTCGTTGTAATAATTGAAATGGGAATTGATCCATACAACAGGATGAAATAAGCAAAGAAAATATCAGCTGCGATGTTGTGAAAGAAGTGTATCTTGTCCGATTTTTATCATCGTTTGGAATTTTTTTCTGTAAGTTTGTAAAAAATGAAAAAAAAGGTATTGATTTCAACTTGTATTTTTTGTATTGCTCTTCAATCCCTCCCAAAATTGTGTTACTTAACGAACCGGGAGCGGGAGTAGCTCTATACTTTGCTGAGAGTTTATTAGAGGAAGGATTATCTGGACCATTCTAATATACATATATTAGTGCAACATATGCAAAAAGATATCTCTGGGATACATCTTGGAACATATCTTAACAAATATACCCGTTGGATACTTAATTATAATTAAGTTAACAATAAAATAATGGAAGCATAGAATAACAAAATAAATGTTATTCGGGAATGTGACAAAAATAGAAAGAAACGAATTTTCACATTACCGAATAGAAAGCTTCTGTATATACTGTGTCCGAAGGAATTCTACCTATTTTTGCTCTTCTACCATATTTAGAAGTTATACTCGTTTATTTACTACGTAACAAGCAATACCGAAAAGAGTGTTAGTCTTTTGTAACACTTGATTTTGCAGTGCAGTGTTATCAAGCAACTGATATGTAATATTTGGTTGAAATAAGTGCGGGAAAATTATACGTTCACTGGCATTGTTGGCATTCTTGCACAGGTTAGAGTTATTTCGGGGTTTACTAGCACGATCCTGAAAAACCAGAGGAAAAGATATATTTTTAGGTGAATTTATTCTATTCAAGCTATTCGTAGAGGATGCCACGAGGTTAAAGTTTTACAGAGGCTGAAGAAACGATAATAGCTCGCTTCCAAATGCAGAAGAATTGATAGTACATGAATTCATCTTCCAGCAGGGCAGTGCCTCCATCCATAGATCCCGAGTCTCCTAGAAGTGGTTTTAAAGCAAACATAATTCTGTTCTTCAGTGACCTTCACTTAGTCTGGACATGAGCGCCAATGAAAACCTGTGAGGTATCTACGCAGAAAGATTTGGTGGTGGAAAATAATATTTCACATTATTGAATTGAAATCTGCAATAAGAACTACTTGGAACGAAATACGGAAAGCATTATTCAAACATTGATTAATTATTTGTCAAACAGTCCGATAAGTCCAATTGAGATTCGACAGGCAAACACGAAATATTGATGTTATGTAAATCCACTTAATATCATGTTTATTGAAATTTTGTTTTACTTTTTTATTAGTGAACCTATACTTATTTTGCACCCTTAATTGTTGAAGTAATATTTAGTTATAAAAACAATTTGACTTTTTTAGTAACAGGAATTAATGGAATTTATTATGTTTTTTACATTTTACTAGCAATTGTTTACTTTGTGCTTACCATAAAAATCGTGATAAACATATAATTCTTTGGGTCACTCTAGGATTGTAAAAATTTTGGTTACAAGGCAAAAAAAATTTCCGTTTACATAAACCGCGATATTACCAAGCTTCTATTGCATTTCGGGACCTTCATTCATCACTCCATCATCGAAATAATATTGATTGTTTTGTTCACGCTTTTCAATATAGTATTGACCTATGAACACTAAATCTTTTACAAAAATTTGAATTTTTTGTATTTTTCTTTCTGATCAATTTTTTAACATCAACAAAATTCCTGCCACTTTCGAATCTGTGTAGTTTGAGTGTCGAAATCCTTGTAGGTTGTTGGAGAATCAGTATCCAAAAACAAGCCGCGAGGTGCGACCCTTGAGGTCCACACGGTCAACTTCCCAGTAATATCTACATAAACATCAACAACATTACAACAATTAGAGGTATTCATAGCAGTAACAGGAATGAGTTAATATGAATCATATCGTCTACGGGAGGGTCCATTGATTACGTGAGGTTTTTGGTCGATGAGGACAGATTGAATATTCACACGGATCAATCGGTGGGGTGCCTTTTTGGTCTTGAAAATTTTTGTTGGTTTTAAAAATTTAAGCATTTTTTTTTCATTAAAAGACTATGAAAACTATTTAAAATCTGCTCAAATTATGCAAATATTTTAAAACTTTGATTGAATTTACAACAATTTTTTAGAATAAAAAAAATAAAGTAAAAGCATTCGTATGAACCCTCTTTAAATGGTAACTTTGAATGATTTTTTTATTTTTAATTTAGTTTTTTCATAATCATGGAATAAAATTTTGCCGGTTTCTCTCCAAAAACTGATAAGAATGTATAAATTTTATAAACTGGATCATTGTGCTGTGCAAATCATCATCAATGTTAAAAACTTCACAAAGATGTTAATATACGTCAACTGACACTTTAATGATGCAAATATTATATCTGGTTCGTGAGATATAGTGAATGATAAAAATGACCTTGAAAATCATGATGACTTCTAATGATTTTTTATTTTTAATTTACCGTTTTACGTAATCATGAAAAAAACTTTTGATGGTGTTTCTACACAAATTGTTTGAAGTATATAAATTTTATAAACATTGTCTACTAACTTTCGCAAATCAGGTTAAAAATTTATTGTTTATGAAAAAAACCCTAATTTTTTGCACTTTTTTTTCTTAAATTAAAAACCGGCTCAAACGATTTTTTTCAAAATTTGATAGATTCATACAAATGCTAATACAAGTCGATTGACACCTTTACTATGCAAATTGTATGTTTGGTTCGCGAGATATAACGCATGACAGAAATGACCTTCAAAGGGTCAAAACAGCAAACCCCCCCGGTCGAAGTATCCCAAAAACTAATAAGCTCTTAAGATTGGAAAGACGCTTCGATTGGTACCTTAACGAAGTCGATACGACTTTGTTTACGTGAGTTATGCTCGTAGAAAAAAGTGTCCACGAACGTACATACGTACGTACGTACGTACGTACACACACACACACACACACATCTCCCTTTCTAAAAACACTTTATATATACTCTATAGACCTGTGTTTTTATATGATTATTTTTTGTAACCAAGAAAACCAAGCTTTCCTCTAAATATGTTTTAATGGTCAAAGCGACTTCAGTAGAAGTTTTTCTTCCACGCGGAATAATTACCGGAAAATTTTGAAAAACCGTTTAATCATCACCAATTTTAAGACTAGGGGAAGAAGATCAATAAATCTGAATCATATGTGGAATGATTGCGAAGATTTTTCTATCCAAGTTAAATCTCCTAGTGTCCTACTATTTGGTTGTTTCGAAGGAAAAAACCTTGATAGAAAACTGTTCAAAAGAATATAAATCCTATTCAAGAATATCATACTGATGTAAAAGAAACGAGAGTAAGATGCCAGAATCTTTTCTGTTAAGTAACTTTTAGGTGTTTTTAAAGAGATTGCACGACTTGAGTTCGCCAGGGACAAAAACCTGATAACTTCATTATCCTTCAAAATAAAGCAGAAGCCTCGATAATTCAACAATTACTTTTTATGGGCACATTTCTTGGAATTCTCATAAATTTTTCTTGTACGATTTTTCCCTACAATAGTTCAATATCCTTCAACTTTGTGCAAAGAATCACCGCAAAAATAATAAATGCTATATTATTCTTATCTAATATTTATTATACATCAACTCCACACGAAAAATCACACACATAAGTTGAATGACTCAACAACGATTCAAGTATGTTTTGATAACGATTCATATATTTTCTTTTTGCTCGTTTAAGCAATTACAGTGACGTGATGACACATTTAACTAATACTTTGATACTTTGATATGACCAATAATGCAGAATAAAAAGTTTTACTCGCAAAATAATATTTCCTGTTTATTAGATTCGATTCTATAGATACGATTATTTTTTGATTTGATGTTTCCGAAGCAAGATAAAAAAGGTTAATTGATTATCGTTGCAATGGCAGTGTTGAGGAAATTGTAATTAAAAGAACTGGAGAATAATAGTTTAGATTTTGATGAGGACAATAATTTTTGCATGTGTGGTGAATGTTATTGATTTGAATGTACATGTTTTCTTTCAGTTTAACGTTTTTTCGTGTCAATTTCAGACTGGAAGGACATTGTGAATTTCATGCAAACAAGGGTATGAGATGTTGATGTACTAAAGTTTTATTTATTGTTTATGTACTCTTGATAAATTCATCAAAAAATCTTCATCATAATTACGTGTCACTAGATTATAAATTGATCGTTGGCTTTCTGAAGACATCTTCATATTTTGAGTAGTTTTTCTGTTGAGAAGCTGGGTTCTTTATGGTCGCCTGAAAGTTTTTCATTTTAAGGAGAAGTTTTTACCTGCTTCCATCATGGTTTCATGTCAGTCATCCTAAGTAGAGATTTTGCACACAACTGAACGCGATGTCGCTTCACTGTGAAGTTATCCTTTGCTGGGTACCGGGGCATATTGATATACCTGGAAATATCGAAGTATACACTAACACCCCAAATCGGCCAACCTCTAGCCTCCATAAAGCTAGGTTTCAAGCAGTATAACATGGAGCCTGCAAACAGGGCCTGGGTACTGGAGGAAATCTATTGGATAACCAGATAAACTTGGCACGCACTGAGCTCCAAACGCACCAAGCAGTTCCTCAACACGAGCCGCGGAACCTTGAATTCTATCGTAACCGTAAAGATCGTAACCGTTGACGTTGTCTGATTGGCAAACACGCAGAAAGATTGGGTGTTCCCTTCAACGATTTCTGGTGAAATTTCAGATCGGAAGAAGATGAAGAAACTATCCAACATTTTCTGTGCGAATGGAAAGAAAACGCATGCAAACTTTAGGCGAACCCTTCCCGGACAGCCTCACGGAAGTAGCTAATTTAAACGTTGGCTGCATAGCCAGCTTCATACAAGAATCTAGTTGATTTTCACCACCTAGCAGCTGAGTTCTCGTGCCGTCTCAATCTTCTGTGGTATCACAATAGGTCTATTGTAGCCTAAGTGAGTCATCTCTCGGCAAATAGGGTTGCTACTTCAACCAACACATCAAGGATAACGTTTTAGATTCTCTGAGCGTACAGAACTTTTATAAAATCCTTAATAAAGAAGAATCAAACATTGACGGAAGTATTGGAAGAGACGTCTACAGTTTATGGGGAGTCTGGTCCTTCATTTGTCACTTTAAAACGATGGAGCCGAGCATGGCAGGGAGTCGCCAGAAGATGATCTCAGGTTAAGCGCGTCCAATTTAAACACTGCCGTTCTCGAAGAAAATATTGGAAATATAAAAGAATTTGTTCTAGAAGATTGGTGAATCAAAATGTGGCAGATATCTGGTCATGAGCCAGGAATGAATTGGTGTCATCTTGCACATTCATTTACACATGACAAAGCTGTGCACGTAATGGGTGCCAAAAGTATTCACTCCGCTAGACAAGCAGGTTCCGGTCACAACGTTGCAGGGGTTTTTGGACATCTGTGGCAAAAACCCTGTCTCTCGTCTCGTCATTGAAGATGAAATATGAATCCGGCAGTACGGTGCAGAGTCAAAACAGGAGTTAATGCAGTGGATGGGAAAAGGGCAAAAACCACCAGGGAAACTCAAAGTGGAAAGATCGACATCCTGATTGCTGACGTTCAAAAACTACAATAAAAGTGGACCATTACACCGCATTGGTGACAAAAATACGTCAAGTGGTTGTTAAGAATATAAGAGGTAAACTGGCGAAAGATGTCCTGCTTCAGCAGAACAATGCACCCGTGCATACTTCGCGAGTTGCAAGGCGTTCCCTGATCAAGACAGGGTTTCAACAAATCAACCACTCAACATACAGTTCAGAGCTAGCCCCAGCGATTATCTCCTGTTTTTATTTTATGAAGAAAGAATTCCGAGGACGAAGAAATGGTGGCGGCAGTAGACGAGCATTTCGAAGGCAAATATATTGATTTTTTTCCGACTGGTTATGACAAATGTAAGAAGTGTATCAAAGTAGTGGGAGATTACATTGATAAATAAATTGTTTAAATATTTCCAGCAGCATTTTTAATGCTCTAGGCTCAGAACTTTTCAGCCTTTCGTCGTGTCACATGTATGTGTTTTCACATGTGCATACAACAACTTCTTCATATGCTTCCAGGAAATTTGCTACTAGATAATTCTTATTTCTTTTTTTTTTGCTGCTCTCATGACCCTGAATATTGATTATTTATCATCGAGATGCTCTTTCTACATTGTCTATTTTTTGATAAAACACATGTACAATTTTTTACCGACTAAAACTATGATTTTTGTTTGTTAAATTTTTATGTCTTTGTTCACACTAAATTTGTCAGCTAAATTTTTTTTATTTCAATATTATTGAACGGAGAGTTGGACCGGTCAGGGAAAGTGGACTTTTCATCTCCAATTCCCTGTTTTCACCATGGTTCCAGGCAGTGGCGTACCCAAGGGGGGGGTTTACGGGTTCAAACCCCCCCCTTGAAGAAGAATTGAATGCTGAGTTGACTCTGTGGTACAGAAAGATAGGGCATCTTGAAATAGTAAACCGCCCAAAAACGGCCATAGATGGGTTAAGCATGTGTAATTCAAACGTTTTGCCGAATATATCGAAATTGCTAGAAATATTGGCTGTTCTCCCAGTATCTACGTGTACAAACGAACGATCATTTTCAACATTACGACGACTAAAAACATACTTGCGAAATTCCACCAGCAATGAACGGCTAAATGGATTGGCACTTCTAAATATTCATAGAGATCTCACTCCATCTACAGAAGATGTGTTAAATGAGCTAATGAAAAAAAAATCGTTGTTTAGATATTTCACTATAATTTTATCCGGCGAAGGGTTCTGTTTTATGCTTGGACATAAAATTTGAATCCCATTTTACACTGTTTCTCACCGTTACTTTAGATGAGTTTTGAATACTAAGTTTGTATCATTATCGGCATTTTAAAACTTTGATCACCTCGCGTAAATTTAAAAAATTCGAAGATTCGAATGTTATGGATTATATATCTCAAGCATATTTTTTTTTCAATGTTGGGAGGTGGAAATCTTCAAAAGATACCGATCAGCTCCTGCTTCTCGGCATGCCGGATTTCTACCGACTAAAACCACTTCCGTTTCCTTCAATCATTCTCTCCATCAAAATTTAGTAATTCTCCGTATTTAAAATTTTAGGACATAGTACTTCCCAGACGATAAGAATCGGTATAAGGGATAGTACCAAATCTGTAAATTTTAGTGTCCTTTTAGTTAGATTGATAGTTCACACTATATGTTTATGAATTATTTCCTGTTGGTTACATGTTTGGTTTTCAGTTTAGTGGAGCTGATTGTACTTGTAAATTACTTCGAATGTTGGTCCTGAAGGAGATATTTTTTTAGTGTCGTTTTAAGGGAAGTTGGGTTCGCTATGTTTTTAATTTTGTCCGGTAGTGTATTGTAAAACTTAGCTGCTTTGTTGAAGGGGTCTTCTTTTAGCCGATCAGTTCTGGCAAATGCTATAGCTATATTATTCATGTTTCTCATTCTGTTAGTGTTTTCCCCTCAATTCTATTTAATTTCACAGTGGTGTACTCATTACGGTGTAAATTCTTATGTATGAATTAAGCTCTTTCCATGGAAATCATGCCTTGCAAATTCAATTCTTGGGCTGTTTTGTAAACTTCGCTCGTTGGAGTTAGCACAGGGAGATTGTAAATGATCTTATACGCCTTGGTTACTAATCTGAAGATTATCATGAGGTTACCTTTAGAAGTTTGGCTCCAATTCAAGATGCCGTAAAAAATTTTGGAAAGGAGATGCGCATCCATAATTTGGATTTTTTTTTCTTTGGAAAGAAGTAGAAGCGACGTAGAAGACCAATGAAGACAGCCAGTTTTTTTCTTAGATCATTTATATGTGGAGTCCATAAGGCTTCGTCATTGCCTGGGAAGAGGTTGGTAAAAACAATAATCGATGGCGCAGCCGCCAAAATTGGGCCTTCAGGCAATATTAGAGTTATTTCATTTACTTGACCAATGGAACATTAGGATGTGAAGTAGTCAGGAACACGCTCACCCGTGATTATTACCCTCATTTGATTCAGGTTCTCATTCACAGCTGAGTGAAATGATAGTGCGGCACCAAATCTCATTTCCGAAAACTATTACTCGACAAGGAGCCTTGAACTAGCGTTAACCACTAAGCCACCCACTTTAACAATTATTCGCCGAGACACTCTGGAACGTGGGAGTTGAGTGAGATTCAGTATCTCTACGCAATTAGATCTTTCATCTATTTCACAGTAAAACCCATATGGGCCTGATTTACGGCCTATGGTGCTTTAGAGATCTCACCTAGGGGTGATACGGGCATAATTTGCACAAATTGGATCTGTGTGTGCCGTTATCTTTTACTTATTGTATGAAGCCTAGCAATTTTATATATAGATAAAGAGTTGGTAGGAACATTAGAATATGGTCACCTGATTGAAAGTTTTCGAAGTAAAATTCCAGAAAAGTGTAATTTATTTAATTCGCACCCATATGTTAGTAGCAACAGTTATATTTTTGAATGTTTCTTTCTATCTTTGATCAGAACCCTCAAAAATGAATTGTTTTATTTTGTCATATGATTTGTAATCTGAGGATTAGGCCTATTGGGGACACCTCATTAAAAAAAAAACACGTACAAAAAGTCTACCTCATGGGCTACGTGGAAATGACGCAGAGTTGCTTCCCTGTATGGGCTGCAAACAAGCTTAGCCAGCCCTGATTACGATAATACGCTGTCTGTGCTTAGTGACAGTTACACTTTCTCACGGCATTTACTTCATTAGTTGCTTTCTTTCCTGGCCTGTAGGTATTGAAGGCGTTTCAATATATGTACTTGCAAACATGCATATACACTTTACGGTTCCAAGGAAGTATACAGATACAGTGTAGATTCTTTAACACATCAAGCGCATAATTTTATAATTTGAATGAAAATATCATCAATGATTCAAGTAAATGAAACCAGCATGCAATCGGGCTAAAGTCTGCCAGAATTATTTTTGGAGGACTCCAACTTGGACCGTTGAAAAAGTATGATTAAGTGTGATTACATAATTATATCTACACCGAAGCACTAGCAAACGTACCTAGTCAAGACTTCAAAAATATGACCCCCCCCTTATCAAAATCCTGGGCACGCTACTGGTTCCAGGTTAGTCATCCCGAGTAGGGAGGACTGGACCATAGAAAGAGATGGGATGCATGAATCGGTCGACATCTACACTGATGGATCAAAAATGGAGGGAATAGTTGGCTGTGGCGTGTCCTCAGAACTGCTAGGCCTGAAACTATCCTTCCGATTACCAGACCACTGCAGCGTCTTTCAGGTAGAGGTCATTGCGATTTATAAGGCGTGTGACTAGCTGAGAAGTCAGAAAATTTCCATAAGAAATTTAAACATCTTTTCTGACAGTCAAGCTGCTTTCCAATCACTATCCAGTGTGCATACTTCATCTAAAATTGATATGGAATGCCGCTTACAACTGAACGTGATGTCTCTTCACTGTGAAGTAATCCTCTGCTGGGTACCGGGGCATAGTGATAAACCTGGAAACTGCGAAGCAGATGCCCTACCCAGAGCTGGCATCGAGCTTCACTTACCCCCGAAGTCGGCCAACCTCTAGCTTCCATAAAGCTAGGATTTAAGCAGCACTACGTGGGGGCTGCGAATAGGGCCTGGCTGCTCGAAGAAAGCTGTAGCACAACCAGGCAAACTTGACACGCACTGTGCTCCAAACGCACCAAGCGGCTCCTCAATATAAGCCGTGAAACCCTGAGTTCCGTCGTTTTCGTACTGACGGGACACTGTCTGATCGGCAGACACGCAGAAAGATTGGGTGTCCCTTTCAATGATTTCTGCCGAAGAAGATCAGAGGAAGAGGAAGAATCAAACACTTTCTGTGCGAATGTCCGACGCTGTTCAGGAAGTGCATGCAAACCTTGGGCACGCCCTTCTTGGACAACCTCACGGAAGTAGCTGAGTTAGACATTGGCTGCATAGCCGGCTTTATTCGAGAATCTGGATGGTTCTCGTCATCCCGCAGGTTCTAGTGCCGCCCTTATCTTCTGTGGTATCCCAATGCGCCTCTCGTGGCCTAAGTGAGCCACCTTTGGATAAAAGGGGCTGCCACTACAACCAACCAACCAATATGATTGACAATTTAAATTTTAATATATTATCATTTAAACATGGTCTAACGGAGGGCGGGTGGATCGAATCTGTTAATCTCTCAGTCTAATAGTGGTTTGGCTCTTACAAAAGTCAAGCTTGCGATATTATGCAGATTCTTTCTCAAAGTAAAAGAACAAGAAATTGCAATTAATGTTAGAAGTATATTTGTTCTACTATTGTTATGATTTTTACCTAATCGCAGGAAGTTTCAGATTGAATTTTACAAAATAAAAAATACCATAAATATAGACAGAAACAACAATAAACACATATAAGTCTAACAGCATTATCAAAGTATAACAACTGATAAATGGGAATGATTGTTTTGAATATGCATCATTCTACAGTCTACTGGGTGTCACCTAATTATATAAGCCAGAAATATTTTCAAATTCCTAATATATCTTTTAATGAACATTCTTAAATGCTTAAATAGATTTGCTGAAATAGTCGTGTGTTCACTGATGTGAGTTCTTGAGAGCAAGCGTGTGTGACACTCGGTGATTTATTTTTTAGGTCAAGTATGCATCTCAGTTTTTGTCAAACCATTTGTAAGATAACGATACAAAATTACTTTCAACGTGAAGCCTATCATAGATATTGTAAAATGGCTGCATGCATGAATTTTTGGGAAGCGAAACACCTTTCAATAATGTCATAGATTAATAGATTGTCTATCATCTTCATGTAAATTAGTGCTTTCCTCATTTTCAGTGTTTGCCTTTCTTCAGTGGTGTATCACACTATAAACTCAAACTCCGTTTTTTTTCAAAAAATATTTGAAAATTTTGATCTTAAAATTTTTCAAAGCTTAGATACTAACTCTTTGAAAATTTAAAAATTGACATCAATGTTCTTCCTATTTTCAGTGAACTCGATTAAGTGTCATCAATGCAATTCATATTTGGATCCTGGTTGTGCTGATTTGAATATGAAATTGGGTGGTCCACAAAGTCAGAAATACATCAAGGAATGCGAAAATGTTGGAGATGTTCATGCTACATTTTGTCGAAAATTAGATGTGACTTTCCTTGCAAGTACCGAACGTCGAATAGTCAGAAGTTGTGGTTATATTCTACCGCTAAGACCGTATGTTGACTATTGTTTCAATGCTGATAGTGAGGGATACAACGAGGAAATATGTCAGTGTTACAGCGATATATGTAATGCAGCTCCGAATGGTTTTAGAAGCGTTGCAGTTTTAATTGTTGTATTAATTAGTTTTATATGTTTATTCGGTTAATAGAATTGATTGTTGCTATTGTAAGCAACTTATAGTAAGTTTAGTCTCTTTTGGCTTTAAGTAGAAGGTTGTATATATTATATATGAATCTCTTAATAAACAATTGTTCTCTGAAAGTTTTCTCGGTAAATATTTGTAAGCAGTGGAAAATAGCGTATGCTGCCAACATCAACGAAACAATGTCAACCAATGAAATCAAAAATGGATTTTCTGTTGATTGGTATATTTATCCATATTTGAACGGAACTTCAAGTTGGGAAATACTACATAAGCAGCAAGAAAAGCGAAAGATATTATACCGATCAAATTTTAAAAATAGATAACCTCCTGCTTAAAATAGTGCAGGAGGCTGTTCAGTCACAATTTAAAGGATACTTAATTCAAGAATGGTATTTTATTCTCAACACATAGAAACGATTAAATGACTCTACAATAGTTGAACTGAATTTGAGTGAGACTTGTCCGAGAAACCTAGAAAGGTTTAATTGAGAATTTGGAGACACACTCAAAAAAATATTTAAAAATTTGAATTTGAATTAAAAGGAAGTTTTTCTTTTAAAAAAAAAACAAGCATACGTAGTATTTTGTGAAAATGAAATCAATTACTAATATTTAAAAATTATTAAAGTAGACTCTAAATGAATATTGAGGGTATTTCATAAGCTTTTGACAACGCATCTAGAACGGTATAGTATTAAAAAGGACACTACACCAATTGGGAAGTAAAATTTTACAATAAGACTTAAAGTCGAATAATATGATAATGGACGTAATGTGAACGGTAACCGAGTTGAATATGTGCTTGCATATGAATCTGATTTTATCTTCTAATGCTAAAAAGACCCGTCAATTGTTCGTAAAAATGACGTCAACCGTGCATTTTAGGATTTGTTACATTGTGGCGCTCGAAAGATGACTCTCTCCTTTTTCAAGTGTTGTTTTTGGCGTGTAACTCTTTTATTATTGACACAACGTTAAAAGGATGCGTGCATAACACGCTGCAAATTAAATTCGGCACAAGTTTGTATTTTTTCAAGCCACGATTTCCCAGATATGAGTCTGTCCCACTTTTTCTTCTCAACATGGTCCCCAGAGGATTGGAGCTGCGACTCCAGAAACTTTTACTTAAGGGGGAACACCACTGTGAAGGTAAAAAAAAGTTAATTTTTGTTAATTTTTTTCTCAAAAACCAAACAATATATCGAAATTTGGTAAAAAGATCTAAATTGTACAAGTATTTGACATCCTCTTTGATTTTTTCAAAAATTTCAAAAACAAAATGGCGGCTCCCTAGCATTTCTCCGGAAGTGATCGGCCAGAATTTGGAGAGGTTAAACACGTCCAGGCTGTCGCGAAATTGGGTTCAAGAAGAAATTCTTTTCAAGAGTATGTACAAAAATACATGAAAATATCGTTAACATATTTGTTGGTTATTAAAAAACTGAGAAATATTTTCAAAAAGTAGTTTTCATAAGCATTAAATTTTCAAACGATCCAAACATTGAAATGAAAATGCTGTCACCTAGGCCGTATCCCAATATCATCAAAAATATATGAGGTTGTAAAATGCAGGAAGATTCTTGTACTGTAAACTAAAAATTATAACCTCTGGGAACAATGTTTGATTTTTTTTTTCAAATCAAATAAATGGCTTTGTTTTTTTCGTTTTTCACGAATTTTTTTACACTTTGAATATTTCTTAACATGAAATAAATAATATTTGAAAAATCATCAAATAGCAAATATAAAGATCTATAGACCAAAATAGTATTGAAAACTTTTGGAGTTGCCATACTGACAGTATCGAGAATAATTGCTTCGAGCAAAATGAGGTTTTGGAACGTCTAAAGGCTAGACCAGAATCACGAGCACATAGTCAAATTGAATCTTCGTCATTTCCTCACCATTTTACATTTTGGAGTATTTGTTTCAAAGTTTCTTAAAAGTAAGCAGAACAATGAGTAAAAAAAGACATATTCAAAGATCTCGACGTATTTGACCATTGAAATGGCTGTAGTGATCCGTTCTCGTATTTCTTCGAAATCACAAGAACGACTAGATGTTTGCACCTGTTGATACCCTTTAATCTGAAAGATGAAATTGTTAGTGCAATATAAACCGCAAATTTAGAAAAACTTTGTGTTCAAATGTGTAGATAATTCCTCTTATTTTCAACTGATGAATTCTAAAAGTAAATTTTTCTCCTTGGTTTTTGATATTAGCCTAGATTTTGTCATCAAACAACACAAATTTGTAATAAAAATTACTATGCATTTTTTATTTTGAAGTTTCCGTATATTTTTTGAAAGCATATCAAAAACAAAACGTGGCAGATTCGGTTTGTGTCCAAGGTATTGTCTTTGTTTTTAAGAAAATCCTGCTGCCCTGGAAATCGAATCACGGTAAATATATTTTTAAGCCACCATTTTATTAATTGTTTCCCAAATTGATGACCAGTTCGATATGAAGAACTCCAAAATCCTTATCATGCTAAAAACAGTATCATTTCACATTTAAAACAAAAGTAAGTCGTTTTTTTTCGAAAGTGGAGGTCAAAATATTCATCGTCCTCGATAACAGTAATGTAACGAAAACTGTAACAATCAAAATGATTTTTTTGACAAAAATTCTGCGATTTTGGAGCCATCATTTTTGATTTTTGAAATAAAAAAAGTGTTGAATTCATCGCTGAAAAAACCCAAGCATGAGAAATTTCAGAAAGAATATTAGTTTCATCAACTTTTCGCGAAATTTGCGGGATTAGCCATTACTGTGCATCGTAATGGATCTCGCGGCTAGTTCGTGTCACAATGCTCGTCTCAGTAATTTATTTAGAAACCAGCATTTTTTGGTTTTGGTTAAAAAATATAATAATAGCAGAGTGTATTTTGAAGTAAAATTATTAAAGAAAGTTATGATATTATTTTAAATATTAATCTGCGAAAAAATGGGTAAATGTTGCTCCAATAAGTTTCGCGAACTTTAAACAAAATAGGAATTTTGAAATATGATTTTTGATTTTATTGTTATATTTTGTTGAAAACGTTTATCTCAAAAATTTGACATGTATAGATGTAAAGGTTTAAGAAAATTAACTTGATTAGCAAGTTATAACTGAAGTATATTTTCAATATTTTTTCTATAATTTTTCTTGTTTCTGGATGCAGGCTTTCGGAAATATGAAGTAAAACTCATTTGGAAAATATAAATTTGTGTAGAAGTTCTGTAATTTTCGTGGTCCAGTTAACAATGTTTCTGTTGCGATCACAAATGCAAACAGTTGTTCAAAGATCAGAATAAAAATTTTTGTGTGAAAAGTTAATAAGAATGTTTCAGCAGGTTGAAGATCTTAAGGTGTATGGTTCAACCTTGTGGCAATTTTTTTAAGAAAATGTTTAGTGATGGCAGCGTATGATAAATATTAGCATTGGTAAAAAAAGAGGTGAAAACAGAAGCTGAAAGTAATATTAAATTGATCGAATAGTCAAGTTAGGCAAATTTTAACGGTCCAAGAAAATCACATTGCTTCGTACCAGTAGCGTATGCAGGATTTTGATAAGGGGGGGGTTCATATTTTGGAAGTCTTGACTAGGTACGTTTGCTAGTGCTTCGGTGTAGATATGAAGATATAATTATGTAATCATACTTAATCATACTTTTTCACCGGTCAAAGTTGGAGTCCTCCAAAAATAATTCTGGCAGACTTTAGCCCGATTGCATGTCTGGTTTCATTTACGTGGGTAAATTTGTCTACCCAAGGGGGGGTTTGAACCCGTAAACCCCCCCCCCCTTGGGTACGCCACTGCTTCGTACCATCTAGAAAGACAAGTAATAAATTATAGACTGATTAAATTTCTTTCACCAAAAAAGTTGGACGTTACATAAATGCAAATTGAAGATAACTTTGGATATTGTTGTAAATAATTTACTATTGTTAATAACAATAAAATATTATTAGTTGTAATTTGATATTGTAATTATGGACACAATTATAACTATTCAGTAACGATCAAACATTCTTAATAACGAATGATTATTATTTACAATAACTAAATACCTTCAATAAGGAGGACGAGGTTGCCGAGGATTTGTTAAAGGACGACCAGGTGGGGGAGGCGTCTTCATTTACCAAAGCTTTTATGGGTAGATAAAAAATAAACAAAAACAATAAAAGTAATTATAATAAACTAGAAAATTATTTATTAATAATAGTGATTATTAATAATAATAATTAATAATAAAAACAAATTATAAATTTTTTTTCCACCCCACTGGAAAGTTAGTCGTGTGGGCCTCAAGGTTCGCACTTAGACAATATTTTTCAATCAAATTTTCAATTATCACATGAAAAGCTGCTGAATACTATTATCGAGGAATTAATCCATGATCATGATAAAAACCATAAATTTTCGTAGGAGTCATGTTTTCAACTTATTGTATTATCCCACGTATCAAATACATCGGTAGCATCATACATATATTATTTTTCGAATTTCTCCCCAAATTTTATATGAAACCTAGTTAATGAATAACCACTGGAAAATTTCTTTGTGAATAAAGTTTAAGACGTTTTCGAAGAATTTTATAATTAGCTGGATGAAAAGTATGGGATGAATTCCATGTAATTAACTACATGAAAAACGGGCTGAAATGGACAACCAATATAAAATTCTGAATCCAGACTTCATACGAAACTCAAACAGTTAATTGAATCTATTCACTAGTGCTTTTCGAAAATTTTTGCTGCATCCTATTGATTTTAATTTGTCTAAGCTTTTCATAGCGAAATATTCTTTGTGGTAATTATAAACAATCTCGCGGAACCATTTGAAGTGATGAACTGTGCACCAGATGACTGGTATCACAAATTCAAACCCCGGATTGATCTATTTACAAGTGATCCAGCAAAAAGATCCACAGCAACATGAATGCTCTAAGTTTCTTTGAATGATTTACAACTCCACTACTAGATCAATAAAATGTGGTCTAAGTGCGATCCTCGAGGCTCACACGACTAACTTCCCAGTGGGGCGAATAAAAAGGCCATAATTTGTTTTTATTATTTATTACTATTTTTAATAGTTACTATTTTTAATAATTATTCTTCTAAATTATTATAATCCACCATCTGGTTGTCCTCTCCCAAAGCCTCGGCAACCTCGTCCTCCTCCTCGTCCACCTCCTTGTCTTTCTCATCTTCCACGCTCTCTTCCTCGTCCTCCAGCTCGTCCTTCATTTCGGCCCCGAAATCCACAACCATTATTGAGGGTATTTAATTAATGTTAATAATAATCATTCGTTATTAACAATGTTTGGTCGTTACTGAATAGTTATAATTGTGTTCATATTTACAATATCAAATTACAACTAATAATATTTGATTGTTATTAACAATATTAAATTATTTATAACAATATTCAATTATTAAGTGCATTAGCGTCATTACTTCCATTTTCCCGAACCTGACCATATTATAAGTTAGGAAGTCTATAAATTATTCTTGATTTGTTTTTAAATAACATTTTTACAACATTGGTCAAAATTTTGCTAAAACACACAATAATAATAATATTTCTCTGAAGGTATTTGGAATCTGCACGAATTAATAGTTAACAGGTTTCATTCTAAATAAAAAATGATTTAACCGATGTTGCTGAAAACTCATTCAGTTTTAAGTTACGTAATTAGGCGTCGAATGAAACCGGTCACACGTCAATGCGATCTTCGATTCTCGAGATAACCGAGACGAAAAATAATTCCGAACGCACATACGCACATCCGCACATACGTACCTACATACACACATCTGTCTAAAAACGATGGATTTGGATTCTGGAGACCTTAGAAGATATGTCAAAATTTGGGATTCGCAAAATCGACCCCATTACAATAACTTCCCATAGGGAACTGGGAAGTTATAAATAAGTGAAAAATTGGGATATTTTACTTTTTTCATAGAAAAATCTATACATTAATCATAACATACGCTATTTCAAGGATCAATGTCATTATCAATAGTTTTCATCATCAATTTAATTAGGAAAACTTGACTGAATTTCAAACAAACTTATGAAATTTTTTAATTGCGAATGCACAATAGAATAGCTGACTTGAACCAACAAGGTCTTTGATTACTTTTCACGTTTATTTTATTTCATATTTCCTGTAGTTATCTTTATTTATATATTTTTTTAAGGCCGTGTCAAAAATCGACAACATTATCATGCAATTGATTTAGGTTATTTTTATGAGACGGATGTTGAAAATCCAAATACGCTTTCAAACAGCGTAGTTTACTTGAATCTACTTTAGATTTTATTCTTAGAAATTGCTTATCGAAGTTATCTACTAGGAAGTTCATTATAAATTAGACGGTTAAGATTCCAACTCCAGCAATGAATTCCGATAAGAATATTCCATAAAACATTTTCTTATCATTTGAAATGGATGAAAGGTTAAAGTTTCACTGTAAGGGGAATGAAAAATTTTAATGTCTATAGCTTGGACTAAAAGCAATATTTCGGATTAGAAAATAAGAAAAAGTACATCATCATTAGATATATTCTACCCTAAAAAAATGCAAAATAATTTGCTCCTTTATTTGAAACTCTGACAAGCATCAAAATTTCATATCAAAATATGATTTTTTAATGAAAATATTTCAAATTCACTACCAAAGCGAAAAGAACTAGCTACTATTCAAAGTCCACATCGAAACAGAAAAACCAGGAGCTTCCAATTATTATTTTTTAAATGTGAAAAGTAACATATTTTTAGATCACAATGGAAGAGATGGAAGAACTATTATAATTAACTAACTATTATATATGAAAAACAGCTTTTCATGTAATTTTTTGTTCGTATTTTCTTTGGAAACAATTAATTATCAAATTTAGATCCTAGTAATGAAATCAGTGGAAAATAATATTTGAAATTTTTATCCATTTTTTTTCATGATTGGGGAGCTTACAATCAAAACATAATATGCCCAAAAAATTCAAACTGAGTATGATTTGTACTTTTATTGTTCTTAGTGATCGACGTGCATTGATTCAAACACTTTCAGTTCAAACAATTTGCTTGCAGTTCCATTAATTTTTTAGAACTGAAAATTATTGCCCCATCAAAATGACTAAAAAAATGTGGTCTCAGTGCGACCCTTGAGGCCCACACGACTAACTTCCCAGTGGGGTAAAAAAAAAGCTATAATTTGTTTTTATTAGTAATTACTATTATTGATAATTATTATTATTAAACATTATTATTCTAAATTATTATAATTACTTTTATTATTTTTATCAATTTTTTATGTAATCATAAAAGCTTTGGTAGAGGAAGACGTCTCCACCACCTGGTCATCCTCTACCAAAGCCTAGGCAACCTCCACCTCTTCGTCCTCGTCTTCCTTCTTGTCCTCCTTTTCGTGCTCAACCTCGTTCTCCATCTCGGCCTCGGAATCCACAGCTATTATTGAGGGTATTTAATTATTATTTACAATAATCATTCGTTATTAAGAATGTTTGACCGTTACTGAATAATTATAATTGACTTTATATATACAATATCAAATTATAACTAATATTATTTGATTGCTATTAACCATATTAAATTATTTATAACAATATCCAATTATTAACTGCATTAGCGTCTCTATTCTCATTCACCCAAACCTGATAATAAAAGTTTGCAATTTTATAAATTAATCTTTATTAACTTCCCAGTATATGGGAAGTTCTTGTAATCGCCTCGAAAATCGAAATTGAAATTTTCAACTTTTCTATACGTTTTGAGGTCTATAGAGTATATATAACGTGTTTTTAGAAAGGGAGATGTATGTGTGTGTGTGTGTGTGTGTGTGTGTACGTACGTACGTACGTTCGTGGACACTTTTTTCTACGAGCATAACTCACGTAAACAAAGTTGTATCGACTTCGTTGAGGTGTCAATCGAAGCGTCTTTGCAATTTTAAGAGCTGATTAGTTTTTGGAAAACTTCGGTCGGGGGGGTTTGCTGTTTTGCCCGTTTGAAGGTCATTTCTGTCAGGCGCTATATCTCGCGAACCAAACATACGATTTTTTTGAACAAGGTGTCAATCGACGCGTATTAACATTTATGTGATTTTATTAAATTTTGAAAAAAATTGTTGGAGCAGTTTTAAATTTTTTTAAAAATAAGTGCAAAAAATTAGGGTTTTTTTCAAAAACAATAAATTTTTAACCCTATTGTCAAGTCTTAGTAATCAATGTTTATAAAATTTATTTACTCCAAACAAAGTTCGCAAAAACTTTATCAAAACTTTTTCTCATGATTATGTAAAAAAATAAATTAAAAATAAAAAATCATTAAAAGTCATCATGATTTTCATGGTCATTTTTATCATTCACTATATCTCACGAACCAGATATAATATTTGCGTCATTAAGGTGCCAGTTGACGTGTATTAACATCTTTGTGAAGTTTTTAACATTATAAAAATTCGTTTCAGCCGTTTTTTTAATTTGATAGAAGAAAATGCGAAAAATTATGGTTTTTTCATAGAAAATATTTTTAACTTGATTTGCACAGCACATTGATCCAGTTTATAAAATTTATACATTCTTATCAGTTTTTGGAGAGAAACCGGTAAAATTTTATTCCATGATTATGAAAAAACTAAATTAAAAATAAAAAAATCATTCAAAGTTACCATGTAAAGAGGGTTCATACGAGTGCTATTACTTTATATCTTTTATTCTAAAAAAATGTTGTAAATTCAATCAAAGTTTTAAGATATTTGCATAATTTGAGCAGATTTTTAATAGTTTTTATAGTCTTTTAATTAAAAAAAATTGCTTAAATTTTGAAAACCAACAAAATTTTTCAACACCAAAAAGGCCCCCACCGATTGATCCGCGTGAATATTCAATCTGTCCTCATCGACCAAAAACCTTACATAATCAATGGACCCTCCCGTAGACGATATGATTCATATTAACTCATTCCTGTTACTATTACCTCTCATTGTTGTAATGTTGTTGATGTTTATGTAGATATTACTGGGAAGTTGACCGTGTGGACCTCAAGGGTCACACCTCACGGCTTGTTTTTTTTGAAATAACATTTTTTTACAAATTTGATCACAATTTCGCTAAAACGCACAATAATAACAACATCACTATAAAGGTATTTTGTATCTGCACAAATTAATAGTGCGTATCAACAGTTTAAAAATAAGCAATTTTTAGTCGTTTTTTCAGTTTTTTCATCCTAAATAAAAAACTGCCTAACCCATTTTGCTGAAAAGTCATTCAGTTCTAAATCACGTAATTACGCGTCGTTTAAAACCGGTCCCACGTCATTCCGATCTTTGGTTATCGAGATAATCGAGACGAAAAATAATTTCGAACGCACATACGCACATACGCACATCCGCACATACGTACATACACACTCACAGACATCTCTCTAGAAACGATGGATTTGGATTCTAGAGACCTTAAAACGTGGAGATATGTCAAAATTTGGGATTCGCAAAATCGACACCATTACAAGAACTTCCCATAGGGAACTGGGAAGTTAAAAATATTAGTAATAATGATCACGTTCAAGTTTATATTTTTTGAACATATAAGGGACGTTTTGAATGTAGGTTCCTCAATTTGAACTGAGTTTAAAGTTCAAACTTCACCAAAATTGGGTGATATCTCCTCGTGCCCTCAATCAATTTCAACAATCTTTTCGTTGAGAAACAAGACTATTTGATCTTGTTACAATCACCTTCGATTGATTTTGATTGGCAAATTTCTTATAATATTTAATAAAAAAATAAAAAACCCATCAATGTGAAATAGTTAATTCCAGTGTTTTTAAAGTCATTTAACAATTTGAGTTGTGTTCTTTTCATTAGCTTTATGTATCACCTGCTTATTTTAATTCGGTAAAAGAAAGAAAAGAAAAATACGCAACGGTGACATGCAGTCTGAAATATTTTTACACTGAATGCTCAATTATCATTTTCGTAGGAGAAGACAATTTTGAATTTTATCAGGGGAAATACAATCAGTTGAAATATTTTACAATTGATATTGAATAATAAAATAAATTGATAATAAAACCAATGAAAGATTATCGCTTCCTTTTGATGTTATCAACGATATGTGATTCATTTCCATGGAAATTGAACAATAGGTACCAAGTTATATCAGAAAAATAGCTATTAATGTAGATAGAGTAACATGCTTAATTAAATATTAAGATTGTCATAACAGGGACAGAGGAAGTTTAAATTTTAATTGAAAATAAATATTTAAGGAGAAAGACACAATTGGGCTTAGTGTTCTAGATTTGCGGATTAAATTATGAACTATGGTACCTTTTTGGTTGATGCATATCAAGAATTAAAATGAAAACTTCATTTCGAGATGATGATTTAATTGCTTTCTTTTCAATTTATAATTATTTGTAATTATAGTGTAGAATCTCACGGGAATAATTGTTGTTTTTGAAAGTCATCCGGTCATCCGTATTAAATAAATCACATGATTATGATAAATTCTTACTCATAATAATGTCACATCACTTTAATTTCTAAAACAATGTACATAATATTGTTTTGTGTTATCCATTATTTATCGAAGTATCTGCTAGTTTTATTAATGGCTTTCACAACAAAAAGATACACACTAAAATTATTTCGAATTCATACTAATTACTTTCTGGGTGTGATTTCGTGCCCTGCATTTTTCTGCTTTTGATTTTCTGATTTTCTGAAAAAATTGCTAATAAAATTATCATGTGTTGTTCGCGTTATCACATGTACGTTTATTTGCACGATCGCGCCAAAGCAAACAATTGAATGTTTAAAGTGTTAACGCTCAGTGTAAACCAAACAATTGCAATCGTAACGTTTTTTTAAAGAATCAATAGCTTTCATTTGGATCAAGGTCTTGAATTGTCTAGTAAAAGTTTGGCCTGAGCAGATATTGTTGAGAAACGACAGTTTTAGCAGCAAAGATTCTAGTTACTAAGTGCAAGGTTAGAAAGGAACATATGATCTTATCTTTGATATTATAAAAAGTAAGGATTATGCAATTTATGTAATTCATTAGTGGCAGCTTATCACAAATTTTGTTGATGAGGTCATGATATTGATGGCTGAAAGGAACTGAAAAATTACCAAGTGTTGCATCTGTTTGTGTAGAATTTTTTGAAGAGCATCAATAATAAGTCAAAGCAAGCCCATGACTTTTCATATATTTTGTCGCACAGCGTTTTTTAAACTTTTTCACTGATTTTTTTCGTCATTTTTTGCTAGAGCGTCCTGTGAATTCTCGTTTATTTTTTGAAGAAAAATGTGAACAGTTGTTATAAATCCAAGACAGTCTTTGGTAGCAATAATATCGCAATTTGAACTGACCGCTAGTTTAAAACTGTGAGCAGCACAATGGCAATATATTGTCAGAGGATACTTTTTTTGTAACGTATAATTGCACTCCAAGGAATTCCCCACTTACTGTTGCTGTGTTGTAGCACAATAGCAGTTAGTGAAAACGCTTTTGGTACATGTAACACTTTTCAAATCATTGGCATTTAGTACGTGTTTTATTCAACAAGAAAATGGAAACTCTTTTGACACTTACACCTTCAATTTTTTTTTTCTATAGTCGATTTTTACAATTTTACTATATCTGCAAACGCCGAAAAATTAGTCCTTTTCGAAATAGTGACCGGCATGGAAAACGTGTCCAATTTTTGAAGTTCGGACGCTAAATCAGAAAACCAAAAAACCTTTAAATATTTTTCTAAATTTAAATGTTTACTCTAAAATAATCCATCAGAAAAATGGGTTAGAATAATAATAGTCCAGTCAATTGGGAGTTTGGCCGTGCGTTTTCAAAAGTGCAATGCGTGGGCAATAGTAAAGTTAGCTTAAGTTCAATTTCTGGGGGTCACAGCTCCTCTGGGCTCCATCTTAAAAACAAAAAAAGTAGGACACCCCCATTTTTCTGAAACCTTGGCTTCCAAAAGAAAGTTGCGTATAACAAACTTGCGTAGAATATAATTGTTAGCAAGTCGTCCATGCATCACTTTTACGTGGTTCTAACAATAAAAAAATTACAAGTCAAAAACCACACCCAAAAAGGGGGAACAACTTTCGGTCGCCACAACTTTTTTAACTTCCCAGTATATGGGAAGTTCTTTTAATCGCCTCGAAAATCGAAATTGAAATTTTCAACATTTCTTTACGTTTTGAGGTCTATAGAGTATATATAAAGTGTTTTTAGAAAGGGAGATGTATGTGTGTGTGTGTGCGTACGTACGTACGTCTGTACGTTCGTGGACACTTTTTTCTACGAGCATAACTCATGTAAACAAAGTTGTATCGACTTCGTTGAGGTATCAATCGAAGCGTCTTTTCAATCTTAAGAGCTGATTAGTTTTTGGGAAACTTCGATCGAGGGGGTTGGCTGTTTTTCCCGTTTGAAGGTCATTTCTGTCATGCGTTATATCTTGCGAACCCAATGTACGATTTTTTTGAAGAAGGTGTCAATCGACGCGTGTTGATATTTATAAAATTCTATAAAGTTTCTAAAAAATTTCTTGGAGCCGTTTTTTAATGTTTAAAAAAGAAGTGCAAAAAATTTGAGATTTTTTCCAAAAACAATAAATTTTTAACCTCATTTTCAAGTCCAAGTAATCAATGTTTATAAAATTCATATACTTCACACAATGTTTATAGAAACAACATCAAAACTTTTTCTCATGAATACGTAAACAATTCAATTAAAAATAAAAAACCATTGAAAGTCATCATGATTTTCAAGGTCATTTTTATCATTCACTATATGTCACGAACCAGATATAATATTTGCATCATTTTGGTGTCAGTTGACGTATATTAACATCTTTGTGAAGTTTTTAACATTATAAAAGTTCGTTTAAGCCTTTTTTTAACTTAATAGAAGAAAATGCGAAAAATTATGGTTTTTTTCATAAAAATATTTTTTTAACTTGATTTACACAGTACAGTGATACCAGTTTATAAAATTTATACATTCTTATCAGTTTTTGAAGAGAAAACAGCAAAATTTTCTTCCATGAGTAAGAGGTAAGTAAAGAGGGTTCATACGAATGATATTACTTTATGTCTTTTATTCTAAAAAATTGTTGTAAATTCAATCAAAGTTTTAATATATTTGCATAATTTGAGCAAATTTTTAATAGTTTTTATAGTCTTTTAATAAAAAAAACTGCTTAAATTTTGAAAACCAACAAAATTTCAATCAAAGTTGCTTTTGCGGTATCAACGCTTTGAATGGTAAAATGTTTTGTAGTCAATACTTTGCAAGATCATATGCTTTGAAAAGCTTTCATCGAATAAAAAATTGTAGTTTTTAGTAGATTCATTCTTTAGTAATCGTAAGATTTCAATAACCATCATCATTTGTAATACATTTTAATTTTTACATGCAATTGAACCTATTTTTGACTGCATATACAAAATTTTTCAAGACCAAAAAGGCCCTCACCGATTGATCCGCGTGAATATTCAATCCTCATCGACCAAAACCTTACGTAATCAATGAACCCTCCCGTAGACGATATGATTCATATTAACTCATTCCTGTTACTGCTATGAATATCTCTCATTGTTATTACTTAAAGTAGTATTATTTTCAAAAAAAATTCCTTTGGTGTTTAATGTTGTTGATGTTTATGTAGATATTACGGCTTGTTAATTTCACGTTTAACGCGAAACATGTTGGAATACTTTTCTAGGAAAATTGTGTCAAAAATCGTTTGCGGTATTGATTGTTCCAATCACTGTACAGTAAAGGGGGTGAAAAAGTTGAAACCCCGTTTTTAGGCCAAATAATCGGCTTTTGATGGCGAACCTCCCGTTGCGAAACTAGTTGAGCATTTTGGAAGGCAGCCAGATTTTTGGTGCAATGTGTAGTATGTATAACTGTGAGCTTAAATCCAAATTTCTGGGGTCGCAGCCCCAATCCTGTGGGCTCCATCTGGGAAACCAAAAAAAAAGTGAGACACCCCCATATTTCCGAAACCATGGCTTTCACAAGCAAGTTCTGTATGACAAACTTGCGTAGAATTCAATGAATAACAAGACCATATATGCCATCGTGTAGAATTCAGGTCCAGAATATGAAATACGTCTACACGATGGCATATATGGTCATGTTAAACACAAGAGGTAACTACTTCTATATGTCGCTATGTTTAATCGTTTTACGATTCTCTTTCAATAGTAAACTAAATGCAGTAAACAGATTATCTTCAACAAAAGGGACAACAGACACCATAACAAGAATAAAAAAATCTGTCAGTTCACGTTAAATACAATTATAAAGCAATTAAGGATGAGTTACGTGCAACTACTAGTTCAAACACAAAACTTACAGCGAAAGTTGATTGATGGCAAAAGTATTGCAGAATAATAATTCTTACAATGAAATGCATTTAGTGTTTTTTTCTTGCCTTGTTTCACGCTAAGCGTGAAATTAAAAGAATAGTGGCACCCGAAAAATGTTCGCCCCTTTTTCAACGTCATCGTTTTTGGCGTGTAACTCCTTTGATATTAACACCACATCATGTGGTGACCGAAAGTTGTTCCCCCCTTTTTGGGTGTGGTTTTTGACTTGTAATTTTTTTATTGTTAGTACCACGTAAAAGTGATGCATGGACGACTCGCTAACAATTATATTCTACGCAAGTTTGTTATACGCAATTTTCTTGTGGAAGCCACAGTTTCGGAGATAGGGGGTGTCCTACTTTCTTTTGTTTTTAAGATGCCATCAGCTGCGACCCCAGGAAATGGAATCATTGCCCACGCATTGCAATAAAAATTTCTCTGCCTTTTAAAAATGCACGGTTTACGTCCGAATTCCGACGCTTTGACTGGACTATAAATCATTCTATAATTTTTTTTTATAGGAAGATATTTATTTGCACATGGGCCGAATGCAAGTATACAATGAAGATATTGAGAAGCGTTTATACACCAATTTGGACTATGTTACATATTTCAGGAGAAGAATTTCGTTTTCTTGCAGGCACAACGTTTTATGGATTACAAACATTGAACTTTTTCAAAACATTTTACTGTTCCATAGGTTCATATTCTGAATTTTTATTTTAATTTTTTTATTTTGTTTCTCATTGTTAACTTCCCAGTATATGGGAAGTTCTTGTAATCGCCTCGAAAATCGAAATTGAAATTTTCAACTTTTCTATACGTTTTGAGGTCTATAGAGTATATATAACGTGTTTTTAGAAAGGGAGATGTATGTGTGTGTGTGTGTGTGTGTACGTACGTACGTACGTTCGTGGACACTTTTTTCTACGAGCATAACTCACGTAAACAAAGTTGTATCGACTTCGTTGAGGTGTCAATCGAAGCGTCTTTGCAATCTTAAGAGCTGATTAGTTTTTGGAAAACTTCGGTCGGGGGGGTTTGCTGTTTTGCCCGTTTGAAGGTCATTTCTGTCAGGCGCTATATCTCGCGAACCAAACATACGATTTTTTTGAACAAGGTGTCAATCGACGCGTATTAACATTTATGTGATTTTATTAAATTTTGAAAAAAATTGTTGGAGCAGTTTTAAATTTTTTTAAAAATAAGTGCAAAAAATTAGGGTTTTTTTCAAAAACAATAAATTTTTAACCCTATTGTCAAGTCTTAGTAATCAATGTTTATAAAATTTATGTACTCCAAACAATGTTCGCAAAAACTTCATCAAAACTTTTTCTCATGATTACGTAAAAAAATAAATTAAAAATAAAAAATCATTAAAAGTCATCATGATTTTCATGGTCATTTTTATCATTCACTATATCTCACGAACCAGATATAATATTTGCGTCATTAAGGTGCCAGTTGACGTGTATTAACATCTTTGTGAAGTTTTTAACATTATAAAAATTCGTTTCAGCCGTTTTTTTAATTTGATAGAAGAAAATGCGAAAAATTATGGTTTTTTCATAGAAAATATTTTTAACTTGATTTGCACAGCACATTGATCCAGTTTATAAAATTTATACATTCTTATCAGTTTTTGGAGAGAAACCGGTAAAATTTTATTCCATGATTATGAAAAAACTAAATTAAAAATAAAAAAATCATTCAAAGTTACCATGTAAAGAGGGTTCATACGAGTGCTATTACTTTATATCTTTTATTCTAAAAAAATGTTGTAAATTCAATCAAAGTTTTAAGATATTTGCATAATTTGAGCAGATTTTTAATAGTTTTTATAGTCTTTTAATTAAAAAAAATTGCTTAAATTTTGAAAACCAACAAAATTTTTCAACACCAAAAAGGCCCCCACCGATTGATCCGCGTGAATATTCAATCTGTCCTCATCGACCAAAAACCTTACATAATCAATGGACCCTCCCGTAGACGATATGATTCATATTAACTCATTCCTGTTACTATTACCTCTCATTGTTGTAATGTTGTTGATGTTTATGTAGATATTACTGGGAAGTTGACCGTGTGGACCTCAAGGGTCACACCTCACGGCTTGTTTTTTTGAGCAATCACACATATTTGAAGATAAAAAATATGATTTTTATATTCTAGACACAGAACTCGGCAACAAAGCCATAAAATTTTAGTAAAGAATTATGGGTAGAAAATATACATAAAATCGTCCCTGCCACTCGTATTCCGAAAGGAATTTAAACTGAGTCTATTCAGTTCTAAAATATTTTTACACTATGAAGTACTTTCCACAAAGATACGCCGTCTTCATTAAAAAATAAAATCACACCGAGTAGACCATTGAGAATTCACATAAATGGCAATGACATGCAATTACACCATTGATTACAGAAATAATAAATAAAACAGAAGTCATCTTTGTCCCAGGGCACCATTTTACTGATAAGGATAGTTTTGTGGACTGCATCACAAATAATCCAACGTACTTTAATAACTTATTTCATTTTAGATCTTTTATTTTGGTGGAGCTTTAAAAAGTTGATAGATTTTAGCTTTCAAATCATATAAAATTCATCAGATTTCAGTAGCTGCTGCTGAGATTTTCGACATCAATAAAGATTTATAATTTTGTAATTTAATTTTTCAGAGCTTAATTGTTTCATTCGTTTTCACCCATTCATATAAGGCAATATACTTTAGAAGCTATTAAATTAGTATTAATGGTTCAAGTTTCCCGAAACACGCGCAGTCTAGTTTTATTCAATCCCATAAAATCCACAGAAAAAATTATATCCACTCATAAATTTCACAGAAGTTCAAATTAATTACGGTATTATTATTCATCCTACGTTTTTTGTATACAAAATAGCTCTAAACTATATGAGTAATAAAAACGAACGTACCAAGAATCGATATTTTATTACATTCAGGATTGTCATCAAATCATAAAAATTAGATGAGTCTTCCTTTACTTCACTATTTCTTTAATAGTTCATGACACATGTCTAAAAAATGTCCTTGTAGCGGAAAATCAACTGGTGCGGAATTACTTTCTTTCGTCAAATTTCAACTTTCGATGGTTTTAGTTGAATGTTACTATTGGCCAGAAAAAAGTGAAGCGATTTTTAAGTTTCGTTTCCAATAATTCAACAAATTTTTATTCAGCAGAAATTTTGTAAATATGTTAAATGGAAATTAGGATCCAATTATTGAATTCTTATAATGTTTCCAGCTGAAAATTATTATCTTCTAGCAATAGCCATTCTATAGGTTTCACTTGGGTATCTGTTCACAACTGAAGCGTTATGTATTGCAATTTTTTTAATCGTCTAAACATTTCATTTCACACATCAGATATTCGATACTACGCAACTAAAATTTTTTGCAACCCTTAAATTTCATTTTAACGATTCCTGAGAAGATGTTTACGTGTGACCAAAATAAGTTGTGTACAATTTTCCGCGCATCGTTCTTTTGCGCGTTCACAAGATACGATTTCTATGAATCGAAACGATGGCGCCAACTTGACAATACTCCCATCAATAATGAAGAGCCAACGTGGCGCCATGCATTGTACGTATATATGGTTCCCTTTTAACGGGACGGATAACCTCCCCCAATCTTGGATCCTGCTGAGATGTAGCTTAATACCATTACTATGGGTAGAGTTTCCTTGTCTGATTTTGAGTAAATATCCTTGAAGAGGGGTTCAATGATGTTGAATAGATTCTAGCAGCTTGAGGATTAGCTCGAAAATTGGAAGTACTGCGAATGTACTCGATGATGGAAGACTCAAAATGATTATGTGGTTCGTTTCGAAGCTAGTCGACAAAATTAGAAGTTTTATTGTTCATATATTGTTGAAATATGATGGAAACACATTGGCGTTACTTCCGATGATACATTCAATGGTAATAATTTGCTTATTCCGCCCAAAATCATGTTAATTCTATGAATCTCTGCGACTCTATATCGTCGCCATGGATTCATTTGGAGTATACATCATTTATTTATGGCAGTTTAATTTGAATGTGCCGAAAAGTGCTGAAAAAACTAGCAACTAAGATGTCTAGTCTAACAACTTGAAGATGTCCTTGTAATTTTTTTTGAAGGATTTCTGTGCAAGTCATCTAGAATAAGCTGCATAGAATGGTGAAGTCAAAGAATATCATCCCTGACGTCGGTGAGATCTCTTACATTTTTGTCATTTTTCCTATTTTTCTCGCCTTTTGGAAGCTATTTTCGAATATTTTTAGTTTCAAAGCAGATGGTCTTTCACTTCTACAGTTTGTTATGATGTTTTTGAAACCTCTAAAGGGTTTCATTTAAAATTCTATTTTTATTTATGTCAGGCAATGCTCATTATGGATTTCTTACTGGTCACTCTTTTCGCAAGGATACACAATTTTTACGGCTACTTCCTTTGACAATAGTAGACAAACTAATTGCACATACACTGACTCTACTCTGCTTACTTTTTGTAAAGGAATTGTCTCAATTTATTGAGTCTCCCTGTCTTCTGTATGTTGATAATTTCCAAATTTGTAGATTTTTTTGCTACCTAAATGACTGTCTAATATTTGAAGATCACCTAAATTTATTTCAATCACGGTATGCCTTCAATAATTTTAGGGTTACTTTTGCTATATCGTGAACTCATCTCCTCTATTTAGACCAGGGCGGATCTGTAGAAAAACGACTACATTTGGCCGTTGAGAGGGCGCACGCTGATTTTTGCAGGAAAAGTTGTGGAATAACTCGTATGACAATAATTGCTCTATGCTCCCTCTCAAAAATGACGGGAACATTAAAAAAAATCGAAATTTTTAAATTTAAAAAAAAATCGTGTTTTTCTTGCTTGTCTCACTCTTAACTTTAAAACGGTTCATTTCATAGCAAAATTGCGTGATAAAATTTTCTACAAGATATGATTGATTTAAAATTCTAATATGTTTAACCGTTGCCGCAAAATACCAACAATTAAAAACAAAAATGGGAAAAAACTGTTTCTTTTTCAATTTGCTTTTACCATGTCAAAGAAACTTACGTTATGTGAAATCTACTGATTCGATTTTGATAAAAATTTGTTTGCTGTTTTATTATAATATATAGATTTTTTAATCGAACTATGAAGGTCCTAAATTTATTTCAAATGGTAAAAAAATGAAAAAGAAACGGCTTTTTTCTCATGTTTGTTTTTAATTATTGCATTTTTGTGGCAAGGGTTAAATGTGTTGGAATTTTAAACCAATTTGATCTTGTAGAAAATTTTATTACACAACTTTCATTCTCATAAAACTTTGCTCTGCAATCAACCGTTTTAAAGTTAGTAGTGAGACAAGCAGTAAAAACGCGATTTTTTTAAATAATTTAAACATTGCGATTTTTTTTAATGTTCCCGACTTTTTTGAGAGTGAGCATGGATCAATTATTGTTATACGAGTTATTCCACAACATTTCCGGCAAGAATGAGCGTGTCCCCTCTCAATGGTCAACTGAAAACAGAACCACCCTGGTCTAATTAGAATTTATCAAATTGTGTTTAATTACTTGTTAAGTCATATTACGGAAGTGGATTATTTTTGTAACCTGGAATTTTTCTTGAAAAATAAATGGAAATTGGACTATTTCGTCGATATTTTCTTATTAATGAACTTGAATGTTTTAAGACAAATGGTACGTAATTTGATCGAATATTGATGTTCTAAATGGTCTTTGCTTCAAAAATATCAATCACATCAAACTCGTAGTCTTTTCTATAGATTAAATATTTCTTACAATTCGTGCAATGAAAGTCTTGAGGATTTCATTCTGATATCTGTAAGTTATTTTGATTCTTGAAGAATATCGCTTCATTCTCCGCTGCAGTTTGCAAAACATAGAGCGATTAAAAAATACATTTAAGTCAGCATGTCAACAAAATCTTATTAAAATGATAGAATATAAATTAACACAAAGCCTCATGTGACTGATAGAAAATAGTGACCGCTTTTAACTGGGAAACCTGTGGACAGCTTTGAGTGCCATTTCTTTTCGCAAGTAGCCTATTTCTATCCTATCTTGATTCAAAACACTTAATGTATGCACGAATTTTAACGGCTATCGTCCAGTAATCCAATTTAAGATATCAAAATTCGCTCACATGCATATAACTCCATGTTCAATTCGTGTGAATCCTTCTTGTATGACTTTACAAAGTCCGACTATAAATCAGAGTGTAGAAAAAGCTTAGCTTGCGACATTTTACAGGAAAATTTAGATTTATTTTCACGAAATAAATGTTGAATGTTGGTTGAATGTGGCCAAGTGATTTATTGTGGTCTTGAATTTGGTATTAGTATTATAAATGTTACTGAAAATCGGACTGAGAATGACATTTGTCATTTTGAAAACTGTCGTAGATAGGGGCTGCTAAATAATTCTTGATTAAAACTCTTGAACTTTAAATTCGTTTTAAAGTTGACTAATATAAAATTTTCACTCACATTCACTGAAGATGCTAAAGTATCTATGAAAACTATACTATTATCCTTTATTCGCTATTATTTACATATATTTTCCAAACAATTCTCCCTTCTACACCAAAATAAATACAATCTGCAAATTATAGTTACAATCGACAGACATCCCTGGAAGATTGGAGGTCAAAAGCATAAACGAGGTGAATGAAATCGCATAGTTGGCGCCTTGTAAAAGCCAGCGAACAATGGAGTTGAAAACACACACAGTTTTCCAATTGCTAGGGGTGGATATTTGCTACATGATACTGTGTAACAGAGCTGCCGCGTCAGTGTGTGAAGAAAATGTTATTATGGTAAATATCATATTTGAAGGAGGTTGAATACAAAAACTAACTCAGATAGTTACAAAGTTAACCAAAAAGAGAACAAAAAAAAACTGGCGCCAAAGTTTGTGGTCCTAATTTTTGAGGATTGGGATCAACTACCTTTCTCATGGAACTACGACGAGTGGTTCCATTTTTGTTTTTATTCTACCAATTTTTTGAATAAAATTTGCTAAGCCATCATTAAAATGCTATGCAGAAAAAACTTCAAAGGGTGTTTTTCGAGTAAACAACCCCATTCACATTACACTTTGTGATATGTATCTTGCACAAAATTGACTACGAAAAAATAACCCTCCGTATTGAAGTTCAAACCTTGCTTCGGTGATAATGTTTTTATTTGCGATCTCAAAAAGATCTGCGTGCGAGAAGATATCATTTATGATATATACATTTTTAGGTACTTTATATGTGTAGAATTAATATACAAACTCTCATTTTGGTTGTCGAATCCCAGAAATATATGTATATACGCTTAATTGTATGTATATATGTATATAAATGGCGATACAATTAAGCGTATGTGAGAGTGCTCCGCGGGGGTTTCAGCTTTAAACGCATTTTTCTCAAAACAACGTGTTTTGACCAGGTTGACATGTTTTTGAAAAATCTGTTTGCCTGATTGGGTTGAAATTTTGAGGGATTATTCAGTACAAATTATTCGGTTACAGTTTGACACCGAGATAGAATCAGGATTTTTTAAACGTTTTTAACCCTTTTTTAACAGATTTTAGAAACAAAAAATAGGGTCAAAAAAAGAAAAGTCCGCCATTTTGTTTTTTTCACCCCAAATGTGTGTTCTAGTTCTGACAATAGCCACTCACTTATATTATATTATATTTAAAATGCTGTTCAAATTTTTTGGCTTCCGACTTACCTGACTCGAGATATGTCAAACAGTTTTTAATTTTGTTCCGATGATTAGAAAAAAATTGATTTGTTTTTGTAAAGTTCGTGGTCCGCATGTTATTATATAAAAGTTTGAAAATTTTCTAGCAAAAAATTTGTTGAAATTTCATGCAATAAATCCAGACTGCTCCCTTAAGATATAAAAACATTACATTAAAAGCAATGAAAGTCTATTAAACGGCAGAAAAATATTATATTGTAATTATATAGAAAAACAAGCCGCGAGGTGCGACCCTTGAGGTCCACACGGTCAACTTCCCAGTAATATCTACATAAACATCAACAACATTACAACAATGAGAGGTATTCATAGCAGTAACAGGAATGAGTTAATATGAATCATATCGTCTACGGGAGGGTCCATTGATTACGTAAGGTTTTTGGTCGATGAGGATAGATTGAATATTCACACGGATCAATCGGCAGTGGGCCTTTTTGATCTTGAAAATTTTTGTTGGTTTTCAAAATTTAAGCAATTGTTTTAATTAAAAGACTATAAAAACTATTAAAAATCTGCTCAAATTATGCAAATATTTTAAACCTTTGATTGAATCTACAACATTTTTTTAGAATAAAAGATATAAAGTAATTGCATTCGTATGAACCCTCTTTACATGGTAACTTTGAAAGATTTTTTTTATTTTTAATTTAGTTTTTTCATAATCATGGAAGAAAATTTTGCCGATGTCTCTTCAAAAACTGATAAGAATGTATAAATTTTATAAACTGGTATTTCTGTGCTGTGCAAATCAAGTTAAAAATATATTTTGTATGAAAAAAACTATAATTTTTCGCATTTTCTTCTATTAAATTAAAAAAAGGCTTAAACGAACTTTTATAATGTTAAAAACTTCACAAAAATGTTAATAAACGTCAACTGACACCTAAATGATGCAAATATTATATCTGGTTTGTGAGATATAGTGAATGATAAAAATGACCTTGAAAATCATGATGACTTTTAATGATTTTTTATTTTTAATTTAATTTTTTACGTTATCATGAGAAAAAATTTTGAAATTGTTTCTACAGACATTGTTTGGAGTATATAAATTTTATAAACATTGTCTACTACATTTCGCAAATAAAGTTAAAAATTTATTGTTTATGAAAAAAACCTAATTTTTTTCACTTTTTTCCTTAAAATAAAAAACGGCTCTAATGATTTTTGCAAAAATTCGACAGATTTATTAAAATAAAATTGCGCGTACATTGACACCTCTACAATGCAAATCGTATGTTTGGTTCGCGAGATATAACGCATGACAGAAATGACCTTGAAGATCATGATGACTGTTAATGATTTTTTATTTGATTTTTTTTGTAATCATGAGAAAAAATTTTGATGGCATTTTTAAAAAACTCTTTGGAGTATATAAATTATATAAAGATTGATTATTTGGACTTGACAATAAGGTTAAAATTTTATGGTTTTTGAAAAAATCACAATTTTTTGCACTTTTTTTAAAAAATTTAAAAACGGCTCCAACGATTTTTTTTCAAAATTTGACAGATTTACATAAATGCTAATACGCGTCGATTGACACCTTAACCATGCAAATCGTATGTTGGGTTCGTGCGATATGTATAACGCACGACAGAAATGACCTTGAAAATCATGATGCCTGTTAATGATTTTTTATTTTTTATTTAATTTTTTACGTCATCATGAGGAAAAGTTTTTAAATTTTTTTCACAAGCATTGCTTGAAGTATATAAATTTTATAAAAATTGAACACTGTCTTTCGTAAATCAGGTTAAAAATTTATTGTTTATAAAAAAACCCTAATTTTTTGCACTTTTTTTTCTTAAATTAGAAAACGGCTACAACGGTTTTTTTAAAAATTTGATAGATTCACACAAATTCTAATACCCGTCGATTGACACCTTAACCATGCAAATCGTATGTTTGATTCGCGAGATATAACGCATGACATAAATGACCTTCAAAGGGTCAAAACAACAAACCTCCCGACCGAGGTATCCCAAAAGCTAATCAGCTCTTAAGATTGCAAACACGCTTCGATTGACACCTCAACGACGCGATACGACTTTGTTTACGTGAGTTATGCTCGTAGAAAAAAGTGTCCACGAACGTACGTACGTACGTACACACACACACACACACACACATACGTCTCCCTTTCTAAAAACACTTTATATATACTCTATAGACCTCAAAACGTAAAGAAAAGTTGAAAATTTCAATTTCGATTTTCGAGGTGATTACAAGAACTTCCCACATACTGGGAAGTTAATAAAGATTTTTTATCTCTTATGGGACGAGTATATTTTTCTAAATATTTACGTTCATTCGCGTAAAAAAGTTATTAAGTTGTTTCCTTGGCATAGCTCAAAAACGGTAAAAATATTATATATACTGTTTATTTTAGTCTGCAAATAGACGAATGAATCTAATATCTAATAATTTAACATAAATTCTTCACAGCCTTGAGGGCTCTACGCTTAATGGTTCTTAATATAAATCTTTTCACATGAATATAGACAATAAACCTTAGTTTTTGTAGTCACCGTGGACTCACAATTTTTCTTTTGACTAACTTGTATACACACTAATGCTACTGACACACTACAGCTCAATATGTCAATCAGGCTTATAATAAGCTGGTGGTAAGTAAGCAGAAGCTATCTCATTAGAAGTTTAATGAGATAAACCATGTACTGTTGCAAATGCTATCTGTGGGCAGAGCAAGTGAACTAGATGAAATTTGACTTGTCAATATGACATATGATAGCGAATTTTGATCAATTTTAAAGAGTTTACCATAGACATGCTTTTAATAGGCTGTATCAGTGTGTATCCGGTGTTTGCGGCACGGATATAAATCAATTTGCAGTTGTTTTTCACCGTTTAAATTTTTTTAATGACAGTGTAGTTATCAGGCACAATGAGCTACACGTAGTGTGTCACTATCTAATTGAAATCAAGCTCATTTTAAGCTGCGAGCTCATTATCAGCTCTAGTGTGGCGGTAGTATAAATAATTCCCACTATCGCCCTATGAAAATAAAAACTTCCTGTTGACTATCATACTTTCACGGTTCTATGATTTATATTATCTTGACCACCTTAATGAGAGCCAAGAAATTGTCGATTGATGTAACAATCCGTTCAATATCTGCTTTGAAAACAAGAACAATTTTCATATTGCTATCGGACTACCCAAGAAAAGCTTCCTGGAAGTCTGTACTATAGATCAGCGATGGGATTCAAATCGTGGTTGCCATGAATGATAAGCCGAGGCTTAGGTTATGCTAGTTGATAATATCACGCAAATGTAATGTAGTTTTATGTAATGTGTATGTTTCTTTTCAGCTCTTTCGTTGCATATGTTATAATCCTTATAAAATGATAATAATATTATACAATGAGAGGTTGAAAATTTTGGTCAAAGAGTGCTGCAATCGACTAACAAACGAAGCTTATTTAAGTTAGCGTCTACTTCATGCCACAAGGACTGTTATCCAAGAGTATTTTGCAACAGATACACGAGCTTCAATACTTTCCTAAGCTACTTCATTTTACATTTAAAATTTTGGATGGAGAGATAAGATATTTTTTCTTGTTTTCAGATCCTAGGGAGGAAGAATTTCGATTTTCGAATAATTGTATGATCGGTCTCTGAAGATCCTGGCATGTGCTGCAAATTAAAATTAATCTGAAAAATCTTAGTGATTCCAGTACATGAATATTGAAATGAGATACTAAAAGCGGGTTGATTATCCTGGTGGTTCCAAATTATGATTTTGTTTTTATAAATGTGAAATAGTAGGTTTGCTTTTGATTTTATCTAGAAATCCTGCTGGTATGAAAAAATTCCTGAGCAGCAATCCAAATTGAAAACATATTTAGACCTTAGCCCATACTGCGTAGAATAAGCGTAAGCAATCAACCTTAAGCAGGCATTAAACTGAAAAATATATGGTAGTTTTGCACGATTATTGTCCCAAATAACATCTTCCGGGTCCAGGGGTAGTACGATTGTCCCACCAATTTTTGTTTTCCAAAACTTAAAAATCGAAGCAAGGCCTAGTTTAAAAATGAATTTAATTTCTAGAGATCTTAATGGCTTAAATATTGTTTTTCTGAGGTTCTTTAACCCATCACTGCATTGTGATTTTTATTGGATTTTCTTACTTTTTGATGTCCTACCAAAAAGCAAAGCATAAAATGTAGCGATTATCTTAAAAGAGTTTTGGGTACTAAGACAGTTTAGTGCATTATGTCATTTTGAAAAACTCACATTATACTCGATGTGTGTGGTTTAAATTTGCTCATAAAATGTTAAGATCTTGACCCGAATAATATGCTCCAAAATACTTTATGAGTAAGCTGGTCATGAAATTTACATGTAACAAAAAAATTTCCAAAATAGATTCCGCTTTCAGTGTAGGCAATTAGCTAACGATATTATTATGTGAACGATGCTATTAATAAATCTTCTAAATAATTCTTTCCACGGTTCAGCATTATCGAATGTAAAAAGTTTCTTGTAAATAGAAATTGATTTTTTTCAATATGAATTTCAATAGAAAGTGGCAACCCTTATTCAAAATAGTCTTGAAACTATTAAGGGTTTGTGATGAAGGAATCTGTGTTAGTGGCTCCAGAAGTCCGTTGGAATAAAGCAACGCAAAATAATCCTTAGTCCTTGGGTCACCATTGAGCAAGTTTCAATTGTAGTCAACAGCGTAGTTTCGTAGAAACAAGTCGTGTATTTCAGAGCACTTTGAAATTTAGAATCTTGATAAAATTTCTTTTGTGTATTTTTGCATCATTCAATTGCGGTCAAATTTTAATTGAATCGCAATGCAATTGTTCGGGCATTTTAAAAAGAATGTGATTATTTCACAACTATTACTTTTTGGAATTTTTATCACTCCTGGTGCGTGTTGAGTTTGTTATATTGAATTTTTTTGAATTTGATTTGGAATAATTGTTATTGAAATTTTCATTTTTGTTTTGTCTTGAATGCTGCGTCATCGTGGATATCTAGGATTTGGATTGCAGTGTTATATTTGTGACTCCCTCAAAAATCCTGGGTGTATTGAATTGAAACGTAATTCTGGAATAAAAGCTGAGGTAATGTTTGCTTTTTCTTGAAAATGGTACACAATTTATGTTGTTTCGATAGATATAATATACTTTAAATTTTCACACTCGAGTCACATTTTTATGATTTGAATTGAAAGTTATTGTCTTTAAGAAGATTTCAGTGATTTTGAATTAGAAAACAAAAACAAAAGGATCACGCCAGTGCTAAAAAAATGAGAACCAGTTTCAATTTAAAATTACTGACACATTTGCTGTGAGCACACTTTTGAAACAACGTTTGCAATTTATTAAGATAGTGAGTGTAGTATTGATCGAAATGAAGCTTAGCAGCACGTAGACTGTAGTTTAAAAATAAGATATCAATGTGAGCATATCCTGCAAAAAGTTAAAGAGTCGCTGATGTACCCCGAAACTATAGAATTGTAACTAGAGGCAAAGATCGACAAATTAGTGCGACTGGTATACCGCACTAGTTCGAAAAAAGTATTTCATGAAAACGTTAGATTTTCTGAAAGACCTCTTGTTCAGTCAAATGGTAGGTTGACTTTCATTTTGGGCTGAGAGGCAGATTTTTATTGTAATGTGTGACCAATTTAATAGTTACCTTAAGTTCAAATTTCTGGGGTCAAAGCTCCAACCCTTTGGGGGCCATGTTGCCAAGAAGAAAAAGTGGGAGACCTCTATATCTCAGAAAGCATGGCTCCCACAAAAAAGTTGTGTATCACAAAATTGTACTTTCATGTGTTATCAACACATAAAAAGTTACAAACCGAAAAGGATTCTTGTAAACGAGGGGTCATCTTTGGAACGCACACAATTTCTTTGTTTTCACGTTTACCGCGAAACACGGTAGAATTCTTTTTAGGACAATTTCAACACCAGTCGTTGGCGGTAATGATTGTTTTTATAACTGTACTTTGACGGGAGTTATTGCATTTCAAAAGAATAAAAGTTAAATGAAAAACGTATGTGTAGGAAAAATAATGGGCTTCCAAAGGCGAACCCCATACTGCAAAATTCACGGAGCCTTTTGGTAGGTAGTCAGGTTTTAATTGAAATGTGTCGTATTTTTTACTGTGAGTTAAAGTTTCTAAGGTCACAACTGCAATCCACTGGGCATCATCTTGAAAACAAAAATACATATCTCGGAAACCATGGCCTGCCAGCCCAACATGCACGGTAGACTTACAAATTCGGACCCTTTTACTGGGCTACTTATATCGCAATTATTTTACTTGGTACTTAATTTGTTGCGTCCCCATGAAACCCTCCACCACCACCTTGGTCATTATCAGTCGGCAGGATCAAAACTTTTGTATAGTGATTCTAAAAAAGTAGCTATCTAAGAATGTGGACACGTGCTATGAATATCTTTAAGCACTTTAAAACTCATGGTGAGGGCAACATATTTTCAGTTCCCTTACAACAAGGGCTAAATATTATAATAAGATCATAGTGTTAATCTTCAGAGTCAGTCCTATGTGGAGTTACGTCCTTAAAAAAATGCGGAAAAAGTGTTGACTTTTATACTTTGGTCATCCAAAAGAAACCGATCGCCCTATTTATCTAACAAGTCTCTGAGAAATTTGAACTGCATTGAAGATAACACACTTACAAAAATGCGGGATCATCATTATTTAATTAATAAAAGAACAGTCTCCGAGGTAAAAAAATTGCTGTGTACGCTTTCTTCCACATAATGGTATTTTAGAAAAAGCATAAGTAGTGAACTCCAAACGATAAAGTGGATCAACTCCATGCTCAAAACCGTAAAAATTCAGCTAAGATACACGAAAGGTGCCGCAAGAAGGAATATTATCGTTCCTCTTATGGTCTTTAGCTATTGACGACTGCTATGCAGATGACTTCACGACTACAACAAAAGATATACAAATCCCAATTTCACCTTATCGATTAACGTAAATCCCACAAAATCTCACATTGTACCATTTACTATGAAAAAGTAAATTGAATTGTCTTTTCGCCTACTAAATAAAGTGGCTGTTCAAATATCTAAAGAGGTAAAGTACTAAGGGATTATCCACTATCAAAAATTTGCCATATCAGTAAAACTTTTACCAAAAAGTGTAAATTCGCCAGGGCATCTTTGGCGAAACATGAGGGTTAAATCCAAAAATGATATACTAGTTCAAGAGAAAACTCATACGATCCCTGACTAAAAATGGAGTGCTTGTATGCTGTCCAAAGTTTGAACAAAGTAGCACTCACATAATCTTACAAAAAAATCAAAAACTAGCTTGTCTAAGCATAACAAGTTCAATGAAATTCTGCCCTACAACTGCTACAAAAAAGCAGCAGGCAGAGATGTCCTCCAACTACAAAGGGGAGCAAAATTCAAACCCAGGGATTCCAAAGAGTACCTGAAGACTCTGTATGATCCCTTAATAGAAAAAAATTGAAGCACTGATTCTTACTGATAGCCAACGTGTTAACAAAATCGGTGAAGTACACGACATTTTTCTCGGAACCAGCATTAACTTTAAACATCAGAAACGTTTCAAATCACCTGGATACTAGTCATTATCTATTCATTTATTTATTTTATCTATCAATGTACAGACGCATCCTATCTTATTAAACCAAAAAAAAATCAAGCTATGCAGAGATTCTAAGATTTTCAAGCAAATTTTTTCAAAGGACGAAAAAATGAGAACAGTGAGTCTAATCGAACTAGTTCATACTGTCGTATCAGCCAAGGGCGTGTTAAAAACGTTGATACCCCAAGTATTACGATATAAAAGATAAACTAAGCTGTCCTTGAAAGTAGAAGATAAATTCATAAATTCAATACTGACTGACCAATTAACAAAGATTTTTCGTCAAAAGAACGTGGGAAGTTTTAGAATGTTTGTGTGAACAGAATACGTCGGATATGATTCGCTGTACTTCAAAAATAAAGTCCATGCAAATATACCTTGGTAGGGCTTCATGAATGCACAGTTACAAGTGTTAAAAAGAGATCTTATGTAATCAAATCGTTTTGAGAATATTCCCTACTAGGATCAAAAAGGAGTCACAGAAATATATGTTGAGGAGAAGTGTTGACGAGTCTGAAGAACGAAACCAGACATGCGATCTGCTTGATGAAAACTGTTATGGGAAGTAAATTCATTATTTTTGATACAACTTCTTCTTCCTTTATCTGAAAGAGCTCTTACCCGAAATGGCAGGAAACCAACTAAGTTTAGTGAAGAGATTTAAAAGGAGAGTATTTTGTAGTTGATATTTAATGGATTGCAAGGTTGGATTTCATTCAAATACCTGTTCTTTGATTTCCTTCTAGAATGTGTACTCATATGTATTTACATCTAGTTTCGGTCCAATTGAATTCTTAATTACAAGGTGTCCACTAAGATTGGTTTACTTTGAGCCGCCAGAGGGTTGGCCTGGAAACCCAACTCCTGCAATCACTGTTTCAGGATAACTGAAGACAAGCTTAAACTCTTTCTGTTCATCAATTTCAAAAATGTTTCATCACTGTATCCTGTTTTGACTTTTGGTTTTCCTCTACTTTTTATAATACTGGCCCGAACCTCTTTCACTAGATTCTCTGCAGCCAACGTTCAAACGCCTTCAAATGATACAAAATTTAGTAGTACATGCCGAGATAAAAAAAAGCAGGGTGATTTTTCCACCTCTGATTCACTTTAAATCAAAATCATGCAATACTCAATTATATATACTAGATATCTTGGCAAACGTTTGATAAATATCATCTAAACTTGAAGAAATTATCTGCTTTCTTCGACATGCGATAAAAATATGGTCCAATGCTTAAGAACAAAGCCGCCATGGTTGTACTTGGGCTTTTATTACAGATTATTATGACAAGGTACATAGTCATGTAGCATTTGGAAGTTACTGGAATAAACAACTTGAATCCCACTTTATTTTTAACAAATTTTCAATCCTACCTTTTGGGTTGTTTCGATGTACGATTCTATTTGTCTCATTTAATAGGTTTATATTTCCAAAACAATGAATTTAAGGCTACAAAAATAAATATATTTGTTCTTTTAGCCATGTAAACTTGACAGGATGGTATCCATGGATAATTGGCTTACCGAACTGTATAAAGTTATCTACTACCCAGAGACACACTACAAAGATTCTGAGTACAAAGGACCGATGCATTGTCAAAAAGTAGTTGCATCAAAAGGTATGTATCCGTTCAGTCTTAAAACGAATATTGCATATGAAAGTAATACTCTTTTTGTATTAAAAATATTTATTTTCGAGTAGCGTTGAATTTTCAAAGACATACCATATTCAGATATACTTTGATTTTGAAGGTTCTTGTAAGATGTTGGTAAAATACAAAATTATCTCAGATAAAATTGGTATGAAAATACAAAATGAATAAACATTCGCCAGGAAATACATCTTCTAAATTTTATGATATTTCAATCTCTTTTTAAGAAAATATATCGAGCCTTTTTTTCTTAATAGATGGCGAATCTGTAACAGCTCGATTTTGTCAAATTGGATTGGCCCAAACAGATCCTTGCAACGTGGCCTTCGATAAGCTTAAAAACGATCCGTCTATAAAAGTGGAATCATGCTCTATTTGCGATACGGACGAATGCAATAGTGCATCAAAACTTTTCACAGGATTTTACACAATTATCTTATGTTTTATTATTAAATTGTTAACTTAGATTTTTTTGGCACAATTTCAACATAATGGAAGTTATTTTTGCAATCATGACTACAAACTTCTGTTAACATAGAATGCAATCATATTTTTAATTTATTCAAAAAATATTCGTCACATTCAGTCGTTTGGAACGACCATTCATCAAAATTGGGAAATTTGATGTTTATCCACTTTAAATCTTTGTGTTACGATTGAAATTTCAACTAATTTTTTGTGATCAACATTAAAAAAGGCAACCGTTAGTATGCAGTAAGGATGCGAGCTTACAAAACACATTTTGAATTGAATGCTGAAGCTTATTTTGTGATCAAATATGTTTTTTTGGGAATAATATCTAGTTTTAAACATGCATGACCACAAATTGAAACTAACCCAATGGATTTCGTTTGAAAATTTATTAATATTTAGTAAGTTTTTTAATCGATCAAAGTGTGAAATAAAAAGAAATTAACAATATTCACAAAAATGCCTTGATTTGAACAGAACATTTTCAGATGAAAAATGCTGCTTGTACTATAAACATACATTACAAATATGTGTTTGGCAAATGGTATAGATTGAATAAATTAATTAGCGCTCTATGTATTTGTACCTGGGCGTATGTTATTGCAGTCGTCAATGATAATACAAATTCAATTAATTGTCTTGTTATTAAAGCAATAAAAATATAAACGCTAACATTACAGTCCATTATTGGAAAAAGAAGATTATTATGGTATTAAGCGGTTCATTTTGATGTATATATACACACACACATATATATATGTATATGGGCAAATCTGATTGTTTTGCAACAAATAAACTTTTGTCAGTTGGTGTATTTTTTTGAGTATTTCTATTAGTCTAATCGGAAAATATATGTTAGTCGTAGTATTTAATATTATTCAGTTATTATGAATAGGTCAATTGTGATATGCAAAATACTATGAATGGAGAACAGGTAAATAGTATTCCAAAATAGTTGCAATTTTTGCTTTCGTCAAAGCGGCCAAAGATATTTTCTGAAGAAAAAAGTTTTTTTGAGCTAGATCTAATAATAATCTAATAATCTTTTTCTTATTTTTCATTTTTTCCCAGGGATTTTAAAGTTAAATTTTCAATGTCTTATTAATAGGGTTCTATTTTCAGTTCGCCGTCTATTGCCAATATAGTTTTTGATTCTACCAGGTTAACTCTAAACCCTCCTGGCGGAAAGTCTACTTTCAGGGTTATTAGCGTTATCACGCCCTTATTCATGACACGGCTGACTAAAACCTTGGTTCCATTAATTCACAATGAAAGTGTCGGAAGCAGTGTCTGGTGATAATGCACAATTTACATTTCCAAAACTTACGCTTTCGAAGCAAACATTACTATTCAGTTCCAATAGCAATACCACTACCACCTTGGTTGTTTTCTTGAGCAACATGTGATAAATATAAAGTTCTACAGAAAGAACTTAATCACATTTCATAGGCTTAGCCAATTTAGTTGATTGTTGTCTATCAAGGTAATTACATGCTACAATAAAAAATTCAACAACAATCGCTGAAAGAGATAAATATGGTAATGTGTGAGGATGTTGTTGAAACGTTCTTGCTTATAAAAATTTAAACCCAATAAATAAAAGCTTTGTGACAGTTATTTTTTAAGATACAGTACAAAAATATTCGATTATAATTTCTAGGTTAAAAGCCGTACCAGCTTTGACATAGATCATGCCGATTTGTGGTAAAAAGTTCAGTTGAGTTTCAGTTTCATTTATTGTATAGTTAGGTACATTTTCTTATGTTTATCGATGATGGTTGGTGGTAGTGGTAGCCCCTTTATCAAAAGGCGGTTCACTTAGGTCACGATAGGCCCATTGTGATACCACAAAAAGATATGGTACGGCAATAGAACCTGTGATATGACGAGAACTATTTAGATTCTCGTATAAAGCTGGTTATGTAGCTAATATTTAAACTGGCTACTTTCGTAAGGCTGTCCAGGAAAGGTGAACCTAAAGTTTGCATGCGTTTCTTGGATAGTGCTAGGCATTCACACAGAAAGTGTTGAATCGTTTCCTCCTCCTGTGCCGATCTTCATCTGCCGCATAAATCGTGGAAAGGGGCACCCAATCGTTCTGCACGTCTGGTAATGAGACAATGCCCCGTAAGTTTGGATATGATGAAACTTCATGTTTCACGGCTTGTGTTGAGGAGTTGTTTGGTGCGCTTTGAGCTCAGTGTGTGCCAAGTTTGCCTGGATGTTCAGCAGGTTGCTTCCAGAAACTAGGCCCTGTTTGCAACCTCTATAGAATACTGATTGAAACTTAGCTTGACGGACGCCAATGGGTGGCCGACTTGTGGTGTTAATGTATAATCCTTGGAGTTCAATACCAGCTCTCGCAAGGGAATCAGCTTCGCAATTTCCAGGTATATCGCTATTAGCCGCGTTCAATTGTATTCGACATTCCATCACAATTTTGGATGCGGTATACACGTTGGATTGTGATTGGATAGCAGCTTCCCTGTCAGAGAAAATTTTGAGATTTCTCCAGGATATTTTCTGATTTCTCAACCAGTCCACTGCAATGACCTCTGCCTGAAAAATTTGTGGTGATCTGGTAGCCAGAAGGATAGTTGCAGGCCTAGCTGTTCTGAGAAAACGCCACAGCCAACTTTTCCATCCATCTTTGATCCATCAGTGTAGATGTCGACCGGTTCCTGAATCTTCCTTCTTTCCATGATCCAGTCATCTCTACTAGGGATGACTGACTTGAAACCGTGGTGGAAGCTGGGAATCGGAGGATTGAGGTCTACTTTCCCTGGCGTTGATCCATCCCTCCGTAATATGGTGGAGTGGCCAATATTTCCTTCAGCTTTCAATCGAATTGCAGAATAATTGGCCTGCCGTCTTGTAAGGAGCTTTGTCGGGAGCCAATCTAAAAGCATAAATAATGCATTTGTTGGGGTAGTGCGTACAGCCCCGGTGATTGCAATAGCTGCAATCCTTCTGACTCTGGTTAGCAGATTCGCATTTAATTTTTTTGCTATCACTGGCCACCAGATAACCGCATCATACTGAAGGATTGGTTCGACTTTGACCGTATAGAGCCATGATACAATTTTGGAGCTTAGTCTGCACCTTTCCCCAATAGCTCTTTTGCAGCAGTAGGTTGCGCATGCCGCTTTGCGCGCTCTTTCTGCTATATTCGCCTTCCATGCGAGTTTAAAGTCCAGAATTAGATCTAAATATTTTACCTGATGAGATAGGTTTAGACTTGCCTCATCAAGTTTGGCTGGGACAAATCGCGGAATTTTGTATCTTGTTGTGAAGAGTACAAGTTTCATTTTTTGCGGATTAATCTTCAGATTGCACTCTTTGCCCCACATGGTAAGATTGCCCAGAGCAAAGTTAAGTCTTTCAGACAGGGTGTTAACAAATTTGCCCGATATTGCTATTGCAACATCGTCTGCATAGGCTACGACTTTGCAGCCGGTCGCTTTTATTGTTGACAGGACTTTGTCCACCACTAAGTTCCATAGAAGGGGTGATAGCACCCCACCTTGCGGAGTGCCTTTGCACGTCCGTTTTCTGTCTTCTAGTGTAGAATTGATGCTCCCGCTGCTTAGCAGTTGTACGATAAACCTAATCAGGTTATCATCCACCTGCCTTCCCAATAGCCTTATGGCTGACGTTGTTGAATGCGCCTTCGATGTCTAGAAAAACCGCTTGTGTGGACTTTTTATGGCTTAGCGATTTTTGGATGTAGCTGGTGAGCTAGTGCAAAGCTGTTTCAACCGATCTCCTTTTCGTGTATGCGTGCTGCGCATTGGAGAGTGGTTTCTGAGCAGCTCTCAAATAAATCTCTATCAGCCGCTCCAGAGTTTTCAACAGAAAAGAGGTGAAGCTGATAGAGTTTTAATCCTTAGGTGAGGAGTGGGATGTCTTGCCCGTTTTAGGTATGAAGACTATTTTAGTTTTTTCCACCGATGTGGAATATAAGCCATCCGGAGACATGTTCTAAATATTGCGTTTAGGCATGGCAGTGCTATATTGATTCCCTGCTGGATCTCAACAGGTGAGATGTTGTCCATGCCAGGAGGATTTAAATGGTTGAAATGAGCTGATTGCCCAGCGTAGGAGCATGCAACTGACATCCTGTGTTTTTTCGCCTTTTTTATCGATGATAGATAACACACATCTAAAAATTCAGATCAAAATGTGATCATATTTATAGAAAGCGTTGGGAAAATATTTACATGATGCATGACCAATATGAATACCGACGGAAGATGGAAACCCTGTATGTACTCTGTAACTTCAGTGATATACCAGGTGTGCAACCTTAAAACGGCTGTTTTTTTATTTGGCAAAACACAATAATTAACGCAGAAAAGTGAAGAATATTTTATTCGAAGTAATTGCCCTCGTTGGCTATACATTTTTCCCATCTTTGGGGAAAATTGTGAATTCCACCCCAAAAGAATTCATCCCCTTTGGATAAGATTGATCAATTGAGCCATTTTTTAACATCTTCATAAGAATTCAAGTGCTGCTCAGCAAGCGCGTGTCTCATCGACGCAAACAAATTGTAGTTGGAAGCGGCCAGATCTGGAGAGTAGGGCGGGTGGGGTAGCAACTTCCAGCCAAGTGCATCCAACGTATCCCGGATGTGATAGTGCGTTGTCATGCTGGAAAATGATACCCTCATGCCGATCCGCGTATTCTGGTCATTTTTTGCACAATTCACGATCCAATTCGATGATTTGTTGTTGATAGCGTTGTGTATTGATCGTTTCACCAGGTTTCAACAGTTCGTAGTAAACCACCTCCTTCTGATCCCGCCAAACACACAGCATTGTCTTTTTCCCGAATTGATTTGGCCTAGCAGACGATGTTGAGGGTTCGCCGGGGCACACCCACGATTATTTTCGCTTAGGGTTTTCAAAGAAGATCCATTTTTCATCGCCAGTGACGATTTGATGCAAAAATTATTTTCTGTTGTGCCGATCAAGCAAGATTTCGCACGAGTTCTGGCGTCGTTCCATCTGTCGTTCGTTCAATTGATGTGGCACCCACTTCCCGATCTTTTGGATCTTTCCAATAGCATGAAGGTGTTTCGAAATTGCTTGGCGGCTAACATTCAACTGCGCGGCAAGTTGTTTCTGCGATTGGGTGTCGTCTTCATCCAATAAACCTTGCAATTCGGTGTCCTCAAAAACTTTTGGTCGATTTTCGCGCTTCTTGTGGGTGACGTTAAAAATTCCGTCTTTGAATTGCCGAAACCACGCTCTGCACCGAGTTTCACTGAGAGCATTGTCGCCATAGACCTCCACAAGAATTCTATGCGCTTCGGCGGCAGATTTCTTCCAATTGAAGAGGAATAGCAGTGCTCCCCGCAAATGCTCTTTATCTGGCACAATATTCGATATGTTTATCGAGATCAAAGGACACGTTATTGCTCGAAGTTGCTGGCTTTGTCTTTTGTTTACTAATCAAAGCAATGAGAAAAATGGCGGGCAAGGTTGGCTCACGCCTCATGCGCGCCTACTGCCATCTATTAGAAAACGGCCGTTTTAAGGTTGCACACCTGGTAATTAATATAAATACAGAAGCATACAGTCTGAAAATCCATTGAAATGGTTGTTCACTCGTCCGTTTTGAGCTGTAAGGCTGATTTTTATCATACAACTTCAACCGTCGTGGCGAGTAGACGTGTTTTCAAAAGCTGTTGTACGTGCAGTTAGCCCCTATTCCATTCAATCAATTATTTGATTGTTCAGACTGTTTTTATTAATTTGTGCGTGTCTGTGCATATTTCCCCTTACACCAAAGTGACCCAATTAATTATAGCAACATAGTGACCCAATTAAGCCATTGTTGCACGTCTTCACCTCGATATCAATTGTGTCGTTTATAAAATCGATTACATTGTCCGAAAAGTGCAATTCGCAACATGAATATCAAATGCAGTATGGAAAATTGCATCGCGTTCGACAACACTTTCAAGTTTGTGACATGCCGCGCGTTTTGCAACAGAAAGTTTCACGGTGCATGTATTGATGCGCCTAGGGATTGGTACCATCCCTACATGGACAACAACTTTATCTGTGCAGATTGCCAGAACACCAACAGGCTGATGAAATGTATGTATGACAATATCATAAGTCATGTCGATAAATTAACACAGGACACAGCACACTTATTGACGAAGCAGCAAGCGCAGACAAGGGCAAACGATGAAAGTTTTGTGGAAATGGCTACCAGTTTCGACGATTTAACCACTGTACTTTCCACCGCCAAAAACAATAAAGGTTTCGACAAGGCTCTCCATGAGCTGCACAACAAATTTGACATCTTGAATAGTAAATTAGCGGAAATGAGTACACTGTCGACGTCTCCTTCCCACAAACAGGACCCAAACGCAAAACATATAGCCGACCTCGAAGATAGACTATTAAACCTGCTCAATGAAAAATTGTCTACACTGTCAATACAAAACTCATCATGGATAGCAACCACAGAGAACAAACTTGAAAGTGCAATCCAGAAAATTGTAAGCATGGGCACTGTACTGTGCGAACAAAACCGCACCACCCATAACATTCCAACCCGCTGTGAACTGCCCCTAAACCATGAAATTTTGTTTGCTGACCTTAAAAACATGTTGAACAGTGCATTGAAAGTTCCTACGCAAGATAAGGCAACATCTCCCATCAAACGTTTATCTGTCGAGGATAAAAAGCCAGTTTCAACACCTACTACCCAGAAAACAAAAAGTGCCAGAAAGATTTTTCAATTCGGTACATCCTGGTCAGAAGAAGATTGGAATAGAAGGATAAATAAAGTTAAGCGTATAAATGCGGATTACGTGAAAAACGTCAATATTGCCTCGTGTATATCACGGAAGAATGAAGGCTACGAAGTATTTCATGTAAGGGGTGCCCCAGTATCTGCTGATGTAACGTGGATGATTCAATTCCTTCAAAGTGAGCTTGCCATTACTGATTGTTTAGCTGAAACTCTCTCTAAAAGCACCAAGAGAAAAACCACGTCATTCAAAGTATGTATTCCATCTCGGTATGCCTGGCTGTTCTTTCAGCATGAAGGTAAGGCGAAGCAAATTTGGAATGGGATGACATTCACCCTATGGCGTAACTCAACCATAAAGGTTCAGCATAAGCAGAAACTAGTCAGTAAGAACAATTCATTTACGTGTACAGCCTCCCCTAAAAATGTTGCAATTTTCCCGACTAACAACCCTAATCCCGTCCAACAACTAGGTATTATTACTACTCCCACTTTACCTGCATCCACTTCTAAAGTCCCCATTAGCATACCTACGTCTTGTAAGCTTACCACTGACACCTCCTTAAAAAAAAGTCCCATATGCAGCGCAGATCCTACGACACCCACCCCTGCAAGACGTATTTTCAATACCAAGCAGCCGGCTTCAATATCCATTCCACTTGATGTTTCTTGCGAAACCTCTACTTGTCACATGATGACTGCTAAGACAAACGCAACATCCAAATATGCTAATTTTATCCGCGGTGACGATCAAATCCCCTCGCAATCCGGTGCTATCCACATGCCAAACCCTCCTATTAATCGACCTTCCGCACCTAAATTTATTGATCCACTGGTACCTCCGGTTGTAAGAATTACCTCGAACTCTACAGACGATCTTGAGAGCAGATATCTTTTATCTCGGTTAAGAGACCATAAAATTTACGACAATGTCCGCCTTTTCCTTGCATACATGCATAACGCACCGGAAACTACCTGCTTTGAGGGGAAAACGAAAACCAATCTCAAGGTCATGATCCAACAAGAAGGTCTCCCTACTGACCTTGATTCTTTACGTCTCTTTTTTAATCGATATCATGAAGAACTCGGTATGTCCCCTGATCAAGTCAAACGTGATCTTGAAACTTATAGCTCCTATGTCAGCTCTAAGTATATCTCTCTCTTACAAAAATCACGGGAAGACCATAAGAAATTTTATTCCTAATACGAAAGACACGTCTAAAATCTTAAGATTTCTCTACCATAACTGCAGTGGTATGAGGGGCAAATTAAATAGACTTTATATTGACGCCAAATCTTGCCATTTCAATATACTCACTATAACAGAGACTTGGTTGAACGACTCGTACAAAAACGAAGAAATACTTGACAACAATTGGACAATCTATAGAGCTGATCGTGATTATCTTCATACTGGTGTCTCAAGGGGAGGTGGTGTTCTTACCGCAATTCACAACTCCCTGTCGAGTGAACTTGTTACAACCGTGTCCCATAAATCATTTGAACATATATTTATCAGAGTTTTATTAGAAAAACATTTCCTCTACATCGGTGTTATTTATGTGCCCCCACACTCCGAAGATACTACTTATAATGATTTGAGCGACGTAATATCTTCTGTCATTGATTCATTGAATGTGGATGATAAAATTATCATATTTGGTGACTTCAATCGCCCGAATATTGGCTTTATAACCGATGACAATGATAGTCACCTCCTCCCAGTCAACATTCTTGGCGACATTGACTTTAATCTCATCAGTGTGTTTTATGGCAATGATTTGCAGCAAGTTATTTCGACTCCTAACCAAAATGGCAAATGGTTAGATCTGATTTTCACCAACTTTTATGACGAAGCGGTGGTTAGCCAAACCATTGACACCGAGAATCTTTTCTCCAACACTCTCCATCACTCAGCTTTGACGGTTGAACTATCCACTGCGAATGTACCCTTTACCCAATCGTACAATAATGAAATTGTATATGATTTCTTAAATGCTGACTATATTAGCATTAAAAAATTTCTCGATACCATACATTGGCCGAGTTTCTTTTCGTCGTTAGATTTAGATGAATCTATAACTTCTTTTTATACGCTAATCTTTCATGCTATTAATAAATTTGTACCAAAGATAAAGAAACGGAGCAAACTTTCAGAACCCTGGCTTGATCATGATTTAAGGCACTTAAGAAACCAAAGAAACAGACTATATAGGAAAATAAAAAATGGAATTTTCGTCGACGAGGATCTAAAGAAAATGCACGATAAGCTATCGAATGAATTCTCCACTAAATCCCGACAAGCGTACGATGTTTACGTCAACGTAATTGGTGAAAGCATTATAAATGATCCGAAAAAATTCTTTGATTTCGTTAATACAAAACGTAAAATGACAGGCTATCCCGTTTCTTTGTTCAAAGGGAATGTTGTATCCTCCTCTCCACTTGAAACTTGCAACCTATTTGCCGATCATTTTCAGGAGACCTTCTGCCCGCCTATAGTCTCGTCAACAACACCGTCGATTGGAGCTAACACAACGCTCCTCATCGACAGTATAGTCTTGTCACAAGAGGCAATTATTAATGCTGTTTACGAGCTAAAAGTGAACAAAGGACCCGGCCCAGACTTACTTCCTCCTGGTTTCTTGGTTCGTTGCATAGACCAACTTGTCACTCCTTTGCACCTCATTTTCAATAGATCTCTGTCTCTAGGTGTCTTTCCGTCCTCCTGGAAATCCTCGCATCTTATACCTATTCATAAAAGTGGTGATAAGCGATCTGTTGATAACTACCGAGGGATCGCTATTTTGTCAGTCATCCCCAAACTCTTTGAGAAGCTAGTTTGCGATATTCTCACTCCCATCATAGACCCTCTCCTTAACGAACAGCAGCATGGATTTCGTAAAGGCAGGTCGACTTCCACTAATCTCATGATCCTAGTTTCTGACGTCCTCTGTGAAATGGAAAAGGGAAACCAAGTTGACGCGGTCTATACAGACTTTAGTAAGGCTTTTGACCGGGTTGATCATCAAACCCTAATACGTAAAGTACGTAATTTTGGAGTATCTGGTTCCCTACTCAATTGGCTACAATCCTATCTCTGTGACCGAACTCAGATGGTCAAATTCCAAGGTCACTTATCTAAAAGAGTTTTTGCATCCTCCGGAGTACCACAAGGCAGTCATTTAGGCCCTCTGTTGTTTAATATATTCATTTCTGATCTATCTGCGACACTGTCTAACATACCTCACCTATTCTATGCTGACGACTTAAAAATTTACTACAGCATCAAAACACAATCGGATGCAGCCTTCCTCCAGTCCAAGATTCATGCACTTGCACACTGGTGTAGTCAGAATAAGCTCTATCTCAATGTCAGCAAATGCCACGTGTTGAGCTTTTCTCGTAAAAATGCAGTTACTACCTATTCTTATTACCTTAACGACATAGTTTTAAACAGGGCTGATCATGTCGTTGACCTCGGCGTAGTCTTAGACAACCAATTGCGGTTCAATCTGCAATATGACAAAGTCCTATCAAAGGCTAATAAACAGCTTGGCTTCATTAAGAGACGAGCCAAAGAATTCAAAAACGTTTGGGTTACCAAGTCCTTATACACCACCTTCGTGCGGCCCTTGATCGAATATGCTTGCATAATTTGGAACCCCGTTTTTGTGCTCCACAGCGACAGACTTGAATCTATCCAGAAACAATTCTTGCTTTTTGCCTTGAGGGACCTCTACAACCCGAGTGTCTTTCATAGTCTTCCTTCCTACAAATATAGACTAGACCTTCTAAACTTAATGTCTCTTTCATCTAGAAGAACACTAATTAGTGCCAGTTTCACCTTCGACGTTATCAGCGGCGCAGTAAATATAGTAGCCCTCGCTGATAGAATAAAATTTAATGACCAACAACGACGTACTCGACACACAACCCTGCTTAAAGAATATCGGCATCACACGGCCTATGGTCATAATGAACCGATAAATAGATGTTGCAGAATATTCAACACAATTAGTAACCACTATTCTCCGGGTATCCCTAAATCGTCCTTTAAACGTAACCTGACAAAGGCCCTATTGTCATCATAACCACGCACTCCCCAACTAAGCCTGATTAAGTTTTAATTAGACTAAGTTACTTTACTTTAACTTATTAATTATTTATGTATTTTGTATTGTTTACTTGATGCCTTGTTTGGTGTAAATAAATAAAAATAAAAATTTCAAATAAGATAAATAGAAAAAAATGTTAGGACTTATATACGTCTTATTCCTTTCTCTCCTTCACCGCATGTTTTCCTTTTTCCTGGAGTTTTTGTTTTGTTTCAGGTGTTGATAACTGACAACTGTTGATATTATTTCGTAGTAAGTTATTCTGCGATTTCAAAGTTTTGAAGTTCTGTAGCAATATAGTGACTTTTGGCAAAAAAAAACACAATTTGGGAATGTGACTTGCAGTTAATAATCATAAAAAACAAGCGGTTTTTAAATGGTATTTAAATATTTAAATCATTTAATTCAAGTTAATTCACATTTTATATGAAATACGAATTTATTTTTTCATAATTTGATTGCTATTTGAGAAGGATATTTTTTTGTGATTATTATCATTATTTTGAATATATGTTTCATAGTTAATGAACTAGCATGAATATTTTTATAAATACATCGAATGAAAAAGAAATAGTTGAGCTTTAGAACTTCGCGCACAAATTTGAGTTAAAATTAAGTGGTCAGCATAGGTACGTTTCTTTGAAATGAATTGGTAAGGGAAAAAGGTTGATTACATTGCGTCACTCTCTGAACTTGTTCTGTAATTATGCCAGAATAGTGATTATACTTTTGGAATCTCGTTTGAAATACTATTTTACGATACATCGATGAGCATTTTGTCTTTTCGGTAATTTTTTAAAGGTTAAGAGTATTTTCTTCATGCCTGCTTATAAATTCACGTGTTTTACATCAGCTTTAATTATAAAGATGGCTTAGGTGTTGGTTAGTAAAAAATTCTGTATTGTGAGGTATTATATATATTAATTGGATTTGCATTTTATATATTGAAATCAAATTAAATTTGTGTTAGGACAAAATTGAGCTAAAAAATTATACTTTATTCACACTGCAAATAGTTAAATATAATTTTATCTTAAATATAGTGATCAGTCATGAATATAACTAGTGATTAATATTTTGGGTAGTCGTGCAATTTTTTTCAAATAAGAAAATCTTTGAAAATACTGTATCTGGATGGCTTAATAAATGTTAACTTCATTTACAGCTCATAGATGTGACAAGCAAAGCTTCAATATAGGAAATGAGTTTGCACTTTGACGAAAAAGATACTCTTGACACACTTTCACACTCTGTGTCGATTATCAAAGGGAATTTTTCTGCACATACATATATAGAACTGGGCAGTGTTTGCAGATCGATACAAGTGTGGGATCTTGGTTATCAGATAACTCGATGAACTACAGCCCGTTATCAAGTGCTCAGCGAAATTATATAAGGCCGCGGCATATCCAATCGATAATTAGTCTTTTAACTCGCTTTCTAAACTTTGCAGTTGATATTCTACCATCAGTGAGGACGCGACCGACTAATTGGAGGTGCAATGAAAGTGCTAAGTGTTCTTGTTTTGGCCGTTCTAGTCGTGCAAGGTGGGTTCCGGTGATTGTTAATTTTGATGAAGTATTCAATCCCAAAATGGATTATCAGTGATTTGGATTGTACCGAATACATAAAATTATAGGTTTTAGTTAACGATGTAATCCTACTTTTTGTTGACTAAAATCTAATTAAAATGCGAAATTTGAAATAACATCAAATATTCATGGAGGCGTGATTTAATATGTGTGTTTTTGCACGCTGTAAAGTGATCAATTATCATTAACATACATCAAAAAAGGATCCTAATGGAGCTAGAATTCAAGAGATTTTTATTTAAAGGGTCGAATACGTCCAGCACTTAAAAAAGAGTTAATTTCAATAGCTGAAACACACTTAGAGAAAAATCAATCAAAGTTTTTTTCAACTTCGCAATAAAAATTTCACCTCATAGTCTACACCAGAATATCATTAAAAATGATTGATCCAGAAAAACATCAGTTTTAAAATATGTGTGCATTTTTCACGAAAAAAAGAAAAACTAAAACTGCGAAAAAGAAAAACTGCCCTACAATTGCTTATAAAATTAAAATTAACAACATATCAAAATGGCTCGACATATGTAGCGTAGGTTAAAACAAAATAATGGCCTATCATTTAAATCGTGTTGAGAATAGTTGTTTTGAGAAAAATGTTTTTATTGAGTCAGGAGTCAGATTCTTCGGGGAAAAGTCACGTCTATTGACCGTAACCTCCTCATCATGTCAGATTTTCGAATGATTTCTTTCACAAAAATTTCAAAACAACAATAAATGAAAAAACAAAATATTTTTTGAAAGTTCTAGAATTGAGTAAACTTACATGTCTGTTTCAATGAATATCAATTTTTGAAACTGCTAACCTTACTATAAAAAATTCCAGAAGAAATTAAAGTTAAAGTCTAGTACTTACTAAAAAATTAATTTAAATTCAACTCGTAGTTGATACATTTCAATTTAATTGACTTTTTTCGAAACAGTCTTGAAGATAGTAATATTAATGTTTTTTTATAACAACAGAATAAATCATTAAAAAACTTACCTGATTGGATGGTTATTTTTCATGTTCAGTGCGTTCACGTGAAATTCTGAATTCCTCTTTGATTCAACTGGTGTACATATTAACCTCTTTGCTCAACAGTTTCATTTTATGTTGTCTCAAATAAACAACTTTGCAGAAAATCACGATGATTTCATTATGGAACAAATACGCATCAAATTTCCAATTTTTATAATATGCATATATAATTTCCAAGGTGTCCAGAATTTACAGCACAGGCTCCTTACTATGTTATTTTTTTGGGAATTTTAAGCAAAAATTATTAAGATTTTTATTCGATTTCTTAACCCTTCAACTGCCACAGGCATTTTACAGTTTTGAAATAATCATCGCTCTCAAATTTTTAAAAAGACAGTATCTCCACAGTTATGTAGGTTACGGCACTCAAATAAACTATAAAATGCAGATAATAGTTTATTGCAACATCGTGTAACCATGTTGGGAGACACAGCTCCTGAAAGTCGAGGAAGCGTACTTTTCTATATGAAACTTTGCATTTTTCCTTCGATATCACGGTTTTTCACGTTCATGATACTCAATTTTCTTTCCAAAAATTCTATAACTGTAAGGTTACTATGTAATATGAAGAACATCATTTTATTGTAATTCATCAAATGTTGGTAGTGAAATTTCTATAAATACAAACCATTACTACTGGAAATTTACTTCTAAAATAAAACTCGTACACTGGATGGAACTAAATGCAAATGCTTTCAATAACACTTTTTTTAATGAACAATGAGACATGTTTGTATTTTATATGTTTTTTTAAGTTATTTACAGCAAATGCCCAAAGTAGTTTCCTTTCATTTTCAAACAAGATTCGGTTTACTTTTTAAGCTCCGTATCGCTCTTGACAACATCTCACTTGTTATTTGGGCACTGGCATTGCATATTTTCGAAAACAGTTGTTCCAAGGTATCAGAAATCTTTTCGTAAACAATGATTTTCAAATACTTCCACAAGAAATAATCAAATGGATTTGAATTCGAAAATCTTGCAAGCCAACGCACTAAACTATAGCGTCCTAGCCAGCGATCGTGGAATTCTTGGTGTAGCAAAGCAATAATCTATCCAAAATTGTAAAGTGCTGCTCCATCATGTTGAAACTACATCCTTCTTCTTCTTGCAAGTGTTTGGTTGTCGAATAATCTCGGCAATACATTCTCCAAAAAAGATTTGTAGTCTTGAACAGTTAAGCGGTCCAAGAGAAAATAGGATCCTATAAGTTCATCTCCAATGATATCTGCCCAAACATTGAGACTCCATTGAGCTTAGTGATGTCCTTCGCATACCATAAATGGAGTAGTTTTGCTCCACCAATGGTGGTTGTGACCGTTGAAAATTCCTTCCTAGGTCAAGAGGCACTCGTCCACGAACAATATTTTTTATTCAAAATTTGGGTTTTGTAGAATTCTATCCTGTACATATTTACGAAAATCGGCTCGCTTTGGGTAATCATGCGTATGTAATTTTTGCACCTTCCAAAAGTGATAAGGGTGCAAATTTAAACTGCGAAGGATTATTTGCTCTGTTGACTTTGCAAACTCCAATTCTCTTACTATTCCTCTTGTGCTGCAAGTTGGGTCTTGCAACGCGACTTCTTCAACAGTGAGTGCAGCTCACATCAGATCGCTCACCTCGAGAATTTTTTCCTATTTCTCGTCCTTGAATCTAAAACTTCCGGAAGACGTCTTCTATATTGTGAAACTGGCTGTTGGCTTTTATTTTCGCATGCACCTGGTTAATAAAAACTGTTGTAGAATATTACAAAAATTATTCATTTACCTGAATTGATTGAGAAGGTTCTCTCTGCTCGGTTTTTGTTAGCTGACGTATTAGACATTTTTTTGGAGTTTTTATATTTAAATTTGCAAGCCCATAAATATCAACAATTGAGAAACTAGGATGAAATAATATTCAGTGATTTAATTTTTGGAAAAAATGGCGATTATGAAGGTGAAAATTCGAAATATCAAAGGAAAAATGCGAAATTTTCATATGAAAAGTACTATAATTTTCAGGAGCTGTGTCACCCAACAGGGTTACTTAATATTTATATAGTACATTAGAAAAGTTGCAATGATTTGTTTTCTACATTTGATAGTTTGTTTGAGTGGCGATATTACGTTTTTAAGAATTTGAGGAGGGTGATTTTTTCAATACTTTGAAATAAAGGGGTAAGCAATTTTAAAAAAATCCAATTTTTTTACTTCGAATTGTCTAAAAAATTACATAGTGAAGAGCTTGTGCGGTAATTTTTGTATATAAATAGTTCAAGTTTATTACAGGGATAAAGCTCTTTTTCTGAATCGAATCAATAGTTTACTTAAACATTTTGAAATTTAGACTTAGACTTGATGATACAGTTATCTTTTCTGGATTTTTTGCGAATGGTTTAATAATTTGTTCATGATAAATTTAACTTTAGGAAATATTATTGTCTTCACGAGTAGAAAACAACTCTTTTATCAGCTACTTTAAGTTTTAATTTGTATTATAATCATCAGCTCATTGAATACTTTTTTTATTATCACTCGCCCCAGTTTGCCACAGTTTTTTCAACAATAACGTACAATAAAATTATTGTCACTCGAACTATGTTCAATCCAGGAAATCGTTCATTTCAAAAAAAATACGAAGCATACCTATTCATCATCAAGGATGCTGCGAAATAAATACAAGTGTTTTGGTAAAAAACTGGAATCATTTGCAAATGCTAGATTCTACTGTTCAGGTACAACTACTAAAAACTATTGTTTGAAAAGGCAGTATCAGTGTGGATCCGTTTAAATTCACTTTTCTCTAATGAGTCTTCTATCTTGGTGTACCACTTTCGATACTACGCCATCTTTTGCGTTAGATCGTTAAAGAAGTTAGTCCTGAGAATCCATACAAAGTTAATGCCAAAAGGACGTAAACGTGTTGCTACAAAAAATAGTATTATGTCTCGAACAGCCAGTCAACTCAAGTAAAATATTCTTTGTCAATTGCTTTAGCAGCTCAGTAAAATCTGATCCCTCCCCCTGATTTTGTATGCTCCGAATTATATTTTCACTCCTATAATACTTCTGTGCTCAAACGAGCGCTAATTAATCAATTAATTGGGGATACTTTGTAAGCGGGGTCTCTAAACTGAAATGGATATACAACCTGCGAAAAAACTATAGCACACATCAGACATTTTGGCGGTTTAAAATGAAAGTTACATGGTAGGGACACAGTACAGGTTAATAACAAATAGCCAAACAAATTCTAGATAAACTATCTTGACTCTTGAGGCTCATACGAACAATTTGGGAGTAATACCTACATAACTATTAAAAACAATAATAAGAACAACTTGAATAATGACGATGATAATGAGACATGACAGTAAGTGGAATAAGCCTGTGTGTTTTTGTGTGAATTATTTTTTTGTTATTATAAAAAGCCACAATTTTGTTTGTTTGATAAATTATCTATAAAGCATATGATCTAAAGAACTGATTGTAGCAAAATCAAATTGATAAAAAATGCGTGCAATTTAGTTTTTTTTGCATATTTTTCTTAAATGAAAAAACGGATGCCATAAATTTATTTAAAAAATTACAAATTTTTTGTAAATTATAATGTGGTTTAATCAACAACACAGCTACGTCATGAGGTTGATTAAAATATGTCGTATTATTCGTATTAATTCCTTATTCAATATAACTAAAAATGGTTGATTATTATTGAATGAATATTTGTTTTCATTTGCGAAAAACTTTAAATTTTTTAAACTACTTAAGGCTTTACGCAACATCTAATCGAGTAGCGTTGATTGTTCAAATTTCTAATTTATTTTTCAATTTTTGTTTTAAAAACAGTGTGTAATTTTCAGTTTTTTATTGAATTAAAAAAATAGCTGTATTAAAAGTATTGAAAAATTGATGGTCTGATCAAAATGTTCAAATGTATCCGCTTAAAATACCATGTGTTAGAAATACATTCAATGTGTCAAAACAACAACAAAAACTACCTAGCCGATACTGTCCAAAATCTAATCAGGTTGAATCATTGCTAGGGCGCTTTGACACCTCAAGCAAGTCTATGTCTTCATGAGATATCGCCCTACAAAGAAATGACCCGAAATAAGCAAGTACGTACGTACGTACGTACGTACACACACGCATACATAACTCATTCTAAAAGTGCTTTCAAATAACTTTTAAGTGCTTCACACGTAAAGATATTCAACATATGAGCATTTTTGGCAACAATCACGGTTTAACTCTTTTGAGGCACAAAACATCTTTTAAAATGGTGTTGACTGACCCATTTGAAATTCCAACATTATCAGCAAGCTCTCTAGTAATCAATCGATGATTTTGCAGCACCATTTCTTTGAATTGCATAACGTAATGTCCATCAGTTGATGTTCTTGCTCGTCGTTGATGTGGTTCGTCTTCAACGCCTTTACGACCCTCTTTGAACATTTTATGCCATTCATTCACTCGTGTTTTAAACATGGCCTGTTCACCGAAGGCCTTTTGCAACATTCGGAACGTTTCAGCAGCAGAAATTTCATTCCGAACACAAAATTTAATCGAACTTTTTTGTTGAATATTTTTGGATATGGTAAAAATCGAACAAATCACTTTTGGCTGTTTATGAAAATGAGCGTCACTGCTCTCAACTAATGAAGATATTCCCGTGAAATTTGACACAGATATCAGTGACAGTCCGTCCAACTTAAAAATAAAAATATTTGTCCCTACCAAAAATCTCGCAAAATTTAAATTGAAAATTCCGGGTTATATTTGTACACAGTAGTATCTCTTTTGATTTCAATTTCGGGACAAAAAACAATATCTTCTTTATATATTAGGAAACTAACATGCCATTGCGACCCTTGAGGTCCACACGAACAACTACCCAGTAATATCCACATAAATATTGAAATATTAATTCGACTAAAATATTTATTACAATTTCAGGCTATGGTTTACAATGCTATCAGTGTCGAAATTGCACTGAAATTCCGGATAATTCACTGGTAACATGTGGAGCCCCGACGATACCAACAACACAAGCAACAACACCAAGCCCAACAACACCAAGCCCAACAACACCACCACCGACAACACAACCAACAACACAACCGACAACACAACCGACAACACAACCGACAACACAACCAACAACACAACCGACAACACAACCGACAACACAACCGACAGCATCAACAGAAGAATCAACAACTACTGATCCTGAAAATACCGATAGCACATCAGAGTCAACAACCGAAGATCCGGAATCTGAAAATAACAATCCAGGAGTTTTCTTATATCGACCCGTGCGATCCGCTCGGGATACTGAAAATGAGGAGGAATACCAGTGTTTCACCCACAAAAAGCAAGGTTGGAAACATATCACGTGTACCTTTCTCATGCAATTGTTGACAGTGTAGATGAGTAGCCTTTTAAAAGTATTTTTTTCTTCAATATTAATAATTGTGAATATCAATAGCAATTTCGAGCACTTGACTGGAAATTATAGTATTTTATAGATAGTCCTTACATACATACGATTTGGTGAAACTTTTGTTAAACATAAATTATCATTTACTCTTTCAGATAATGGAATTGAAATAGTTGATCGCGGATGCACTCTGGATGTATTGTCGTGCAAGGAAGAAGATGGATGCAAACTGTGCACAACAGACAAGTGTAACGGCAGTGAAATGCTTCGTAACTCCATTTTAACGATAGTTGCGATGCTGGCTCTAAGCTTTACTTTGTCAAAATGAGCATTTTTCTTACAAATAGTCAAGAATTAAAAATTATTTATAAGTAAGAGTAGTCATTATTCAATTTGTTGAAGAGTTATTTTTGAATTTTCAATTATTTTTAACAGTACTAAAAAGGATTAAATTTTAATTTGTTTTATTAGTTTGTTTTTTAGTTCTTAGCATCTAAGGAAAAATATAGAAGCTACGATACTATTCACATGAAGAAGTTAGAAATTTAATTCCTCTGTATAATTCAACACATAGAATCTTTCACATACTAAGAGATGGAAAAGGACGAAATGTGCCACAGCATTGCCTTGGTAAGGACTCAGATTACGAATCGTATTCACAATAGAAACTTGAAAATACTACTACTTAAAAGTCAAACTTCAGCAGTTACCATGGACGCAACACCACAAACCAAATATTCAATAAAAATAATATTAGTCAATGATTCAAAGACACAAATTGGTACAAGGCCTTGAGGTAATGTAAACATTACCTTGAATTTTTCGGACCAATAAAACATCAGGAAATGAAGTGATCAGCAGCACGCTCGTCCGTTAATATAAGCCACCGCCGAGAAACTTCAGTTCGACAGTCTTTTCGGCAGTCGCAATTTGACGTATGCTGCTCAGTCGGTAACTTTTCTGCACAATCAGCAGGAGCAGCTGCAGCTCCGCCGAAGTTGCCCAAGGTCACACTAGGCAGCGGTGGTAAGCTAGTTGGAAATATAATGAAAGCAGTAAATGGGAGATCCATAGAAGCGTACCGTGGTATACCGTATGCAAAGTCTCCCGTTGGAAAGTTACGATTCAAAGTAAGTGGAACAGGATTCAAGAAACATCAATACATGCTTTATTTAACTATTTGTTTGATCCATGTCAATGAAACAGGATCTCTCAAAAGCCATACCATACGGTAATTGAAAATTTTAGATAATGTACAAGGACGAAAACCGTATTCAACAAACATTCTAGTATTTGAGATAATGAACGAATTTGTCCAAATAATCATTAATGATCACTGACTTCTATTTGGACTGAAGATCCTGATGATATGCACGACTAAAATTTCCATGACTTGGAAATAAACTTTTTAAACAAATTTATTCCACGTTGAGTGTCGGAAAAATTCCCTCTAGAAGGGCATTTCGTTGAATTTTGGTCCTGGATCTCAAAAGTTCTTGATTCGGTGGTGATTATGCAGCTTTTGCAAAGAAATTGATAATTGCGAAATAAAAATTAGCTGTACTTTGCCTGCTCTCGATGTATTTTTGGAAAATCAATGCTGTAAAAATCAAATTATCCGGAATTTCAGTGCAATTTCGACACTGATAGCATTGTAAACCATAGCCTGAAATTGTAATAAATATTTTAGTCGAATTAATATTTCAATATTTATGTGGATATTACTGGGTAGTTGTTCGTGTGGACCTCAAGGGTCGCAATGGCATGTTAGTTTCCTAATATATAAAGAAGATATTGTTATTTGGGAATTTGGGAATTGCGGGTATAAGGCGCGATTTTTGTGGGCATCCCCCGAGAAATCGAGAATTTCGGGTGTGCGGCGAATTCCTTTTGCCGTGCCTCCTTCGTTAAATCGAATGACTAAATTTGTTGCATTGCAAACACACCCTACGTGATCTAGCCGTGAAAACAACCACCAATTGAAAAAAGCACTATACCAGATGAAAATAGAGTCGACAAAGAGAATGCGAAAGGCTTTTAATATTTCATATGCTCTATCTAACATATAATTCCATTGGTTTATATGCCGGACATATTTTGATGGCAATATAGGTTTTTAGGTTGATGCTTTTGCTAAAGCAAACAATACGCATCGCCGCTAACTTCAATGATCGCAACGAAACTTAACGAAACGAGCCGGCGTTGTGTGGTGCTTTATGGCACACGTACGCGGACTTCGATAGAAGGAGGAGTTATTGATTGTGATTAAAAAGTAAAATGGATCCGCAGCTTGCCGTAAGTAAAATTTGAAAATTATATATCTGATGCGATGAGATTCTCCCGTTCAACATGTAAAGTAAATACAATTTGAAGTTGGGTGAAACTAGTATTTCAAATGAGATGAGCACCTAATTAACCTTAATTTTTTTTTAATTATTAACTTTACTTATTTATATGAGTTTCAAACACGGTTGTTTGCGATCAGCGATCTACATTGAAGATAGTGATTCCAGTGATACGATAATTCGCATCGCACCTGCACTCGCGATGCAATGCAATCGCGGATGGGTTGTTGCATAAGTGTTGTTTTTGTTCGCGGTAGGGTTTGTTGAATACAACGCCGTATGTTGCGCAATACCGCGAATTCGTGTATCGGGCGCGCAGTATGTATGTGTGCAAAATGAATCAGATATTGCGGTGTTTGCATTTTGCATAAGTGTGTTCGGATACGCTTAGTTTTATTGCCGATAAAGTTAACAATGCCGGCTCTGTTCACAAACACACAATTATATAGATATTTGTAAAATTAATGCAAATTTGTTTTTATTTTTCAGAATCTTCTACGTTCCATGTTTGCGACGAACCGCAACATAGAGGCTCACATGAATCGAAATCAAAATGTGTCGAAACCAGCAGGCATAAACAGTACGTTATTATTGAATGAAAATCTATATATATATATATATATATATATATATAAAATATATATATATATATAAATATATATAAATATATATATATATATATATATATGTATATATATATATATATATGTATATATGTATATATATATATATATATATATATATATATATATATATATATTTATATATATATATTTGTGTGTGGGTGAAAATTTAGAGTGTATAACACCTATACAATTTACAGCGTACAAATGCACTCGTTGCGTACGGACGTTCAGCAGCTACAACCGGCTCATATCACACATGAATATCCATCCTGGTTCATTAACGATAATTCCTACAAAGTATTGCAAGACCTGCAATAAGCACTTTGGCGCAGTGCACTTGAGGGAAAAGCATGATTTGATGATGCATAACGGAGAAGAGCAGCCATTATGTAATTATACCAAAATATATATAAATAAATATATATATATATATATATATATATATATATATGTATATATATATATATATATAGAGTTATAGATATATATACATATGAATACACATTATTTTATAAATTCAACTTTGCGTTCCTTATTTTACAGATGTTCCGCAACCTGTACAACAGCCGGAGATTGCATTTTTGGATGTAGTGGCCGCCGCCGGGCAGGGTAGTTATTAATATTTAATTAAATTTACTAATTGAACTTTATATAAATATTATTTAATTTTATATTATATACTTTTTTGTTTAGAATGGAATTTACCTATGCCGCCACTTATAGACATTGCTGATGTAGTCAAAAGGTGTGGTACTGGAGGCGGCGGCGGCGGCGGCGATACCAGGTTGCTGTTCCTCAGTCATCGATTGGGGCTGCGTAGTCGGCAGCGCCGGCACAAATACTACCTCGGAATCCTCGTGTGGGAACTCTTCCAGTATACGGCGCCGCGCCGATGGTACAGAATCTACCGCCGCCCCCGTCCTATCTAAGGACACTTCTTCGTCATCAGCTACAGATGACGGCGTTGCAGCGGCGGCAATAGCAGCAGAAGCTGCCGCATTTCTCGAAGTCCAACGTGTAGGCCGTTGCGCCGGCGTGAGAAACATAATATTATCCTCGTCGTCGTTGAACAGTGGCGGGGACCCAGCCGTTGCGGCCGGCGATGCACCTCCTGCTTCGTTTTTAACCACTTCCGCCGCTGCTTTCGCCGCCGCTCTGGCTGCGGCTTCTGTTGCTTTTACTGCCGTTGCTGCGGCAGTTTGCGCTTCTATTGCCGATCTTGCTGCATAAGCCGTTGCATTTACTGCTGTGTGTGCGGCCGATTTTGCAGCTATAGCTGCCACGGCTGCGGCTGCTACAGCCCTTGCTGCAACTGTTGCTGCGTTTGCAGACGCTGCGGCCGCCGATCCGGTTGCAGTTCCTGCTGTTGCGTCGTTTAACGCAGGATCTTCTTCTGCAACGGTAAAATTAACAATGGATTCATACGCAAACACACAACTAGTTAATATTTACCTTGGTCCACCTCTAATTCGTTGTTGACGGAGGAGTTGGGTGTCCTTACCGAAAGACTGGAGGATGTCTGACGGTGCACCAATCCTGCTCCGCCATATACCTCGTTCGGCTCGGTGGATGTGTTCGCTTCATTTAATAACACACACACACAAAAAACAATGAAAATTTACTTGCATATATATTTTTACATAAACACTTACAGGCGACTTCGTCGTCCTCGTCGCCTGGCGTTTGGTACGCCAACTCGCGTACCACGCGCTGAAAGACTTCCATCAGCAGAAGATGTTGCTTCGCAGACATTGTAAAAATACTTGGACTGTGGGGCCGTGCCCTTTCCTTTTTATAATGGCAATAAGTTGCTAATTGTCGCAACATTATGTCTTCGTAAAGTAAACTTAATGTAATCGTAGATGTAGTACGAGTAGTCGTTGACTTACATACGACTTTCATACAACAACCCACGAATACCGCGGCGACTTCGTGTCGTAAGTTACAAACTACGAAGAAGTTCGGACGACATGTGATTGAAGTTGCGGAGTCGTATACTTACTTAGATCTTAGTTCTAACACGCGAAGAACGCGTGGTTGTCGTCTTAACTCGAAACTGTTAAGAATTTTTTTTTTTTTTGTAGATTCTACAACAACATACTACACGCCACAATGTAGTACGAAAGTGGTTCATGAAACTTAAACTTTGCATGCATTTACACCAAAATTCGTGGAATTTTATTGGTAAACATTGTAAACACACTACTACTTTGCCCTAAGTATAAAAGTCGTTACAACCATATATGCACGCGGTATCCTTACTATAAATAGTGGACGTGAAATAATGCACCAGTTAATGTGGATTCCATTGCCAACGAAGCTTCATACTTAAAAAGTGAGTGTTTGATGTAGATTAAGATAGTGAAATTGTGTTGCGCGAAAATAAGAGTGGTGTCTATTTGATGTTTTTTTTCCCATGTTTTTTTTAATGTTTTTTTCCCTACGTACGAACGTGCGTTCGTACGTACGATATTGCGTTCGTACGTACGACAGTGTTTGACCTTTTATCATTTGCAAATACTACTATTCGGTAACATGATCGCGCATCGTTATACGTATACCGTTTAGTAGTATTTTGAGCATTAAATCACCCTTATTAATTTTTTATCCATTTATGTGCGTGTGCCTAAGTTGCAAATACATAGCGTTTTATGTTCACCTTTACAATATACTTTCTTTGTTTTTGGTTAGTATATTTGTTAAAGAAACACGCCAACATACTACAATAAACAGCGAACATGGTATCTTGCGATGTGTGCGGGCATATTGCAAATAATGAAAGGGCGTTAGCTTATCATACACTTAGTACGCACGAAGGCAAGTATCTATTATTTAATTTATACGCACAAAACCCTCATTATAATCTGTTCAGGGCGCAGGTACAAGTGTGATTCGTGTTCGAACTCGTATATTAGCAATCAAAGACGCAACGCACACCGCCTGAAGGTGCATTCTAAGGTGGACATATGCAGAATATGTACTGCCCGCTTCAAGTCATGTTGCGGCTTGCATAACCATCACATTTTGGCACACGGACGTGGTATGTATAGATAAAGCGTTTATTGTCTGTTTTTATAAAATTCCTTGCTACATCATTACAACCGTTTCTTTGCTGTGGTATTAAAAATCTAACTTTATTATTCAATTTCAGAGCGTGCGAAATGCAAGTGCGTGGTGATGCAAACGCAGACCAATGAGGCTGTTAATTTTGATATTGCGCCCGAGAATGCTGCTACATCTTTTGCTCCTGCATCTGCGTCCTTGGTGGCCGATGATGACGCCTTATTGGATACGGTCGAGGAAGAGAGCCTGTACGACGTGGCGACGGGACGCAAGCTCGACGATGTGGTGTTGCGGCGCGGCACGCTCGTTAATGTTGATGCCGCAACAACGAGTCGCGAAGCACCTGATGTCTCCGACGCCGATGTCATTGACGTCGATGTCTCGTCGCACCACCGTATCCACGTGCAAAGCGTCGTCGTTATCGCACCTGCGCAACCTATTATTTCGAAGTCTGCCGAAATTCATCCTGCTTGCAACGACTTCGACGCATCTTCATGTTGCAGCGACGCATCCGACGCCTCTACTTCTGCCAACATAATCACCCTGTATGAGTGCCCACACTGCGAGCATTCGTTCACCAGTACGTATCTGCTCACGGAGCATCGCATAGCGCAGCATCCAAACTTTATGCACGAATTGCTACTGTGCACAGAACCGCCCTTCAAATGTGCACGCTGCGGTCGCAGGATCAAGCACAAACGAAGCCTACTGCGGCATGAGCGGTTGTGCGGCAAACGTACGTATCAACGCAACCAATAATTAGTTATACATATTACATAATAACAAACATATATATACTTTGTATTCCTGTTGCAGGCGCGCCTTTCAAATGTCCTATTTGCCCTCGAAGGTTTACGCGTGCCAATGCGCTGGAGTTTCACGGCGCGCTGCACGACAAAACGAAGCTGCATCGTTGCAATGAGTGTGAGCAAGCATATACCAGACCTTCGTTATTGCAACGGCACATGAAGCGTGCGCACGTGCATTCTTCGCAGCCACACGACGTAGAAGTATTCTGCTGTTACTTGTGTGACAAAGTATATTATCAAATTAGCTAGAAAGAAATTTATTATTCAAGTTACATTTTAACCAACCACCTTCTTCTTGCATTCTAATTATTCATAAAATTTCAGCTATACGGACGTGCATCGCATTTAGCACGGCATTTGCACACGCACAAGACATCCTCGCACGAAAAACAATGCCAAAAATGCTTCATGCGTTTCACGAACCTCCATCAGTATCAGGCTCACAGGAACAATATAAATTATGAAGAACCTGGCGCATGATAATCAAACGATACTTGGTTAATGACGCTCTGCCATATACAGTTGTGGGTCGTTTGTTAATTTCGTGATTTTGTATAAGCATTTTGTTGTCATTGTTTGAAAAAACATAGTAAACGTTATCACACAAACATCACACCAATTTAATGACATTTCATTTTATTAGCAATTCAAAACATATTCACAATAGCATGTATGTTATTATGAAAACGTACTGCCGGCTAGTTGAATTCGCCTCTTCCACACGTTCGCCGTGGAAACTGAATACTTGAGGGTGGGCGAGGTGGGTTAAAGCCACCGCCGAGAAACTTCAGTTCGACAGTCTTTTCGGCAGTCGCAATTTGACGTATGCTGCTCAGTCGGTAACTTTTCTGCACAATCAGCAGGAGCAGCTGCAGCTCCGCCGAAGTTGCCCAAGGTCACACTAGGCAGCGGTGGTAAGCTAGTTGGAAATATAATGAAAGCAGTAAATGGGAGATCCATAGAAGCGTACCGTGGTATACCGTATGCAAAGCCTCCCGTTGGAACAGAAGAATCAACAACTACTGATCCTGAAAATACCGATAGCACATCAGAGTCAACAACCGAAGATCCGGAATCTGAAAATAACAATCCAGGAGTTTTCTTATATCGACCCGTGCGATCCGCTCGGGATACTGAAAATGAGGAGAAATACCAGTGTTTCACCCACAAAAAGCAAGGTTGGAAACATATCACGTGTACCTTTCTCATGCAATTGTTGACAGTGTAGATGAGTAGCCTTTTAAAAGTATTTTTTTCTTCAATATTAATAATTGTGAATATCAATAGCAATTTCGAGCACTTGACTGGAAATTATAGTATTTTAAAGATAGTCCTTACATACATACGATTTGGTGAAACTTTTGTTAAACATAAATTATCATTTACTCTTTCAGATAATGGAATTGAAATAGTTGATCGCGGATGCACTCTGGATGTATTGTCGTGCAAGGAAGAAGATGGATGCAAACTGTGCACAACAGACAAGTGTAACGGCAGTGAAATGCTTCGTAACTCCATTCTAACGATAGTTGCGATGCTGGCTCTAAGCTTTACTTTGTCAAAATGAGCATTTTTCTTACAAATAGTCAAGAATTAAAAATTATTTATAAGTAAGAGTAGTCATTATTCAATTTGTTGAAGAGTTATTTTTGAATTTTCAATTATTTTTAACAGTACTAAAAAGGATTAAATTTTAATTTGTTTTATTAGTTTGTTTTTTAGTTCTTAGCATCTAAGGAAAAATATAGAAGCTACGATACTATTCACATGAAGAAGTTAGAAATTTAATTCCTCTGTATAATTCAACACATAGAATCTTTCACATACTAAGAGATGGAAAAGGACGAAATGTGCCACAGCATTGCCTTGGTAAGGACTCAGATTACGAATCGTATTCACAATAGAAACTTGAAAATACTACTACTTAAAAGTCAAACTTCAGCAGTTACCATGGACGCAACACCACAAACCAAATATTCAATAAAAATAATATTAGTCAATGATTCAAAGACACAAATTGGTACAAGGCCTTGAGGTAATGTAAACATTACCTTGAATTTTTCGGACCAATAAAACATCAGGAAATGAAGTGATCAGCAGCACGCTCGTCCGTTAATATAAGCCACCGCCGAGAAACTTCAGTTCGACAGTCTTTTCGGCAGTCGCAATTTGACGTATGCTGCTCAGTCGGTAACTTTTCTGCACAATCAGCAGGAGCAGCTGCAGCTCCGCCGAAGTTGCCCAAGGTCACACTAGGCAGCGGTGGTAAGCTAGTTGGAAATATAATGAAAGCAGTAAATGGGAGATCCATAGAAGCGTACCGTGGTATACCGTATGCAAAGCCTCCCGTTGGAACAGAAGAATCAACAACTACTGATCCTGAAAATACCGATAGCACATCAGAGTCAACAACCGAAGATCCGGAATCTGAAAATAACAATCCAGGAGTTTTCTTATATCGACCCGTGCGATCCGCTCGGGATACTGAAAATGAGGAGAAATACCAGTGTTTCACCCACAAAAAGCAAGGTTGGAAACATATCACGTGTACCTTTCTCATGCAATTGTTGACAGTGTAGATGAGTAGCCTTTTAAAAGTATTTTTTTCTTCAATATTAATAATTGTGAATATCAATAGCAATTTCGAGCACTTGACTGGAAATTATAGTATTTTAAAGATAGTCCTTACATACATACGATTTGGTGAAACTTTTGTTAAACATAAATTATCATTTACTCTTTCAGATAATGGAATTGAAATAGTTGATCGCGGATGCACTCTGGATGTATTGTCGTGCAAGGAAGAAGATGGATGCAAACTGTGCACAACAGACAAGTGTAACGGCAGTGAAATGCTTCGTAACTCCATTCTAACGATAGTTGCGATGCTGGCTCTAAGCTTTACTTTGTCAAAATGAGCATTTTTCTTACAAATAGTCAAGAATTAAAAATTATTTATAAGTAAGAGTAGTCATTATTCAATTTGTTGAAGAGTTATTTTTGAATTTTCAATTATTTTTAACAGTACTAAAAAGGATTAAATTTTAATTTGTTTTATTAGTTTGTTTTTTAGTTCTTAGCATCTAAGGAAAAATATAGAAGCTACGATACTATTCACATGAAGAAGTTAGAAATTTAATTCCTCTGTATAATTCAACACATAGAATCTTTCACATACTAAGAGATGGAAAAGGACGAAATGTGCCACAGCATTGCCTTGGTAAGGACTCAGATTACGAATCGTATTCACAATAGAAACTTGAAAATACTACTACTTAAAAGTCAAACTTCAGCAGTTACCATGGACGCAACACCACAAACCAAATATTCAATAAAAATAATATTAGTCAATGATTCAAAGACACAAATTGGTACAAGGCCTTGAGGTAATGTAAACATTACCTTGAATTTTTCGGACCAATAAAACATCAGGAAATGAAGTGATCAGCAGCACGCTCGTCCGTTAATATAAGCCACCGCCGAGAAACTTCAGTTCGACAGTCTTTTCGGCAGTCGCAATTTGACGTATGCTGCTCAGTCGGTAACTTTTCTGCACAATCAGCAGGAGCAGCTGCAGCTCCGCCGAAGTTGCCCAAGGTCACACTAGGCAGCGGTGGTAAGCTAGTTGGAAATATAATGAAAGCAGTAAATGGGAGATCCATAGAAGCGTACCGTGGTATACCGTATGCAAAGCCTCCCGTTGGAACAGAAGAATCAACAACTACTGATCCTGAAAATACCGATAGCACATCAGAGTCAACAACCGAAGATCCGGAATCTGAAAATAACAATCCAGGAGTTTTCTTATATCGACCCGTGCGATCCGCTCGGGATACTGAAAATGAGGAGAAATACCAGTGTTTCACCCACAAAAAGCAAGGTTGGAAACATATCACGTGTACCTTTCTCATGCAATTGTTGACAGTGTAGATGAGTAGCCTTTTAAAAGTATTTTTTTCTTCAATATTAATAATTGTGAATATCAATAGCAATTTCGAGCACTTGACTGGAAATTATAGTATTTTAAAGATAGTCCTTACATACATACGATTTGGTGAAACTTTTGTTAAACATAAATTATCATTTACTCTTTCAGATAATGGAATTGAAATAGTTGATCGCGGATGCACTCTGGATGTATTGTCGTGCAAGGAAGAAGATGGATGCAAACTGTGCACAACAGACAAGTGTAACGGCAGTGAAATGCTTCGTAACTCCATTCTAACGATAGTTGCGATGCTGGCTCTAAGCTTTACTTTGTCAAAATGAGCATTTTTCTTACAAATAGTCAAGAATTAAAAATTATTTATAAGTAAGAGTAGTCATTATTCAATTTGTTGAAGAGTTATTTTTGAATTTTCAATTATTTTTAACAGTACTAAAAAGGATTAAATTTTAATTTGTTTTATTAGTTTGTTTTTTAGTTCTTAGCATCTAAGGAAAAATATAGAAGCTACGATACTATTCACATGAAGAAGTTAGAAATTTAATTCCTCTGTATAATTCAACACATAGAATCTTTCACATACTAAGAGATGGAAAAGGACGAAATGTGCCACAGCATTGCCTTGGTAAGGACTCAGATTACGAATCGTATTCACAATAGAAACTTGAAAATACTACTACTTAAAAGTCAAACTTCAGCAGTTACCATGGACGCAACACCACAAACCAAATATTCAATAAAAATAATATTAGTCAATGATTCAAAGACACAAATTGGTACAAGGCCTTGAGGTAATGTAAACATTACCTTGAATTTTTCGGACCAATAAAACATCAGGAAATGAAGTGATCAGCAGCACGCTCGTCCGTTAATATAAGCCACCGCCGAGAAACTTCAGTTCGACAGTCTTTTCGGCAGTCGCAATTTGACGTATGCTGCTCAGTCGGTAACTTTTCTGCACAATCAGCAGGAGCAGCTGCAGCTCCGCCGAAGTTGCCCAAGGTCACACTAGGCAGCGGTGGTAAGCTAGTTGGAAATATAATGAAAGCAGTAAATGGGAGATCCATAGAAGCGTACCGTGGTATACCGTATGCAAAGCCTCCCGTTGGAACAGAAGAATCAACAACTACTGATCCTGAAAATACCGATAGCACATCAGAGTCAACAACCGAAGATCCGGAATCTGAAAATAACAATCCAGGAGTTTTCTTATATCGACCCGTGCGATCCGCTCGGGATACTGAAAATGAGGAGAAATACCAGTGTTTCACCCACAAAAAGCAAGGTTGGAAACATATCACGTGTACCTTTCTCATGCAATTGTTGACAGTGTAGATGAGTAGCCTTTTAAAAGTATTTTTTTCTTCAATATTAATAATTGTGAATATCAATAGCAATTTCGAGCACTTGACTGGAAATTATAGTATTTTAAAGATAGTCCTTACATACATACGATTTGGTGAAACTTTTGTTAAACATAAATTATCATTTACTCTTTCAGATAATGGAATTGAAATAGTTGATCGCGGATGCACTCTGGATGTATTGTCGTGCAAGGAAGAAGATGGATGCAAACTGTGCACAACAGACAAGTGTAACGGCAGTGAAATGCTTCGTAACTCCATTCTAACGATAGTTGCGATGCTGGCTCTAAGCTTTACTTTGTCAAAATGAGCATTTTTCTTACAAATAGTCAAGAATTAAAAATTATTTATAAGTAAGAGTAGTCATTATTCAATTTGTTGAAGAGTTATTTTTGAATTTTCAATTATTTTTAACAGTACTAAAAAGGATTAAATTTTAATTTGTTTTATTAGTTTGTTTTTTAGTTCTTAGCATCTAAGGAAAAATATAGAAGCTACGATACTATTCACATGAAGAAGTTAGAAATTTAATTCCTCTGTATAATTCAACACATAGAATCTTTCACATACTAAGAGATGGAAAAGGACGAAATGTGCCACAGCATTGCCTTGGTAAGGACTCAGATTACGAATCGTATTCACAATAGAAACTTGAAAATACTACTACTTAAAAGTCAAACTTCAGCAGTTACCATGGACGCAACACCACAAACCAAATATTCAATAAAAATAATATTAGTCAATGATTCAAAGACACAAATTGGTACAAGGCCTTGAGGTAATGTAAACATTACCTTGAATTTTTCGGACCAATAAAACATCAGGAAATGAAGTGATCAGCAGCACGCTCGTCCGTTAATATAAGCCACCGCCGAGAAACTTCAGTTCGACAGTCTTTTCGGCAGTCGCAATTTGACGTATGCTGCTCAGTCGGTAACTTTTCTGCACAATCAGCAGGAGCAGCTGCAGCTCCGCCGAAGTTGCCCAAGGTCACACTAGGCAGCGGTGGTAAGCTAGTTGGAAATATAATGAAAGCAGTAAATGGGAGATCCATAGAAGCGTACCGTGGTATACCGTATGCAAAGCCTCCCGTTGGAACAGAAGAATCAACAACTACTGATCCTGAAAATACCGATAGCACATCAGAGTCAACAACCGAAGATCCGGAATCTGAAAATAACAATCCAGGAGTTTTCTTATATCGACCCGTGCGATCCGCTCGGGATACTGAAAATGAGGAGAAATACCAGTGTTTCACCCACAAAAAGCAAGGTTGGAAACATATCACGTGTACCTTTCTCATGCAATTGTTGACAGTGTAGATGAGTAGCCTTTTAAAAGTATTTTTTTCTTCAATATTAATAATTGTGAATATCAATAGCAATTTCGAGCACTTGACTGGAAATTATAGTATTTTAAAGATAGTCCTTACATACATACGATTTGGTGAAACTTTTGTTAAACATAAATTATCATTTACTCTTTCAGATAATGGAATTGAAATAGTTGATCGCGGATGCACTCTGGATGTATTGTCGTGCAAGGAAGAAGATGGATGCAAACTGTGCACAACAGACAAGTGTAACGGCAGTGAAATGCTTCGTAACTCCATTCTAACGATAGTTGCGATGCTGGCTCTAAGCTTTACTTTGTCAAAATGAGCATTTTTCTTACAAATAGTCAAGAATTAAAAATTATTTATAAGTAAGAGTAGTCATTATTCAATTTGTTGAAGAGTTATTTTTGAATTTTCAATTATTTTTAACAGTACTAAAAAGTTTTTTTTTTAGTTCTTAGCATCTAAGGAAAAATATAGAAGCTACGATACTATTCACATGAAGAAGTTAGAAATTTAATTCCTCTGTATATTTTAACACATAGAATCTTTCACATACTAAGAGATGGAAAAGGACTAATGGACATGTGTGGTATGTTATCAAACGCGTATTTAAACATATTTGAAATTAATATCGATTATGAATTCGCGATTCCATATAATATGCTCTCTCGTAGATGTGCGCAATTCGTTTTAAAAATTAATAAAATGATGTTTGCATTCGGATATGATGATGTGCAACGCCGTCAGGTTTATATATCAAGGTCGTATTAAATGTTATATTAGACAATATGTGGCGCTATTCGGCTAAATCGTGCGTTTTCCATCTAATGTTTAACGTTCCTATGTGTGCAAAATGAATCAGCTGTTGCGCTGAATGCATTTTGCGAACGTGTGGTCGATTATGCTTGGTTTTGATACCGACTAAATAGTGAATGCCGGCTGTAAATAAAATCAATATAAACTTAAAAATATATATATATTTTTAATATTATTGCAAAATTGTAGAATTTTCTACGTGCTTATTTGGAATCTAATCGGAATCTTGAGCAGCGTGTAATGAATGCTGTTGCCTCATATAGTAAGTGTTGAGAAATATATATATATATATATATATATATATATATATATATGTGCGTGTGTGTGTGTGTGTGTGTTGGTTTAAATTTAGAGTATAACATAATTCGCAAATTTACAGGGCACAAATGCACTGAATGTGGAAGGAATTGTTCAAGTTACAACCGGTTAATAGCACACATGAACAGCCATCCCGGCTCGCTCAATATAATAAAGGAAAAATATTGTACTACGTGCAACAAGCACTTCGGTGCATTACATCTACGCATCAAACACGATGCACTTATGCATCAAGGGATCCAGCAGCCATTATGTAAATATTATAAATAATATATATATATATATATATATATATATATATATATATATATATATATATTTATATACATATATATATATTTATTTATATATGAGATTATAATTTTATCGTTGTGTTGACTATTTCCAGATGTGCCGCCTCCTATCCAACCGGCTGCGGTACAATTTGTCGATGTTGTCGCCGCTGCAGGAGAGGGTAATATTAATATTTATTTCTACAAACAAACAAACATTTATATATTTATATATATATATATATATATTCATATATATATATATATATATATATATATATATATATATATAAATATGAGATTCTAAATTTAACTATTCCAGATCTGCCGCAACCTATGCCACTTGCAGATATGTTAGACGCAGTAGCCGCAGCAGCGGATGGTAATTATTGTTATTTAATTAAATTTACAAACTAAACTTAACATATCTATTGATATTTCCTTTTATTTTTAGATTGGCTATAGCGTCTATAGCATCAACGAGAAATCTTCATCTCCACTGTAATTTTGGCAAAATGCAATAAGACAATAAACATGAATGAATTTTTAAAATTGTTTATGCCTGATTATTAAAAATTATGAAATTATGTTTTAAACATTTTTTGAAGTAACATAGTTTTCAATGGAGTACTATATTGGAATTGTTAACCAATAAATTAAACAATCAGAATCAGTTTGCTCGCAGCATAGTTTGTATATTTTTGTAGTGATTCGAATTACAAGTGCTTGGGCCTGCTGCATTGCGTAAGGGGGCAATTTGCTACGGTGGTTGCTAATGCTCTACTAATCAGTGATTGATGATTCTCATGGCAGGGGCAATTTGCAACTAATGACTCTATAAACTTTTCACTTATTTATAGAGATTCTATGTACAGTTCATTACAAACACTAGAATTATTTCCTTTACCATGATTTGCTGACAATGCCAATTATCAAATGTACTAAAACGACAGAAAATTAGATCAACTATTAGCAACTATTGGTGATTTCAAATTATGTTTCTAAACATAATGATAATTAGTTATCAAAATATCCAAAATAACAAGTATATATTTTTAAAAAAAACCCATATTATTAAAATTGATATTAAAAATAATATTTTCTAATATTTTTAGGATTTACTCATAGAATATTCCAGCAGACAACTTTAGATTTACTTTTTTCTGCTATATTTAGAAATAGAATCATATGAAACTGTTTGAAGTAGTATAAAATCATCAGTGTCACCGAACCAAAATTGTCTGCAGTATTTAAAAAGGAAAATTGCTGCGTCTCTAGAACTTAACTTCCGCGAGGTCAATGACAATCTTGGTAACTTTAATTTTAATATACCAACGTGGTAAGCGGACATTTCCATTGTTGCTCGTATAACATAGAGATCATTTAAGTGTAGCATTTTCGTTACTTCCACATTGAACAAAGGAACATCACCACAAATAACAATATGTGCAACTCTTTCGATAAATGCACGTCTGTGCATCTGCCCATATCCCACATCCCTTAATCCGCCACTCACCAGCGCCGAACAGACGTGTTCCAGCATCATAAAGTTAAGGACGATGGCGATAATTTGATGGAACCACAGCGGCAAGTATATATCGTAGCGATTCTGATATCTCGTATGAGTATGTAACTTCAGTAACAGCTTTACGTAAATAATTGCAATGTAAGTCTTCGTCGCATTCATCGAAAAGCTTATATCAAAGTGGACTTGTAGCGAGGCCAAAAAGCCAGTCGAACTGAAGTTTCTCGTTATTGAATTAAATAACGTGTTCAAATTTTAGCATGCAATTCACGTGCAGTTATGCAAATTATATCACAAGACATTAATTGTACATATCCATTGCATTATTGGGTAGGTTTTCAAAATATATAACAAAATGGTGTTGTTAGTTAAGTGAAAAGCAAAGGGTTTGTAATTCCATAGAAAATTATATTTGTATTTTTGTTTAATTTTACATATACTGATTATTCTTTAGTTGAAATGCAGCTCGTGCGTACCAAACAAAGTTAAATATCGCTTGCATATTGGGCAATCTGTATGAACGTTCAGCCACTGGTAGGCGCATGTAGTGCAATAGATGTGCCCGCAAAATGTGCTTATGCACGTCTTGTATTCGCGGCACACACCGCATTTCAGCAGCACCTTCTCGCCCCCGATTTTGCGAAATTTTTTTGACGGCCCCGCGACAGGATCTTGAGGTGTGTTAATGGCGGCGGAGGCGGCGGCGGCGGCGATACCAGGTTGCTGTTCCTCAGTCATCGATTGGGGCTGCGTAGTCGGCAGCGCCGGCACAAATACTACCTCGGAATCCTCGTGTGGGAACTCTTCCAGTATACGGCGCCGCGCCGATGGTACAGAATCTACCGCACCGTCCGCCCCCGTCCTATCTAAGGACACTTCTTCTTCTTCAGCTACAGATGACGGTGTTGCAGCGGCGGCAATAGCAGCAGAAGCTGCCGCATTTCTCGAAGTCCAACGTGTAGGCCGTTGCGCCGGCGTGAGAAACATAATATTATCCTCGTCGTCGTTGAACAGTGGCGGGGACCCAGCCGTTGCGGCCGGCGATGCACCTCCTGCTTCGTTTTTAACCACTTCCGCCGCTGCTTTCGCCGCCGCTCTGGCTGCGGCTTCTGTTGCTTTTACTGCCGTTGCTGCGGCAGTTTGCGCTTCTATTGCCGATCTTGCTGCATAAGCCGTTGCATTTAATGCTGTGTGTGCGGCCGATTTTGCAGCTATAGCTGCCACGGATGCGGCTGCTACAGCCCTTGCTGCAACTGTTGCTGCGTTTGCAGACGCTGCGGCCGCCGATCCGGTTGCAGTTCCTGCTGTTGCGTCGTTTAACGCAGGATCTTCTTCTGCAACGGTAAAATTAACAATGGATTCATACGCACACACACAACTAGTTAATATTTACCTTGGTCCACCTCTAATTCGTTGTTGACGGAGGAGTTGGGTGTCCTTACCGAAAGACTGGAGGATGTCTGACGGTGCACCAATCCTGCTCCGCCATATACCTCGTTCGGCTCGGTGGATGTGTTCGCTTCATTTAATAACAAACACACACAAAAAACAATGAAAATTTACTTGCATATATATTTTAACATAAACACTTACAGGCGACTTCGTCGTCCTCGTCGCCTGGCGTCTGGTACGCCAACTCGCGTACCACGCGCTGAAAGACTTCCATCAGCAGAAGATGTTGGTTCGCAGACATTGTAAAAATACTTGGACTGTGGGGCCGTGCCCTTTCCTTTTTATAATGGCAATAAGTTGCTAATTGTCGCAACATTATGTCTTCGTAAAGTAAACTTAATGTAATCGTAGATGTAGTACGAGTAGTCGTTGACTTACATACGACTTTCATATAACAACCCACGAATACCGCAGAGACTTCGTGTCGTAAGTTACAAACTACGAAGAAGTTCGGACGACATGTGATTGAAGTTGCGGAGTCGTATACTTACTTAGATCTTAGTTCTAACACGCGAAGAACGCGTGGTTGTCGTCTTAACTCGAAACTGTTAAGAAATTTTTTTTTTTTGTAGATTCTACAACAACATACTACACGCCACAATGTAGTACGAAAGTGGTTCCTGAAACTTAAACTTTGCATGCATTTACACCAAAATTCGTGGAATTTTATTGGTAAACATTGTAAACACACTACTACTTTGCCCTAAGTATAAAAGTCGTTACAACCATATATGCACGCGGTATCCTTCCTATAAATAGTGGACGTGAAATAATGCACCAGTTAATGTGGATTCCATTGCCAACGAAGCTTCATACTTAAAAAGTGAGTGTTTGATGTAGATTAAGATAGTGAAATTGTGTTGCGCGAAAATAAGAGTGGTGTCTATTTGATGTTTTTTTTCCCATGTTTGTTTTAATGTTTTTTTCCCTACGTACGAACGTGCGTTCGTACGTACGATATTGCGTTCGTACGTACGACAGTGTTTGACCTTTTATCATTTGCAAATACTACTATTCGGTAACATGATCGCGCATCGTTATACGTGTACCGTTTAGTAGTATTTTGAGCATTAAATCACCCTTATTAATTTTTTATCCATTTATGTGCGTGTGCCTCAGTTGCAAATACATAGCGTTTTATGTTCATCTTTACAATATACTTTCTTTGTTTTTGGTTAGTATATTTGTTAAAGAAACACGCCAACATACTACAATAAACAGCGAACATGGTATCTTGCGATGTGTGCGGGCATATTGCAAATAATGAAAGGGCGTTAGCTTATCATACACTTAGTACGCACGAAGGCAAGTATCTATTATTTAATTTATACGCACAAAACCCTCATTATAATCTGTTCAGGGCGAAGGTACAAGTGTGATTCGTGTTCGAAATCGTATGTTAGCAATCAAAAACGCAACGAGCACCGCCTGAAGGTGCATTCTAAGGTGGACATATGCAGAATATGTACTGCCCGTTTCAAGTCATGTTGCGGCTTGCATCACCATCACATTTTGGCACACGGACGTGGTATGTATAGATAAAGCGTTTATTGTCTGTTTTTATAAAATTCCTTGCTACATCATTACAACCGTTTCTTTGCTGTGGTATTAAAAATCTAACTTTATTATTCAATTTCAGAGCGTGCGAAATGCAAGTGCGTGGTGATGCAACCGCAGACCAATGATGCTGTTAATTTTGATATTGCGCCCGAGAATGCTGCTACATCTTTTGCTCCTGCATCTGCGTCCTTGGTGGCCGATGATGACGCCTTATTGGATACGGACGAGGAAGAGAGCATGTACGACGTGGCGACGGGACGCAAGCTCGACGATGTGGTGTTGAGGCGCGGCACGCTCGTTAATGTTGATGCCGCAACAACGAGTCGCGAAGCACCTGATGTCTCCGACGCCGATGTCATTGACGTCGATGTCTCGTCGCACCACCGTATCCACGTGCAAAGCGTCGTCGTTATCGCACCTGCGCAACCTATTATTTCGAAGTCTGCCGAAATTCATCCTGCTTGCAACGACTTCGACGCATCTTCATGTTGCAGCGACGCATCCGACGCCTCTACTTCTGCCAACATAATCACCCTGTATGAGTGCCCACACTGCGAGCATTCGTTCACCAGTACGTATCTGCTCACGGAGCATCGCATAGCGCAGCATCCAAACTTTATGCACGAATTGCTACTGTGCACAGAACCGCCCTTCAAATGTGCACGCTGCGGTCGCAGGATCAAGCACAAACGAAGCCTACTGCGGCATGAGCGGTTGTGCGGCAAACGTACGTATCAACGCAACCAATAATTAGTTATACATATTACATAATAACAAACATATATATACTTTGTATTCCTGTTGCAGGCGCGCCTTTCAAATGTCCTATTTGCCCTCGAAGGTTTACGCGTGCCAATGCGCTGGAGTTTCACGGCGCGCTGCACGACAAAACGAAGCTGCATCGTTGCAATGAGTGTGAGCAAGCATATACCAGACCTTCGTTATTGCAACGGCACATGAAGCGTGCGCACGTGCATTCTTCGCAGCCACACGACGTAGAAGTATTCTGCTGTTACTTGTGTGACAAAGTATATTATCAAATTAGCTAGAAAGAAATTTATTATTCAAGTTACATTTTAACCAACCACCTTCTTCTTGCATTCTAATTATTCATAAAATTTCAGCTATACGGACGTGCATCGCATTTAGCACGGCATTTGCACACGCACAAGACATCCTCGCACGAAAAACAATGCCAAAAATGCTTCATGCGTTTCACGAACCTCCATCAGTATCAGGCTCACAGGAACAATATAAATTATGAAGAACCTGGCGCATGATAATCAAACGATACTTGGTTAATGACGCTCTGCCATATACAGTTGTGGGTCGTTTGTTAATTTCGTGATTTTGTATAAGCATTCTGTTGTCATTGTTTGAAAAAACTTTGTAAACGTTATCACACAAACATCGCACCAATTTAATGACATTTCATTTTATTAGCACTTCAAAACATATTCACAATAGCATGTATGTTATTATGAAAACGTACTGCCGGCTAGTTGAATTCGCCTCTTCCACACGTTCGCCGTGGAAACTGAATACTTGAGGGTGGGCGAGGTGGGTTAAAGCCACCGCCGAGAAACTTCAGTTCGACAGTCTTTTCGGCAGTCGCAATTTGACGTATGCTGCTCAGTCGGTAACTTTTCTGCACAATCAGCAGGAGCAGCTGCAGCTCCGCCGAAGTTGCCCAAGGTCACACTAGGCAGCGGTGGTAAGCTAGTTGGAAATATAATGAAAGCAGTAAATGGGAGATCCATAGAAGCGTACCGTGGTATACCGTATGCAAAGCCTCCCGTTGGAACAGAAGAATCAACAACTACTGATCCTGAAAATACCGATAGCACATCAGAGTCAACAACCGAAGATCCGGAATCTGAAAATAACAATCCAGGAGTTTTCTTATATCGACCCGTGCGATCCGCTCGGGATACTGAAAATGAGGAGAAATACCAGTGTTTCACCCACAAAAAGCAAGGTTGGAAACATATCACGTGTACCTTTCTCATGCAATTGTTGACAGTGTAGATGAGTAGCCTTTTAAAAGTATTTTTTTCTTCAATATTAATAATTGTGAATATCAATAGCAATTTCGAGCACTTGACTGGAAATTATAGTATTTTAAAGATAGTCCTTACATACATACGATTTGGTGAAACTTTTGTTAAACATAAATTATCATTTACTCTTTCAGATAATGGAATTGAAATAGTTGATCGCGGATGCACTCTGGATGTATTGTCGTGCAAGGAAGAAGATGGATGCAAACTGTGCACAACAGACAAGTGTAACGGCAGTGAAATGCTTCGTAACTCCATTCTAACGATAGTTGCGATGCTGGCTCTAAGCTTTACTTTGTCAAAATGAGCATTTTTCTTACAAATAGTCAAGAATTAAAAATTATTTATAAGTAAGAGTAGTCATTATTCAATTTGTTGAAGAGTTATTTTTGAATTTTCAATTATTTTTAACAGTACTAAAAAGGATTAAATTTTAATTTGTTTTATTAGTTTGTTTTTTAGTTCTTAGCATCTAAGGAAAAATATAGAAGCTACGATACTATTCACATGAAGAAGTTAGAAATTTAATTCCTCTGTATAATTCAACACATAGAATCTTTCACATACTAAGAGATGGAAAAGGACGAAATGTGCCACAGCATTGCCTTGGTAAGGACTCAGATTACGAATCGTATTCACAATAGAAACTTGAAAATACTACTACTTAAAAGTCAAACTTCAGCAGTTACCATGGACGCAACACCACAAACCAAATATTCAATAAAAATAATATTAGTCAATGATTCAAAGACACAAATTGGTACAAGGCCTTGAGGTAATGTAAACATTACCTTGAATTTTTCGGACCAATAAAACATCAGGAAATGAAGTGATCAGCAGCACGCTCGTCCGTTAATATAAGCCACCGCCGAGAAACTTCAGTTCGACAGTCTTTTCGGCAGTCGCAATTTGACGTATGCTGCTCAGTCGGTAACTTTTCTGCACAATCAGCAGGAGCAGCTGCAGCTCCGCCGAAGTTGCCCAAGGTCACACTAGGCAGCGGTGGTAAGCTAGTTGGAAATATAATGAAAGCAGTAAATGGGAGATCCATAGAAGCGTACCGTGGTATACCGTATGCAAAGCCTCCCGTTGGAACAGAAGAATCAACAACTACTGATCCTGAAAATACCGATAGCACATCAGAGTCAACAACCGAAGATCCGGAATCTGAAAATAACAATCCAGGAGTTTTCTTATATCGACCCGTGCGATCCGCTCGGGATACTGAAAATGAGGAGAAATACCAGTGTTTCACCCACAAAAAGCAAGGTTGGAAACATATCACGTGTACCTTTCTCATGCAATTGTTGACAGTGTAGATGAGTAGCCTTTTAAAAGTATTTTTTTCTTCAATATTAATAATTGTGAATATCAATAGCAATTTCGAGCACTTGACTGGAAATTATAGTATTTTAAAGATAGTCCTTACATACATACGATTTGGTGAAACTTTTGTTAAACATAAATTATCATTTACTCTTTCAGATAATGGAATTGAAATAGTTGATCGCGGATGCACTCTGGATGTATTGTCGTGCAAGGAAGAAGATGGATGCAAACTGTGCACAACAGACAAGTGTAACGGCAGTGAAATGCTTCGTAACTCCATTCTAACGATAGTTGCGATGCTGGCTCTAAGCTTTACTTTGTCAAAATGAGCATTTTTCTTACAAATAGTCAAGAATTAAAAATTATTTATAAGTAAGAGTAGTCATTATTCAATTTGTTGAAGAGTTATTTTTGAATTTTCAATTATTTTTAACAGTACTAAAAAGGATTAAATTTTAATTTGTTTTATTAGTTTGTTTTTTAGTTCTTAGCATCTAAGGAAAAATATAGAAGCTACGATACTATTCACATGAAGAAGTTAGAAATTTAATTCCTCTGTATAATTCAACACATAGAATCTTTCACATACTAAGAGATGGAAAAGGACGAAATGTGCCACAGCATTGCCTTGGTAAGGACTCAGATTACGAATCGTATTCACAATAGAAACTTGAAAATACTACTACTTAAAAGTCAAACTTCAGCAGTTACCATGGACGCAACACCACAAACCAAATATTCAATAAAAATAATATTAGTCAATGATTCAAAGACACAAATTGGTACAAGGCCTTGAGGTAATGTAAACATTACCTTGAATTTTTCGGACCAATAAAACATCAGGAAATGAAGTGATCAGCAGCACGCTCGTCCGTTAATATAAGCCACCGCCGAGAAACTTCAGTTCGACAGTCTTTTCGGCAGTCGCAATTTGACGTATGCTGCTCAGTCGGTAACTTTTCTGCACAATCAGCAGGAGCAGCTGCAGCTCCGCCGAAGTTGCCCAAGGTCACACTAGGCAGCGGTGGTAAGCTAGTTGGAAATATAATGAAAGCAGTAAATGGGAGATCCATAGAAGCGTACCGTGGTATACCGTATGCAAAGCCTCCCGTTGGAACAGAAGAATCAACAACTACTGATCCTGAAAATACCGATAGCACATCAGAGTCAACAACCGAAGATCCGGAATCTGAAAATAACAATCCAGGAGTTTTCTTATATCGACCCGTGCGATCCGCTCGGGATACTGAAAATGAGGAGAAATACCAGTGTTTCACCCACAAAAAGCAAGGTTGGAAACATATCACGTGTACCTTTCTCATGCAATTGTTGACAGTGTAGATGAGTAGCCTTTTAAAAGTATTTTTTTCTTCAATATTAATAATTGTGAATATCAATAGCAATTTCGAGCACTTGACTGGAAATTATAGTATTTTAAAGATAGTCCTTACATACATACGATTTGGTGAAACTTTTGTTAAACATAAATTATCATTTACTCTTTCAGATAATGGAATTGAAATAGTTGATCGCGGATGCACTCTGGATGTATTGTCGTGCAAGGAAGAAGATGGATGCAAACTGTGCACAACAGACAAGTGTAACGGCAGTGAAATGCTTCGTAACTCCATTCTAACGATAGTTGCGATGCTGGCTCTAAGCTTTACTTTGTCAAAATGAGCATTTTTCTTACAAATAGTCAAGAATTAAAAATTATTTATAAGTAAGAGTAGTCATTATTCAATTTGTTGAAGAGTTATTTTTGAATTTTCAATTATTTTTAACAGTACTAAAAAGGATTAAATTTTAATTTGTTTTATTAGTTTGTTTTTTAGTTCTTAGCATCTAAGGAAAAATATAGAAGCTACGATACTATTCACATGAAGAAGTTAGAAATTTAATTCCTCTGTATAATTCAACACATAGAATCTTTCACATACTAAGAGATGGAAAAGGACGAAATGTGCCACAGCATTGCCTTGGTAAGGACTCAGATTACGAATCGTATTCACAATAGAAACTTGAAAATACTACTACTTAAAAGTCAAACTTCAGCAGTTACCATGGACGCAACACCACAAACCAAATATTCAATAAAAATAATATTAGTCAATGATTCAAAGACACAAATTGGTACAAGGCCTTGAGGTAATGTAAACATTACCTTGAATTTTTCGGACCAATAAAACATCAGGAAATGAAGTGATCAGCAGCACGCTCGTCCGTTAATATAAGCCACCGCCGAGAAACTTCAGTTCGACAGTCTTTTCGGCAGTCGCAATTTGACGTATGCTGCTCAGTCGGTAACTTTTCTGCACAATCAGCAGGAGCAGCTGCAGCTCCGCCGAAGTTGCCCAAGGTCACACTAGGCAGCGGTGGTAAGCTAGTTGGAAATATAATGAAAGCAGTAAATGGGAGATCCATAGAAGCGTACCGTGGTATACCGTATGCAAAGCCTCCCGTTGGAACAGAAGAATCAACAACTACTGATCCTGAAAATACCGATAGCACATCAGAGTCAACAACCGAAGATCCGGAATCTGAAAATAACAATCCAGGAGTTTTCTTATATCGACCCGTGCGATCCGCTCGGGATACTGAAAATGAGGAGAAATACCAGTGTTTCACCCACAAAAAGCAAGGTTGGAAACATATCACGTGTACCTTTCTCATGCAATTGTTGACAGTGTAGATGAGTAGCCTTTTAAAAGTATTTTTTTCTTCAATATTAATAATTGTGAATATCAATAGCAATTTCGAGCACTTGACTGGAAATTATAGTATTTTAAAGATAGTCCTTACATACATACGATTTGGTGAAACTTTTGTTAAACATAAATTATCATTTACTCTTTCAGATAATGGAATTGAAATAGTTGATCGCGGATGCACTCTGGATGTATTGTCGTGCAAGGAAGAAGATGGATGCAAACTGTGCACAACAGACAAGTGTAACGGCAGTGAAATGCTTCGTAACTCCATTCTAACGATAGTTGCGATGCTGGCTCTAAGCTTTACTTTGTCAAAATGAGCATTTTTCTTACAAATAGTCAAGAATTAAAAATTATTTATAAGTAAGAGTAGTCATTATTCAATTTGTTGAAGAGTTATTTTTGAATTTTCAATTATTTTTAACAGTACTAAAAAGGATTAAATTTTAATTTGTTTTATTAGTTTGTTTTTTAGTTCTTAGCATCTAAGGAAAAATATAGAAGCTACGATACTATTCACATGAAGAAGTTAGAAATTTAATTCCTCTGTATAATTCAACACATAGAATCTTTCACATACTAAGAGATGGAAAAGGACGAAATGTGCCACAGCATTGCCTTGGTAAGGACTCAGATTACGAATCGTATTCACAATAGAAACTTGAAAATACTACTACTTAAAAGTCAAACTTCAGCAGTTACCATGGACGCAACACCACAAACCAAATATTCAATAAAAATAATATTAGTCAATGATTCAAAGACACAAATTGGTACAAGGCCTTGAGGTAATGTAAACATTACCTTGAATTTTTCGGACCAATAAAACATCAGGAAATGAAGTGATCAGCAGCACGCTCGTCCGTTAATATAAGCCACCGCCGAGAAACTTCAGTTCGACAGTCTTTTCGGCAGTCGCAATTTGACGTATGCTGCTCAGTCGGTAACTTTTCTGCACAATCAGCAGGAGCAGCTGCAGCTCCGCCGAAGTTGCCCAAGGTCACACTAGGCAGCGGTGGTAAGCTAGTTGGAAATATAATGAAAGCAGTAAATGGGAGATCCATAGAAGCGTACCGTGGTATACCGTATGCAAAGCCTCCCGTTGGAACAGAAGAATCAACAACTACTGATCCTGAAAATACCGATAGCACATCAGAGTCAACAACCGAAGATCCGGAATCTGAAAATAACAATCCAGGAGTTTTCTTATATCGACCCGTGCGATCCGCTCGGGATACTGAAAATGAGGAGAAATACCAGTGTTTCACCCACAAAAAGCAAGGTTGGAAACATATCACGTGTACCTTTCTCATGCAATTGTTGACAGTGTAGATGAGTAGCCTTTTAAAAGTATTTTTTTCTTCAATATTAATAATTGTGAATATCAATAGCAATTTCGAGCACTTGACTGGAAATTATAGTATTTTAAAGATAGTCCTTACATACATACGATTTGGTGAAACTTTTGTTAAACATAAATTATCATTTACTCTTTCAGATAATGGAATTGAAATAGTTGATCGCGGATGCACTCTGGATGTATTGTCGTGCAAGGAAGAAGATGGATGCAAACTGAGCACAACAGACAAGTGTAACGGCAGTGAAATGCTTCGTAACTCCATTCTAACGATAGTTGCGATGCTGGCTCTAAGCTTTACTTTGTCAAAATGAGCATTTTTCTTACAAATAGTCAAGAATTAAAAATTATTTATAAGTAAGAGTAGTCATTATTCAATTTGTTGAAGAGTTATTTTTGAATTTTCAATTATTTTTAACAGTACTAAAAAGTTTTTTTTTTAGTTCTTAGCATCTAAGGAAAAATATAGAAGCTACGATACTATTCACATGAAGAAGTTAGAAATTTAATTCCTCTGTATATTTTAACACATAGAATCTTTCACATACTAAGAGATGGAAAAGGACTAATGGACATGTGTGGTATGTTATCAAACGCGTATTTAAACATATTTGAAATTAATATCGATTATGAATTCGCGATTCCATATAATATGCTCTCTCGTAGATGTGCGCAATTCGTTTTAAAAATTAATAAAATGATGTTTGCATTCGGATATGATGATGTGCAACGCCGTCAGGTTTATATATCAAGGTCGTATTAAATGTTATATTAGACAATATGTGGCGCTATTCGGCTAAATCGTGCGTTTTCCATCTAATGTTTAACGTTCCTATGTGTGCAAAATGAATCAGCTGTTGCGCTGAATGCATTTTGCGAACGTGTGGTCGATTATGCTTGGTTTTGATACCGACTAAATAGTGAATGCCGGCTGTAAATAAAATCAATATAAACTTAAAAATATATATATATTTTTAATATTATTGCAAAATTGTAGAATTTTCTACGTGCTTATTTGGAATCTAATCGGAATCTTGAGCAGCGTGTAATGAATGCTGTTGCCTCATATAGTAAGTGTTGAGAAATATATATATATATATATATATATATATATATATATGTGTGTGTGTGTGTGTGTGTGTGTTGGTTTAAATTTAGAGTATAACATAATTCGCAAATTTACAGGGCACAAATGCACTGAATGTGGAAGGAATTGTTCAAGTTACAACCGGTTAATAGCACACATGAACAGCCATCCCGGCTCGCTCAATATAATAAAGGAAAAATATTGTACTACGTGCAACAAGCACTTCGGTGCATTACATCTACGCATCAAACACGATGCACTTATGCATCAAGGGATCCAGCAGCCATTATGTAAATATTATAAATAATATATATATATATATATATATATATATATATATATATATATATATTTATATACATATATATATATTTATTTATATATGAGATTATAATTTTATCGTTGTGTTGACTATTTCCAGATGTGCCGCCTCCTATCCAACCGGCTGCGGTACAATTTGTCGATGTTGTCGCCGCTGCAGGAGAGGGTAATATTAATATTTATTTCTACAAACAAACAAACATTTATATATTTATATATATATATATATATATTCATATATATATATATATATATATATATATATATATAAATATGAGATTCTAAATTTAACTATTCCAGATCTGCCGCAACCTATGCCACTTGCAGATATGTTAGACGCAGTAGCCGCAGCAGCGGATGGTAATTATTGTTATTTAATTAAATTTACAAACTAAACTTAACATATCTATTGATATTTCCTTTTATTTTTAGATTGGCTATAGCGTCTATAGCATCAACGAGAAATCTTCATCTCCACTGTAATTTTGGCAAAATGCAATAAGACAATAAACATGAATGAATTTTTAAAATTGTTTATGCCTGATTATTAAAAATTATGAAATTATGTTTTAAACATTTTTTGAAGTAACATAGTTTTCAATGGAGTACTATATTGGAATTGTTAACCAATAAATTAAACAATCAGAATCAGTTTGCTCGCAGCATAGTTTGTATATTTTTGTAGTGATTCGAATTACAAGTGCTTGGGCCTGCTGCATTGCGTAAGGGGGCAATTTGCTACGGTGGTTGCTAATGCTCTACTAATCAGTGATTGATGATTCTCATGGCAGGGGCAATTTGCAACTAATGACTCTATAAACTTTTCACTTATTTATAGAGATTCTATGTACAGTTCATTACAAACACTAGAATTATTTCCTTTACCATGATTTGCTGACAATGCCAATTATCAAATGTACTAAAACGACAGAAAATTAGATCAACTATTAGCAACTATTGGTGATTTCAAATTATGTTTCTAAACATAATGATAATTAGTTATCAAAATATCCAAAATAACAAGTATATATTTTTAAAAAAAACCCATATTATTAAAATTGATATTAAAAATAATATTTTCTAATATTTTTAGGATTTACTCATAGAATATTCCAGCAGACAACTTTAGATTTACTTTTTTCTGCTATATTTAGAAATAGAATCATATGAAACTGTTTGAAGTAGTATAAAATCATCAGTGTCACCGAACCAAAATTGTCTGCAGTATTTAAAAAGGAAAATTGCTGCGTCTCTAGAACTTAACTTCCGCGAGGTCAATGACAATCTTGGTAACTTTAATTTTAATATACCAACGTGGTAAGCGGACATTTCCATTGTTGCTCGTATAACATAGAGATCATTTAAGTGTAGCATTTTCGTTACTTCCACATTGAACAAAGGAACATCACCACAAATAACAATATGTGCAACTCTTTCGATAAATGCACGTCTGTGCATCTGCCCATATCCCACATCCCTTAATCCGCCACTCACCAGCGCCGAACAGACGTGTTCCAGCATCATAAAGTTAAGGACGATGGCGATAATTTGATGGAACCACAGCGGCAAGTATATATCGTAGCGATTCTGATATCTCGTATGAGTATGTAACTTCAGTAACAGCTTTACGTAAATAATTGCAATGTAAGTCTTCGTCGCATTCATCGAAAAGCTTATATCAAAGTGGACTTGTAGCGAGGCCAAAAAGCCAGTCGAACTGAAGTTTCTCGTTATTGAATTAAATAACGTGTTCAAATTTTAGCATGCAATTCACGTGCAGTTATGCAAATTATATCACAAGACATTAATTGTACATATCCATTGCATTATTGGGTAGGTTTTCAAAATATATAACAAAATGGTGTTGTTAGTTAAGTGAAAAGCAAAGGGTTTGTAATTCCATAGAAAATTATATTTGTATTTTTGTTTAATTTTACATATACTGATTATTCTTTAGTTGAAATGCAGCTCGTGCGTACCAAACAAAGTTAAATATCGCTTGCATATTGGGCAATCTGTATGAACGTTCAGCCACTGGTAGGCGCATGTAGTGCAATAGATGTGCCCGCAAAATGTGCTTATGCACGTCTTGTATTCGCGGCACACACCGCATTTCAGCAGCACCTTCTCGCCCCCGATTTTGCGAAATTTTTTTGACGGCCCCGCGACAGGATCTTGAGGTGTGTTAATGGCGGCGGAGGCGGCGGCGGCGGCGATACCAGGTTGCTGTTCCTCAGTCATCGATTGGGGCTGCGTAGTCGGCAGCGCCGGCACAAATACTACCTCGGAATCCTCGTGTGGGAACTCTTCCAGTATACGGCGCCGCGCCGATGGTACAGAATCTACCGCACCGTCCGCCCCCGTCCTATCTAAGGACACTTCTTCTTCTTCAGCTACAGATGACGGTGTTGCAGCGGCGGCAATAGCAGCAGAAGCTGCCGCATTTCTCGAAGTCCAACGTGTAGGCCGTTGCGCCGGCGTGAGAAACATAATATTATCCTCGTCGTCGTTGAACAGTGGCGGGGACCCAGCCGTTGCGGCCGGCGATGCACCTCCTGCTTCGTTTTTAACCACTTCCGCCGCTGCTTTCGCCGCCGCTCTGGCTGCGGCTTCTGTTGCTTTTACTGCCGTTGCTGCGGCAGTTTGCGCTTCTATTGCCGATCTTGCTGCATAAGCCGTTGCATTTAATGCTGTGTGTGCGGCCGATTTTGCAGCTATAGCTGCCACGGATGCGGCTGCTACAGCCCTTGCTGCAACTGTTGCTGCGTTTGCAGACGCTGCGGCCGCCGATCCGGTTGCAGTTCCTGCTGTTGCGTCGTTTAACGCAGGATCTTCTTCTGCAACGGTAAAATTAACAATGGATTCATACGCACACACACAACTAGTTAATATTTACCTTGGTCCACCTCTAATTCGTTGTTGACGGAGGAGTTGGGTGTCCTTACCGAAAGACTGGAGGATGTCTGACGGTGCACCAATCCTGCTCCGCCATATACCTCGTTCGGCTCGGTGGATGTGTTCGCTTCATTTAATAACAAACACACACAAAAAACAATGAAAATTTACTTGCATATATATTTTAACATAAACACTTACAGGCGACTTCGTCGTCCTCGTCGCCTGGCGTCTGGTACGCCAACTCGCGTACCACGCGCTGAAAGACTTCCATCAGCAGAAGATGTTGGTTCGCAGACATTGTAAAAATACTTGGACTGTGGGGCCGTGCCCTTTCCTTTTTATAATGGCAATAAGTTGCTAATTGTCGCAACATTATGTCTTCGTAAAGTAAACTTAATGTAATCGTAGATGTAGTACGAGTAGTCGTTGACTTACATACGACTTTCATATAACAACCCACGAATACCGCAGAGACTTCGTGTCGTAAGTTACAAACTACGAAGAAGTTCGGACGACATGTGATTGAAGTTGCGGAGTCGTATACTTACTTAGATCTTAGTTCTAACACGCGAAGAACGCGTGGTTGTCGTCTTAACTCGAAACTGTTAAGAAATTTTTTTTTTTTGTAGATTCTACAACAACATACTACACGCCACAATGTAGTACGAAAGTGGTTCCTGAAACTTAAACTTTGCATGCATTTACACCAAAATTCGTGGAATTTTATTGGTAAACATTGTAAACACACTACTACTTTGCCCTAAGTATAAAAGTCGTTACAACCATATATGCACGCGGTATCCTTCCTATAAATAGTGGACGTGAAATAATGCACCAGTTAATGTGGATTCCATTGCCAACGAAGCTTCATACTTAAAAAGTGAGTGTTTGATGTAGATTAAGATAGTGAAATTGTGTTGCGCGAAAATAAGAGTGGTGTCTATTTGATGTTTTTTTTCCCATGTTTGTTTTAATGTTTTTTTCCCTACGTACGAACGTGCGTTCGTACGTACGATATTGCGTTCGTACGTACGACAGTGTTTGACCTTTTATCATTTGCAAATACTACTATTCGGTAACATGATCGCGCATCGTTATACGTGTACCGTTTAGTAGTATTTTGAGCATTAAATCACCCTTATTAATTTTTTATCCATTTATGTGCGTGTGCCTCAGTTGCAAATACATAGCGTTTTATGTTCATCTTTACAATATACTTTCTTTGTTTTTGGTTAGTATATTTGTTAAAGAAACACGCCAACATACTACAATAAACAGCGAACATGGTATCTTGCGATGTGTGCGGGCATATTGCAAATAATGAAAGGGCGTTAGCTTATCATACACTTAGTACGCACGAAGGCAAGTATCTATTATTTAATTTATACGCACAAAACCCTCATTATAATCTGTTCAGGGCGAAGGTACAAGTGTGATTCGTGTTCGAAATCGTATGTTAGCAATCAAAAACGCAACGAGCACCGCCTGAAGGTGCATTCTAAGGTGGACATATGCAGAATATGTACTGCCCGTTTCAAGTCATGTTGCGGCTTGCATCACCATCACATTTTGGCACACGGACGTGGTATGTATAGATAAAGCGTTTATTGTCTGTTTTTATAAAATTCCTTGCTACATCATTACAACCGTTTCTTTGCTGTGGTATTAAAAATCTAACTTTATTATTCAATTTCAGAGCGTGCGAAATGCAAGTGCGTGGTGATGCAACCGCAGACCAATGATGCTGTTAATTTTGATATTGCGCCCGAGAATGCTGCTACATCTTTTGCTCCTGCATCTGCGTCCTTGGTGGCCGATGATGACGCCTTATTGGATACGGACGAGGAAGAGAGCATGTACGACGTGGCGACGGGACGCAAGCTCGACGATGTGGTGTTGAGGCGCGGCACGCTCGTTAATGTTGATGCCGCAACAACGAGTCGCGAAGCACCTGATGTCTCCGACGCCGATGTCATTGACGTCGATGTCTCGTCGCACCACCGTATCCACGTGCAAAGCGTCGTCGTTATCGCACCTGCGCAACCTATTATTTCGAAGTCTGCCGAAATTCATCCTGCTTGCAACGACTTCGACGCATCTTCATGTTGCAGCGACGCATCCGACGCCTCTACTTCTGCCAACATAATCACCCTGTATGAGTGCCCACACTGCGAGCATTCGTTCACCAGTACGTATCTGCTCACGGAGCATCGCATAGCGCAGCATCCAAACTTTATGCACGAATTGCTACTGTGCACAGAACCGCCCTTCAAATGTGCACGCTGCGGTCGCAGGATCAAGCACAAACGAAGCCTACTGCGGCATGAGCGGTTGTGCGGCAAACGTACGTATCAACGCAACCAATAATTAGTTATACATATTACATAATAACAAACATATATATACTTTGTATTCCTGTTGCAGGCGCGCCTTTCAAATGTCCTATTTGCCCTCGAAGGTTTACGCGTGCCAATGCGCTGGAGTTTCACGGCGCGCTGCACGACAAAACGAAGCTGCATCGTTGCAATGAGTGTGAGCAAGCATATACCAGACCTTCGTTATTGCAACGGCACATGAAGCGTGCGCACGTGCATTCTTCGCAGCCACACGACGTAGAAGTATTCTGCTGTTACTTGTGTGACAAAGTATATTATCAAATTAGCTAGAAAGAAATTTATTATTCAAGTTACATTTTAACCAACCACCTTCTTCTTGCATTCTAATTATTCATAAAATTTCAGCTATACGGACGTGCATCGCATTTAGCACGGCATTTGCACACGCACAAGACATCCTCGCACGAAAAACAATGCCAAAAATGCTTCATGCGTTTCACGAACCTCCATCAGTATCAGGCTCACAGGAACAATATAAATTATGAAGAACCTGGCGCATGATAATCAAACGATACTTGGTTAATGACGCTCTGCCATATACAGTTGTGGGTCGTTTGTTAATTTCGTGATTTTGTATAAGCATTCTGTTGTCATTGTTTGAAAAAACTTTGTAAACGTTATCACACAAACATCGCACCAATTTAATGACATTTCATTTTATTAGCACTTCAAAACATATTCACAATAGCATGTATGTTATTATGAAAACGTACTGCCGGCTAGTTGAATTCGCCTCTTCCACACGTTCGCCGTGGAAACTGAATACTTGAGGGTGGGCGAGGTGGGTTAAAGCCACCGCCGAGAAACTTCAGTTCGACAGTCTTTTCGGCAGTCGCAATTTGACGTATGCTGCTCAGTCGGTAACTTTTCTGCACAATCAGCAGGAGCAGCTGCAGCTCCGCCGAAGTTGCCCAAGGTCACACTAGGCAGCGGTGGTAAGCTAGTTGGAAATATAATGAAAGCAGTAAATGGGAGATCCATAGAAGCGTACCGTGGTATACCGTATGCAAAGCCTCCCGTTGGAACAGAAGAATCAACAACTACTGATCCTGAAAATACCGATAGCACATCAGAGTCAACAACCGAAGATCCGGAATCTGAAAATAACAATCCAGGAGTTTTCTTATATCGACCCGTGCGATCCGCTCGGGATACTGAAAATGAGGAGAAATACCAGTGTTTCACCCACAAAAAGCAAGGTTGGAAACATATCACGTGTACCTTTCTCATGCAATTGTTGACAGTGTAGATGAGTAGCCTTTTAAAAGTATTTTTTTCTTCAATATTAATAATTGTGAATATCAATAGCAATTTCGAGCACTTGACTGGAAATTATAGTATTTTAAAGATAGTCCTTACATACATACGATTTGGTGAAACTTTTGTTAAACATAAATTATCATTTACTCTTTCAGATAATGGAATTGAAATAGTTGATCGCGGATGCACTCTGGATGTATTGTCGTGCAAGGAAGAAGATGGATGCAAACTGTGCACAACAGACAAGTGTAACGGCAGTGAAATGCTTCGTAACTCCATTCTAACGATAGTTGCGATGCTGGCTCTAAGCTTTACTTTGTCAAAATGAGCATTTTTCTTACAAATAGTCAAGAATTAAAAATTATTTATAAGTAAGAGTAGTCATTATTCAATTTGTTGAAGAGTTATTTTTGAATTTTCAATTATTTTTAACAGTACTAAAAAGGATTAAATTTTAATTTGTTTTATTAGTTTGTTTTTTAGTTCTTAGCATCTAAGGAAAAATATAGAAGCTACGATACTATTCACATGAAGAAGTTAGAAATTTAATTCCTCTGTATAATTCAACACATAGAATCTTTCACATACTAAGAGATGGAAAAGGACGAAATGTGCCACAGCATTGCCTTGGTAAGGACTCAGATTACGAATCGTATTCACAATAGAAACTTGAAAATACTACTACTTAAAAGTCAAACTTCAGCAGTTACCATGGACGCAACACCACAAACCAAATATTCAATAAAAATAATATTAGTCAATGATTCAAAGACACAAATTGGTACAAGGCCTTGAGGTAATGTAAACATTACCTTGAATTTTTCGGACCAATAAAACATCAGGAAATGAAGTGATCAGCAGCACGCTCGTCCGTTAATATAACTCTGATATTTACTTTACTACTGATAGTCCGACACCACACCACTTTTCTGAAAAATATTTGCCGGAAAGCCAAACCATCCGAAATCAATAGATGGACCCCTTAACTTCTTTGTTTAGACTTTTACTGCAAAACGCGTTTGGAGCTTATTCAAGATTGTTTTATTGCACTTCATTTACACTATCGATTGTTGCCAACACAGTAATCTGGTGGTAGGTATCTCGTGCCAGAAGAGAGAAAGTTAATTGAAAAATTCAGTTTTCAGCCAAATAAACGACTCACGACGTCAAACATCATCAGTTGAAAATAAAATCATGTTGCCGATTGTTAGATGATTTTTCTTTAGATAATATCTTCGAGATGGTTTGAAGTAGTAGGTTGTAATGGTTCACTTTTTTTGCAGCAGCTCTGCTAAATGGATGTTGCTGTAGAAGGTGTTACGTACCTATCATAAACTAGATTCAAATTATCTTCGCGCCTTTTCTGCCCGAAATAACTAACTCCGAGAAATACCTACCTGGCAATGATTATCTGAAAGTGTAAAGCTCGCCAACTTCCGAAAAAAAGCTGTTCAAACGCGTCGTCTCGCTCCAACCCTCGGATCGTGCTCAAGCTTTCACGAATAAGAGTGATCGATCATGCCACGCTACGCGAAAAGTAGCTTTTCGATGTTCGACGTGCCGGAAATGGTGCGTGAGTGTGAAAGAGTTGCGAGGAGATGGTCGAACCGGCCGGAAGTGTAAGGAGTTCCAAGCAACAAGTGAAAACCAAGAAAAAGGTTTATTTTTGTGAAAATACTGGATTTGCGTGCGGTATCGCATGAAATCACCTTCAGCACCATCGAAACGAGGGATAACTTTTCGGTTACACCACAAGGTGCTGTTCAAGGATCGCATCATGGAGGAGTGCTTCTTCAAAATGGGCTGTGTGAGCCCGAACACCACGAACACCAGGAAAGAGACCATTGAGGCGGCGCCCGAGGCGCATATGATGCCCGCCAGGATTTAAATGGAAACGTAACTATCGAAACAATATTCTTTGACGGCGGAACATTAATAACGAAATCAATTGTACGTCTTTATTAAATTAAAGTAATCAATATCAATAAGTCTCTAATGATAATTGCTCATTTAAGCTCAGAGTTATCTAGTTGGGCCTGATTAGAAAAACGATCCGATATTTGCTACCTAATCTGAATTTCACGAGATATACTTTACTGACAAATGTTAATTATAAAAAAAAATATTTAATTGATAATAATGGAATAAGTAAATAAAATCAAGTGATGTGATTGTTTTTTTTTTGCATTGGTGACGCGTGTGCGAATGTGGTTCGTGGTTCTTCTCTTTTTCCAAAAACCCACGACGCGGTGAGCTAGTCGCGGAACAAAAAATTGTCAAATCGGGACCGCCACTATGCGGTCGACTTTGAAACTGTCCCGGCGGCGCATGCGCACACGAGGCATCCGGGGTCGAGGAGCGTCCAAAATGGTGGGGCACTCGATCTCAGATCCTCGGGTTTGGGCGCGTGGTCGGGAGTGTGACAAAGGACAGTTGGTATTATCAAATAAACAAAATTCCAAATATTTCAAACGATCATTTCACATCAATAGGTCAGAAAATTATATCAGAACTACTTAAAAACGACATAGCATGCCAAAACGTGTCACCTATCTGCTCTTTTCACTTAAGGCTGACTTCTAGAAAAGAAGGCATTGGAATCATTGATTCTCTAAAAACCCACACCGCAACGGGTCCTGATAGTATCTGCGTTAATAATATCAAAATAAGCAAAGAGAATATCTGAGATATTTTGGTCATTCTACATAGTGAATATTAGCTTCAAGAGTTAAACATTTTCGAAATATCTAAAAACGCCAAGGTAATACTCATATTTAAAGGGGGGCTGGAAACTGACTTGAATAGTTTTCGACCTATGACATAGTTGAATTCATTGAGTAAGATTATGTAAAAAATATCAACTTAGAGAATACTTAATGCAGAAGAGGGTTTAAGATAAAAGAGGAACAACAGACACGATTGTAGACATATCAAAAATCAACTGGACCAGGGTTGTTACGTTGTTTCCGTACTTATTGATCTAAAAAAGGCTTTTGAAATGGTGATGCACGATATATACATAAATAAACTTGGGAATTTTGGAATTGTTGGTAAGTCTGGAGCACTTATACATCAAAGGGCTGAAATTGATAACATAAGCAGTAAAATCGCGCAGATTAGTGTTGGCGTACCGCATGGATCAATACAAGAGTCTATGTGTGTGAAGAAGAACATAGCAAGCATTGCATAGCAACCACTAACGCACTAATTTTGAACCTAACAAGCATTGTATAGCAACTTTTCACGCACTAATTTTGAACCCACCGTTTATTCCAATTTTGAAAGCACGTTGCTTCAAATTTCGTACATTTTGGGGGCTTACAGATATTCCGCATTTATTTCCAAGGTCGCCGGCCATTTTCGGAGCGCTTGTTTTTAGTACGTTTTTGACTATTTTCCTAAATCGCCTACCTAAACATTGCTTCAGAATCATCTTACGGCTTCGTCCATATTGAAGGTTTGGTCCTCTCTATGATGGGATGAACTTAAATATCTAGACGACCCCATGTTATGACAAACTGTCAGATTTGTAAAAACCAAGAAGATTAAATGAAAATTGGCTGGCACAATTTTTATGCCACTAGTTAAAGACTCAAAGTGCCGATAAAAGGCCTTACCTGTAATGCTAATAAATAATGGCTAGACATGCACAATCCAGGAAGTCTTTAGAGTACCGAGAAGGATATGATACTCCTCCAATATATGTAACAAAATCATATTTCCTGTAAATTCCTATTCGCTCTTCATACAAGTTCTTACTGCTAACACCCGTAGGTGGTCAAACAATTATGGCCTGTTCAATAATGTACACTCTAATACACTGATCAATGAAATAACTAAACTCGTAAATTTCCCACTTGACTCAGGTGACAAAAAAGGGCCATATCAACACCAATGCTAACAGTGCATTGATCACTGCAACGAGTGGAGTCCAGTTGCTGCACGTGTACCGTGGTCAAGTATGATTGTTTGAATTACAAACGTTACATTATGACTAGCTAACGATGCCGCGAGGAAAATTTACGAGGTGACATGCAATATTAGTTCATTCATGATGCGATGTATTTATTTGGTAGTAAATACCATCATTTTAATGTTCAAAAGATGGTTAGATGTTTGTTTGGATACATCACATTGCGTTAAAAATTGAGTACCACTACAATTCAATAACGTGAATACGAGATTAGTTTTAAATTCATACCTATGACGTACAAATGCGAATACCTCTCAAAAAATGTGTTTGTGTTTTGCAATTTTAATAACTTACTATAAGGAAAAAATAAGGGAAATAAAAGGGGTTTATCAATCAATTAAAAAACACTGACCCTATTTCCGATTATAGCTGCTGTATGGGCAATTTTTTGAGATAGTTTTCCCGCTAAGTCGAATTTAGAAAATTTCACAAAAGATGCTGAAGTTTATCCTAAAAAGCAATAGTGGATATATTTAGGGATATTATCCCACGGTAAATGATTGAAGAAATAACTGTTTTCGTTTCTCCCAACGAAATTGGTGCTATGCTTATATACGTTGAATATTCTGCAAAGTAGTGTTATATTATGTAGGACAGCTTCACAAATTTTTGATGTTGTTTCTTCAAGATTTACGTGGCATAAGCTGCTGACTGCATCGTTTTTTCTGGATGTGCCATACCAAAAACTGTTTGCTGTAAAGGGTTTAATTTTGAATGAGACGTCTCATATAGAAATATGAATTTTAGGGTGGGATTTAACTGCAAAGGAAGAACATCCATAGCTGGCAAAATAAACATTGGACAAAAGGTGCAAAACTTAGCCCTCGAGCGCTCTGGGCTTCGTTCCTAAACTTGGGCGTGAGAAAATGGGTGAAAAGGCCTAGTCAAATTGGGCAAATGGATTTTGTTGTGGCCACAAATTTATGTCAGCAATTCATGTACGTCACGACTTAAATACTGTGCGAATGAAAAATCCACCAATGTAAATAAGAACACAAACACGCGTGTAAAATTCCACATATCGCGTTGTATAACAGATGTGTGCCGAATTTGCTCGTGTGTCCGTGCTATCTATTATGGAAGTTCGCATAGAATATGAAGTTCAGTTTATAATGTTATACGAACTTTTAAAGCTTTATCGAGTGCAAACACCACTTTCGAACAATTGCACAGTTTCGAAACATTTTTCAGTAGCGTGCTTATTTTGGAACAAATGCCTTTTAACTAGTTGTCTTCAGGTTCTTCCACTGAATAATTAATAATGCTAACCGTGTACTAAGCTGACCATAAAGAACATAGGTGGACTTACAAACAAGCTCAAAAGGATCTTAGGTGAGCAATCAACGTCAGCAAATGGGAGTACTTCAAGCAACTCTGCCGACGCGGACTTTCGGGAAATAGTATGCAGAATTGTGGTCATATATCCTGCCGTGTGTTCTTTCTAAAGATCATCGGCATTTTCTGCCCTTAACACGAGAGGCTACTAGAACTTCGTGTAACAATCAGGGACATGAAAGCTAGTGAGCTCAGAGGTCAGAAAGTTTCCATTTTCCCAAAAAAAAAACGGATAAAGTAGTAGGAAACCGGTGGAAGCATTGTTAAACCAGACTTAATCCGCAGCAGCCCAGCATTGCTTTAGAGTTGATTACCAAGTTTAGCAAAAATTCCTGAAGCCGGTCTAATAATCGGATCTTATTTTTGTAAAATGCTTTTGATAGGTTAAGTGCTCTTTTATATGTAAAAAATATTTAAATTTCTATATGCTTTAGTTTTTGGCATGCAAGATTTCAAATTTTTTTAATTTTTTTAAATAAATTTAGATTGCAAAATAATCATGCACAATCTACCGAATCTATTTTGACGTGAATTTGTGTGCCGTTTTATTTTGTTATAAAGATTTTTTAGGCGAACTATCAAGGTCCTAAATTCATTCTAAGGGGTAAAAAACTGAATTAAAAAAAACTTTTATTTTATTTTTTATACATGTTGCTATTTTGCGGCAAGGGTATTTTTTAAATTTTTTTTTAACAAATCATATATTATAAAAAAATTGATTACGCAATTTTAATTTCATCACAGCTTTGCTTCAAAATGAATCATTTTAAAGTTAGGAGTGAGAAAAGTAGGAAAAATCCTTTTTTCGTAATTTTTAAACATGTTGATATTTTTATTAATGTTCCCAAGTTTTTTGAGAGGAAGAAATAGTCAATTATTGTTATACGAGTTATTCCACAGCTTTTCTGCAAAAATTTAGTGTGCCCCTCAACACCCAAATGTACTCGTTTTTTTTACAGATTCGCTCTGGTATGTTATGGAACGCGCTCTGTAGGTAGGCTTGCTGAGGGATATCCTTTTTTGCACGGTTGTAAGTTTCGAGATAAATTGGAGGTTTTAACCTCAAATTTTGCTTCATGAGCCAATCGTTAATAAAAAATCATAATAAACCCATTTCATGAGCTCCATATTGACAAATACATATTAAAAATTTGCATTCATTGAATCTAAATAACCATGAGTTCTGCTCTTGCAGTGATGAAAGAAATATTGTTCTTGAAGCATATCAGATAATATTCGGAAATATTAATCTAGCTCTAATCATTCACACTTTATCGTCACGTTATTACAATTTGATGTTCAGGATCAGCAAAAAGACTTGTTTTTGTGAATTTATTTTGAAATATATATTCGTCTGAAGCTCTTTAACAAATTCCAGGAAGTTGTTACGGTTTTTTTGGGAGTAAACTTACTTCATTCACTCGGAAACCTCAAAAAAATCATTGAATTTCATGGCATTTATGTATAAAAAATACAGTTTCGATTAACTTTATATACCATTCATTTATAGATTGAACTTAATAAAAATTCAAATAGATTAAATAGTCTCCAATGTATTAAAATTTGTGTTCCTATATTATGGCAAATTTTTGCTTCACTAATTTTTTCAAGTAAATTTTTGCAACAAGCGATTAATGCTATGCAAAACCATGCATAATGACGTAAAAGTATTGCTAAATTATTGAAATTTTGATCTAATTACCTCTGGGTATGACCTGTTTGTATATTTTGGAGGGGAAATGACTGGGAAGTAACTTGAACAAAAAAACTTTAGTGTAATAGATGTCTGTTTGGTACCAATTTATTGAAAACATCGCTTGAATTATGTCTACGATTTATTTTAAAGGACAAGGACTTCTGTTATCCATGAATTCAATAATGTTTTAACACGGTTTCAACAACAATTGTCAGTTATCACTATGAAACATTTTTACTGAAGGGCATTAATCAGATAAGCAGAAAGGTATGCGATCAGTTGATAAAACTATTTGCTGATAAATCATTAAGCAGCCATAATTCCAATACTCATAGACTACTTGACTTCTATGCATCTTACATTTATGCAGTATCAGTAATTTTTCCGTAATCTTAGCGCTTTACAAATGAATATTGTAAATATCGTCTGGGACAATGCTGCAATCAATCATTGAACAAGTAGACATGATAGTAATAGAATAATGTAATTAATAATTTACTAATGAGCAGATCCGTTGTGATGTCTTATGAGAATAAATTTTTTTCCTCGAAAAAAACTCAGGACCTTGGACAATTTGCGAATAACAATTTCCAATTACAAAAATTTCATCATAAATGTACTTAGTTAAAATATCACTATAAAAGACAGTCTCATAAATCACCTTTTTCAATCAATCATATTCAACGGAGATCTATGTTTTCCTTGTGTATAACACAACTATTTATAAACATCGGGCTAAAAATACAAGTAATGGAACAATTTTTCATAAATCTACCTTCTTAGGTAATTAAATGAACTATCAAAAAGTAACAATATCTTTTCACTTATAATTATAAACAAAATATTTACCAATATGTAGTTAAAATATGGCAAAAGTACTAAACTTAACATATAAATGGCAAATATTTTTTGCATTTCAAGTACTTTAAAAAAAACCCTCCTGTTAATAACCTGATGCTGCTGATTTTTTCAATTTTATCTTCCTTATTATACCAAATTTGATCTGGAGTATCAGGCCACCTAAATGTATTTCCTTTCGAAATTACCATTGTACTTATTTCGTATGTATTATTATCAATATTTTGATGTGGAAACACTGGCACGGTTGTGTGAACTTATTTTATTCATGTCGACGTATTCTGAACCAAAGGGGGAAAATCCGCCTTTTCGAAATCCGTTTTTTATTGTATCCGTCTCAAGGTTGCGCAAAGCTGCTTCAAAGTTCGTAGCAAAGTGTTTTCTCTTCATGACTTGTTTTGCATTTTCTGTTTTCCAACTCTTCGCTTGATTCTTCCACGATAGCTTCGAAGGTCTAAATACCGCAACATCCATTGGCCAGCCAAAAACTGTAAGTGGCTCGTACGTGTCCGATGAACGCCAGCAGCCACTTACAGAAATCTGGCCAGCCAAAAACTGTAAGTGGCTCGTACGTGGCCGGTGAACGCCAGCAGCCACATACAGCATTCTGGGCTTGTTTGCGTGTGGATGTGCTGATATATATATTATTATACAATTATACGTTTGTTGCACGAATGCACTATATTTTTTGTTTGGTCTTTAGCATAATGATGTGTCGACTTGGGATATAGAGACATTACTTCAATTCCATTATCCTTACAAAAATTTGGTAGATGCAGGGTCATGTGTGACCTATGGCCGCCCAAGAATAATATAACGGGTCTAGGTATATCATTTTTTCTATCCATGGATGAAATACATTATATCCAGCCTGAATCCGACCTGCCTATGCACCAATCTTTTCGTAGGCTATTTGCAATTACGGCAGTTAAACACTCGTAAGCGTACACTTTCATAGGTGGAGCTAAAATTCCAGCAGCATTACCAGTCACCAACGCAGCTAAATTTTCTTTCTCGTCTCCTGGTGCTGCAAAAACCTTTTTCTCACTTTTGCGCACTATGACTCGTTCAGCGTTTGGTTGTAGGAAGAATGCGCTCTCATCAACATTAAAAATTCTTTGAGGGTCATTTATTGCTTCAAGCAAGCCTTTATTTTCAAGGTAGCCTTTAATAACATGAAATCAACCGAGTATGCCATCTTCCGTGACATCTTCTTTCGCTCTGCTTAAGTTTTGTGCAGTGCGTTCTGGGACATCTGGATGATCCTTTTCGGATGTAATTTTTCGAACACTGTCAAGCAATTGATCTTTCGTGACAGGAAAATGCTTTTCAGCCTTAAACGTTAACCATCTTACGAGTAGCCTTTCTTCCACATATGCGAGTATCGTGGCTGGACCTAGATTACAATCAATAGGACTTTTCCCAGTGTAATGTGATCCTTAGGAAGCATATTTTGTAGCAACAACAGATATTTTCTCCCCTCTACAGTCATTTATTCTTTCGTATAATTTTTTCTCGGTTTCATGTCTAGGACGAAATAAAATGTTCGTATTAGGAATATGCTGGACCTAATCATGGACAGAATGTGCATTACTGGAAAGACTAATAATTCATTGCCGATTTACAGAGCAACATGGAGATATACTAAAACAAAAGTCTAATGCGTAAAAAAAATAAGAAATTCTTTTCATGGACATTCTGTCCATGATTGGTAAACGTGCTTGAATAAATATTCAGTTTTGGACAACGTTAGCTAGTTTTTCCAGTGATTGTCATATCAAAAAAATAAGTCACTACTATTGGTAAATCAGTAAATAACATAAATCTTAACAACAACGACACACAACCCAAAAAATTGCTCACTGAGCTACTCACTTGTATGGCGATTCTCATAATAAATTGCGATTTCCGACACCAACTGTCCCGCGTAACTAACAATCGTGATGGTTCAAAACAAAATGGCTGTCTGCTGTCAAACAAAGTGTGATTGACAACTAAAATATTGGCACTACTGATTAGTATCGTCATTCGAAAAAAATTTGACGTTTGCTTAATTTTGGTGGTAATTTCAAAAACTGCCCATGATGAGTCCGTGTCCATGATACGTGCCGTTACCTTACAAAAATTTCATCGTACAAACCAACTTATTTGTTTTGAGTCTATTTGAAAATAACTGTACGAATGAAACATGTCTGTCGCACTTCGGTAATTATAAGGATTTTCTGTTTTGTATTTCATACTGGCAGTAACCAATTTAACGATATATTCAGAATACATTAATCTTCATCTGAATAATAAAGAAATGGTTGATTCTATATATAGAAGACGTATCAAGTTGGTGGTTCATGATTTTCCTCGTACATACATGGGCGGAAACAAATGGTTAAAATAAAAAAAAAATCGTATCAACATGAATTGAAATGCTCTGTGGAGTTGGTCAAGGCACACGTCTTGGTCCTTTATTATTTTTAACGTTCATTAATGACATTATCCAGTGCATTTCATCTAGTGAAATATTACTTTTCGCGGATGACACTCAGGTTTGCAGAGTATTTAAAGATTCTTCTGATGTGTAGCTGTATTGAAAAGATTGGAAAATGGTACGAATTAAATAAGTTAATATGTAAGTCTGATAAATGTCTTTCGCTTAGTTTCAGTGAGTCTTGCTCATCGTCTTATTTACATATATTGTATGAAAGAGGTACCTCTGGAGTCACTAGAATATATGTGCTAAAGATTTAGACGTAAGCGGTAAGATGTCCAACAAAAATCATATTGATTGTCTTAATGTAAAAGTTAGAAAAATGATTTATTTTAAGCAAAAATTTCCAGGTGAGTTCCAATCAATGAACACCTTCAGAAAACTTGCAACTATGGTGAAAAAGAAATTCGTTATAAATTCAGTACCCAGTACAACAATGGAACAACAGTTTTACTCAAGAATGGTGAATTCGTCCTCAAAAAATGTCGATGCAAATGAACAATCGCTTCTAAAGAAAGGATTGAAATTTGTACCGACACTAATAACATTAAAGATGAATCTTGAATTTCTTGCCATTGATGTGGAAGCTGCAATATACAATATAATGGTCCAATTGAAGTAAAAGAAGTATGTGCAGATATACTAAAAAGTAACCACCAGAGAACTCGACCACGAAATATTTTCGACAATGGTAAGGTTTTAAATAAATTAAGGAAAATAGCCTAAGAGGATAACATTATCATATGTAAAGCTGATAAAGGTTATTCAATAGTTTCGATTGATAAAAGCGATTATGAAAGTAAAATTGTAGACTTTCTAGATGAAACTCAACCTATTTCATTGACAAAAGACTCAAATAGGGGTAAACTATTTTGTTAAAAATTGTAAATTCATTTTGGACCGTAGTCAAGTTTTAAATATATTACAATGAACCCTTTTGCCCCAGTTCTCTATGGCCTACCTAAAATTCACAAGGCAAATATGCGTAGGAAATTTATTTTTCTCCATTCCCATTAGGGACTTGACTTGGGAGTGCAAGACTTCATCTTGGGAAAAATTAAAACTAAGACAAATGACAGATGAACTACTCAATCTGAACAAAATTTGTAAGGATCAGAATTATTTTAGACATGAGGATCAATACTTCTCGTTTGAAGACGCTTTATCAATGGGATCACAACTTTCTCCACTTCTAACAGATTTATACATGAATTTTATAGAAAATTATTTTGATTTTAGTAATTGAAATCGCTGAGGAAGACCGAACGATTACGGTCGAAAATCGATTACGAATCCAAATAAAGGTACACAAAAATAAAAAGGAAGTTTTTCTTTTATAAAAACACAACAATTATTTTGAGTTCAGTTAATCCCGTTCTAAAAATACACTCTTCTGATATGACATAATTTGCCTATGGGACAGTACAGATCGTCAATTAAATAAATTTCTAACCTTTTTAAATAGTCGCAATAATAGCATCAAAATCACTATGGAAAAAGAAATAGACCACACTATCAACCATTTAGATCATACAATTACTCGTCAAAACTCAAAATCAGAATTTAATATTTATGGGAAAAATACTTACTCAGTTGTACTTATTGCTTATAACTTGTTCCATCCATTAAATGTTAAGCTAGCTTCCTTCCATTCCATGATAAATCATGCTCAAAATATTCCACTTTTCAATGAAAATTTGGAGAAGGAGCTTTATACCATTGAAAATATAGCCAAAAATAATGGATACCCTAAGCAACTCGTTTAAGGACTTATAAACAAAAAACTCAAATTGAACATATTTAAAGAAATATATCCAGTTCGAAAGGATGGTTATGTTCAATCATGGAGAAAGTTAAATTACGTTGGCCCCACCCCATCAATAATAAATTGTTTAAATATTTAAAATACAACTCTGATGTATTTTTCATTCATTCGACTAGAATTGATTTAAAAAAAAATGATTTCTAACAATAAAAGCAAAAATGATCCTCTTTCCTATTCAGGAGTATATTGTGTATCCTGTGATAATTGCGATGCAGATTATATAGGACAAACAGGTAGAAGCTTTAAAATTAGATACAATGAGAACATCAAAGCAACCAAAGAGGTAAATTCAAATTCTGGGATAGCAGAACACATTTTAGATACAGGTCATATGTCATTTTAGTATTAACAATTTTAATATCCTCCATAAAATAAGCAAGAAAAAAAATTGGAACTTCCTGGAATGCCTTGAGATTAGGCGGGCCACAAAAAAAGGAAAACATGCTGAACGAAATTACTCTTCTCTTCCATTCTCGACACCTCCAACCATTCATTATTTAATAATAAAACCAGGAAATATTTGTAAATTGTAATAACTTCAGGTTTAAGGGGGGAAGTACCTTTAGACACTTTTTAGAATCGTTTTTTTAAATTGTTTTAATCGATAGATATATCGCCAAAGAATATAATGTCAAAGTTTCAAAAGCTAATTCTCAAAATTGTGGAAGATATGCATTCCGGAAGTGCCTGGCGCCGAGTTCTTTTTCTCTTGACCACAAACTTTTAACGGCCTTTTCTCGAAACCATGTTTTTTAACATTGCGTAAATGATAATAAAAAAACTAGTGAATCAATTTTCATCATCTAGCATTCATTTTAAAAAGCATAAAAAACTGTTCTATATAGACTAAAGATTAAAAAAAAAAATTATTTTGGGACTATTTTTGACTGGAAGTACAACGAAATTTTTCGTCAAAATCGTAATTTGTTTTATTTTGAGCCTGTTTTGAAGGGTTAATTTTCGAATTTCGCAAATATTTCAGTCTATCTACTAAAAACCCTCTCGAGTAAGAAAACGTTTGGTTTGTTGATTTCAGATGAAAATTGCAGCCAGCATCGCTTACGCAATTTACGACGTCAGCGACGACATGGCATTCAAGATCTTTGAAAAATTTGTTAATTTTCAACTTTCACTTTTGTAGAATATGTTTTTTTCAACCTCAAGCATCGCCTAAAATAAATATTATACTGATTTAATAAGAACTGTCTTCATTTCCCCACAAATCAGTTGCAAAAAAGACCTTTTTTGGCCTCTAAAGGTACTTCACCCCTTAATACAATTTACTTTCTATCTAAGGATCAAAACGCGTCGTATTAAGAAAAAATTGTGAGTCAAAAAAATCAAGTGTTTAATTTTATTAGGATTTTTTTACATTATGGCTCAACAAGAGTGCACACAATTTTCTATAAATGACCTTCAGAGCACTTTGTTTTTCATATTTTAAGTGTTTTTAGAAAGAAGTATGTATGTGTGTGTGTGTGTATGTACGTACGTCCGTACGTACGCATGTGCGTTCGTGGACAGTTTTTTCAAAGAGCGTAACTCACGTAAACAAAGTCGTATCGAATTTGTTGAGTTGTCAATCGAAGCGTCTTTGCAATTTTAAGAGCTGATTAGTTTTTGGCATACTTCGGTCGGGGGGGGGGGGGTTTGTTGTTTTCCCCGCTTGAAGGTCATTTCTGTCATGCGTTACATCTCGCGAACCACACATACGATTTGCTTGTGTATAAGGTGTCAATCGACGCGTTTTAACAATTTCGTGAATCTATCAAATTTTGAAAAAAATCGATGGAGCAGTTTTTTAATTTAAGGAAAAAAAGTGCAAAAATTAGGTTTTCTTTATAAACAATAAATTTTATAATTTTTTCCTTCGTTTAAGCACACTATAAAGAGGAACTGTGCAAAGTTTCAGCGGAAACGGTCGATTCGTCCTCGAGATATTGTGCCTACCGCACGGCAAAACAAAGTTTCGAGAAAAACGCGTTTAAATGTTTTTTATCGCGATTTAATGAATTAAATTATTTTTTAGTGACTTACATCAAGTCGTCCATACAGTAATTCGTTCGCATCAATTCCGATGTTCAGAGCATCCTTTTGTTGTTTGTGATGAAAAGGAAATGAGCTGATTTTACGCAGTAGAACCGCGCTGCATGCGTATAATACGCTAGGTAAGGCAGAGCGCAAGTACCGACCACGCGATATTCAAATCTCTATAACTCTAATAATGTTGCTCGAATTTAATTCAAATTTGGTGTGAATACTCTTGAATTATCATACCTTCATACGAAATAAAAAAATTTTGATCGATTTATTGAAAATACATGACCCCTTCAATGACCTTAAAGGTCATGATGACTTTTAATGATATTTTATTTTTAACTAATTTTTTTTTGTAATTATGAGAAAAAGTTTTGCTGGTATTTTACAAAAAACTGTTTGGAGTATATAAATTTTATAAACATTGATTACTGTGTGGTGCAAGTTAGGTTAAAAATTTATTGTTTTTGGAAAAAAACCAATTTTTTTGCATGTTTTTATTACATTAAAAAACGGCACCAAAGAGTTTTTCAAAAATTTGAAAGAATCACGCAAATGTCAATATGCGTCGATGTACAGCTCAACAATGCAAATCCTATGTTTGGTTTGCGAGATATTGCGCATGACAGAAATGTCCTTCAAAGAGTCAAAACAGTGAACCACCCCGACCAAAGTGTTCCAAAAACTAATCAGCTGTTAAAACTTCAAAGACGCTTCGATTGACACCTTAACAGCGTCGATACCACTTTGCTTACGTAAGTTATGATTGTAGAAAAAAGCTGTCCACGAACGCACGTTCGTACGTACGTACATACACACACATACATACTCCTTTCTAAAAATACTTAAAATATACTCTGAAGACCTCAAAACGTGAAGATATGTTGAAAATTTCAATTTCGATTTTCGAGACGATTACAAGAACTTTTCATATACTGGAAAGTTAAAAATATGTAGCGCTCACACAAATGTATGTATATATTTTTGAAATCTATTGTAAGCGGTTTGCCCTGGTGAATATAAATAATAATGAACAATGATCCAGAATACATAGAATATACTTTAAAACTATACTAACGTAACTCATAAAAAAAATTTTTGATATGAAAATTACAAAGTTTATGTTATCTTCTTAAACAAATAAAATACAAAATTGCAAACGTCCTATGTTATTATCCTGTCTATGATTCAATACTTCCGCATGGCAGGTGAAAATGTCAAACATTATTCGGGAAATCACTGCGGAATGATAGATATCCATGGTAGATTGTATCTACAACAGTTTATGCTTTAATATGTTCACTTAATTGTTGTATCAGTAATAAAATTACTTGTACTTGTGATAAAGAATCATATTATATTATCATCCGCGGCTCGACATGTGTGAACTTATAAGATCCAGATTGCATTTGGCAGTAGTTCAGTGCGGTTATAGAAATCTATCGAAATACGTGATTTTTTATAGAAAATATGTTAAAAATTTTGTTGATCGGGTTGTTGTTTGCTGCCCGAGGTGAGTGAATTAGATCAAGAAGTTTTAGTGGAAGTTATCCTTTGCTAATTAAAACAGAAGAGTAGAGGTAGAAATGAAGAAGTTAATTGCTGTTTTTTCGGTTTTTAAAAACTGTTTATTTAGTATCAGCTCTTTCAACACTGACGATGAAATCTTGTGGTCGAGTGCTATTATAGTGAAGCTTTTTTAACTTCCCAGTATATGGGAAGTTCTTGTAATCGCCTCGAAAATCGAAATTGAAATTTTCAACATTTCTTTACGTTTTGAGGTCTATAGAGTATATATAAAGTGTTTTTAGAAAGGGAGATGTATGTGTGTGTGTGTGTGTGTGTGTACGTACGTACGTACGTTCGTGGACACTTTTTTCTACGAGCATAACTGACGTAAACAAAGTCGTATCGACTTCGTTGAAGTGTCAATCGAAGCGTCTTTGCAATCTTAAGACCTCATTAGTTTTTGGGATACTTCGGTCGGGGGGGGTTTGCTGTTTTGACAATTTGAAGGTCATTTCTGTCATGCGTTATATCTCGCGAACCAAACATACGATTTGCATGATAGAGTAGTCAGTCGACGCGTATCAACATTTGTGTGAATCTATCAAATTTTGAAAAAATAGTTGTAGCCGTTTTTTAATTTAAGAAAAAAAAGTGCAAAAAATTAAGGTTTTTTTCATAAACAATAAATTTTTAACCTGATTTGCGTAATTTAGTAGACAATGTTTATAAAATTTATATACTCCAAACAATTTGTGTAGAAAAAACATCAAAGCTTTTTCTCATGATAACGTAAAAAATTCAATTAAAAATAAAAATCGTTCATTTTAAAAAGCATAAAAAACTGTTCTATATAGACTAAAGATTAAAAAAAAAAATTATTTTGGGACTATTTTTGACTGGAAGTACAACGAAATTTTTCGTCAAAATCGTAATTTGTTTTATTTTGAGCCTGTTTTGAAGGGTTAATTTTCGAATTTCGCAAATATTTCAGTCTATCTACTAAAAACCCTCTCGAGTAAGAAAACGTTTGGTTTGTTGATTTCAGATGAAAATTGCAGCCAGCATCGCTTACGCAATTTACGACGTCAGCGACGACATGGCATTCAAGATCTTTGAAAAATTTGTTAATTTTCAACTTTCACTTTTGTAGAATATGTTTTTTTCAACCTCAAGCATCGCCTAAAATAAATATTATACTGATTTAATAAGAACTGTCTTCATTTCCCCACAAATCAGTTGCAAAAAAGACCTTTTTTGGCCTCTAAAGGTACTTCACCCCTTAATACAATTTACTTTCTATCTAAGGATCAAAACGCGTCGTATTAAGAAAAAATTGTGAGTCAAAAAAATCAAGTGTTTAATTTTATTAGGATTTTTTTACATTATGGCTCAACAAGAGTGCACACAATTTTCTATAAATGACCTTCAGAGCACTTTGTTTTTCATATTTTAAGTGTTTTTAGAAAGAAGTATGTATGTGTGTGTGTGTGTATGTACGTACGTCCGTACGTACGCATGTGCGTTCGTGGACAGTTTTTTCAAAGAGCGTAACTCACGTAAACAAAGTCGTATCGAATTTGTTGAGTTGTCAATCGAAGCGTCTTTGCAATTTTAAGAGCTGATTAGTTTTTGGCATACTTCGGTCGGGGGGGGGGGGTTTGTTGTTTTCCCCGCTTGAAGGTCATTTCTGTCATGCGTTACATCTCGCGAACCACACATACGATTTGCTTGTGTATAAGGTGTCAATCGACGCGTTTTAACAATTTCGTGAATCTATCAAATTTTGAAAAAAATCGATGGAGCAGTTTTTTAATTTAAGGAAAAAAAGTGCAAAAATTAGGTTTTCTTTATAAACAATAAATTTTATAATTTTTTCCTTCGTTTAAGCACACTATAAAGAGGAACTGTGCAAAGTTTCAGCGGAAACGGTCGATTCGTCCTCGAGATATTGTGCCTACCGCACGGCAAAACAAAGTTTCGAGAAAAACGCGTTTAAATGTTTTTTATCGCGATTTAATGAATTAAATTATTTTTTAGTGACTTACATCAAGTCGTCCATACAGTAATTCGTTCGCATCAATTCCGATGTTCAGAGCATCCTTTTGTTGTTTGTGATGAAAAGGAAATGAGCTGATTTTACGCAGTAGAACCGCGCTGCATGCGTATAATACGCTAGGTAAGGCAGAGCGCAAGTACCGACCACGCGATATTCAAATCTCTATAACTCTAATAATGTTGCTCGAATTTAATTCAAATTTGGTGTGAATACTCTTGAATTATCATACCTTCATACGAAATAAAAAAATTTTGATCGATTTATTGAAAATACATGACCCCTTCAATGACCTTAAAGGTCATGATGACTTTTAATGATATTTTATTTTTAACTAATTTTTTTTTGTAATTATGAGAAAAAGTTTTGCTGGTATTTTACAAAAAACTGTTTGGAGTATATAAATTTTATAAACATTGATTACTGTGTGGTGCAAGTTAGGTTAAAAATTTATTGTTTTTGGAAAAAAACCAATTTTTTTGCATGTTTTTATTACATTAAAAAACGGCACCAAAGAGTTTTTCAAAAATTTGAAAGAATCACGCAAATGTCAATATGCGTCGATGTACAGCTCAACAATGCAAATCCTATGTTTGGTTTGCGAGATATTGCGCATGACAGAAATGTCCTTCAAAGAGTCAAAACAGTGAACCACCCCGACCAAAGTGTTCCAAAAACTAATCAGCTGTTAAAACTGCAAAGACGCTTCGATTGACACCTTAACAGCGTCGATACCACTTTGCTTACGTAAGTTATGATTGTAGAAAAAAGCTGTCCACGAACGCACGTTCGTACGTACGTACATACACACACATACATACTCCTTTCTAAAAATACTTAAAATATACTCTGAAGACCTCAAAACGTGAAGATATGTTGAAAATTTCAATTTCGATTTTCGAGACGATTACAAGAACTTTTCATATACTGGAAAGTTAAAAATATGTAGCGCTCACACAAATGTATGTATATATTTTTGAAATCTATTGTAAGCGGTTTGCCCTGGTGAATATAAATAATAATGAACAATGATCCAGAATACATAGAATATACTTTAAAACTATACTAACGTAACTCATAAAAAAAATTTTTGATATGAAAATTACAAAGTTTATGTTATCTTCTTAAACAAATAAAATACAAAATTGCAAACGTCCTATGTTATTATCCTGTCTATGATTCAATACTTCCGCATGGCAGGTGAAAATGTCAAACATTATTCGGGAAATCACTGCGGAATGATAGATATCCATGGTAGATTGTATCTACAACAGTTTATGCTTTAATATGTTCACTTAATTGTTGTATCAGTAATAAAATTACTTGTACTTGTGATAAAGAATCATATTATATTATCATCCGCGGCTCGACATGTGTGAACTTATAAGATCCAGATTGCATTTGGCAGTAGTTCAGTGCGGTTATAGAAATCTATCGAAATACGTGATTTTTTATAGAAAATATGTTAAAAATTTTGTTGATCGGGTTGTTGTTTGCTGCCCGAGGTGAGTGAATTAGATCAAGAAGTTTTAGTGGAAGTTATCCTTTGCTAATTAAAACAGAAGAGTAGAGGTAGAAATGAAGAAGTTAATTGCTGTTTTTTCGGTTTTTAAAAACTGTTTATTTAGTATCAGCTCTTTCAACACTGACGATGAAATCTTGTGGTCGAGTGCTATTATAGTGAAGCTTTTTTAACTTCCCAGTATATGGGAAGTTCTTGTAATCGCCTCGAAAATCGAAATTGAAATTTTCAACATTTCTTTACGTTTTGAGGTCTATAGAGTATATATAAAGTGTTTTTAGAAAGGGAGATGTATGTGTGTGTGTGTGTGTGTGTGTACGTACGTACGTACGTTCGTGGACACTTTTTTCTACGAGCATAACTGACGTAAACAAAGTCGTATCGACTTCGTTGAAGTGTCAATCGAAGCGTCTTTGCAATCTTAAGACCTCATTAGTTTTTGGGATACTTCGGTCGGGGGGGGTTTGCTGTTTTGACAATTTGAAGGTCATTTCTGTCATGCGTTATATCTCGCGAACCAAACATACGATTTGCATGATAGAGTAGTCAGTCGACGCGTATCAACATTTGTGTGAATCTATCAAATTTTGAAAAAATAGTTGTAGCCGTTTTTTAATTTAAGAAAAAAAAGTGCAAAAAATTAAGGTTTTTTTCATAAACAATAAATTTTTAACCTGATTTGCGTAATTTAGTAGACAATGTTTATAAAATTTATATACTCCAAACAATTTGTGTAGAAAAAACATCAAAGCTTTTTCTCATGATAACGTAAAAAATTCAATTAAAAATAAAAAATTATTAAAAGTCATCATAATTTTCAAGGTCATTTTTATCATTCACTATATCTCACGAACCAGATATAATATTTGCATCATTAAGGTGTCCGTTGACGTGTATTAATATTTTTGTGAAGTTTTTAACATTATAAAAACTCGTTTCAGCTTTTTTTTAATTTAATAGAAGAAAATGCAAAAAATTATATTTTTTTTATAAAAAATATGTTTTAACCTGATTTTCACAGCACAGTAATACCTGTTTATAAAATGTATACATTCTTATCAGGTTTTAAAGAGAAACCGGCAAAATTTTCTTCCTTGATGATAAAAAAAAACTAAATGAAAAATAAAAAATCATTCAAAGTTACCATTTAAAGAGGGTTCATACGAATGCTTTTACTTTATTTTTTTCATTCTAAAAAATTGTTGTAAATTTAATCAAAGTTTTAAAATATTTGCATAATTTGAGCAGATTTTAAATAGTTTTTATAGTCTTTTATTTAAAAAAATGCTTAAATTATTAAAACCAACAAAAATTTTCAATACCAAAAAGGCCCCACCGATTGATCCGCGTGAATATTCAATCTGTCCTCATCGACCAAAAACCTTACGTAACCAATGGACCCTCCCGTAGACGATATGATTCAATTAACTCATTCCTGTTACTGCTATGAATACCTCTCATTGTTGTAATGTTGTTGATGTTTATGTAGATATTACTGGGAAGTTGACCGTGTGGACCTCAAGGGTCGGACCTCGCGGCTTGTTGAGTTTTTGTGTCTTATTAAGTACACTTCGAATACCTTTTTAAGTATATGTTAAAATAAAAAATGTGAAAGTAGATTGAGTTTCGGAAAATAATTCTCTCATAGGATCCTATTTTCATAAACACCTTCCTATAAGACAAAAACCGAAATAAACTGTTATTTGAATTTTCGGGTGCACTTGATTATTTCAAATTCAATAACCAATGATTTGAAGATGGAATATGACAACGGAAATAAATTTTGTTTCTAAAAACTCTTTTACAATCCTGAAATAAAATCGAAATTCTTAAAATGAATATCTTCTTAAAAAGATCAGTGCAAATGAATGTTATAACCTTTTATTTTTGTCACTTTTAGTATTTTGCAAGCCCGAATATCTTTTTAAAGTTCAGTCTACAACTGATGGTGAATAACGCAGAAAATTTTTCACGCATTAACCACTGTTTTTTCCATGAACTGAGTCATACAAAATAACCCATATGAAGCATTTCAATGCACTTCTGGGCTGAGTCAATAAGCTCTTTGTTTTTAATCGACTGGAAGCGAAGAACACTTGAATGTACAGTCAAAATATTGTTTCTTTAGACAAATTTAGGATTCATCGAAAATTCAAAATTTTTAGGGATGTTTTTCAATTACCTCCTTAAGTTTGCAGTAGGCCTCGCGAAGCACTAATTTGAGACATTTCTATGTTACGTAACACTTTGAAGCTCGGGCATGATTTATTCCTCCTCAAAACAAGGATGTCTTCGTAAGGATTTTTCGTTGAAAATGTGCCATCATCAAGTTTAACGCACTGTAAATATAAAACTGTCTTAAACTTTGGGTGGAATATGGAGAACTGTGTTTTCCGAATGAAATTTGTTCCAGTCACGATACGGATCTTCATATTGAAAAAATGTTCAAAGAAATCGCAAGGATCCTTGCTTTTAGTAGTTTCCCTGTTCGGATAGATAATGATGTTCGGAGAGCAAGACGCCGTAGTATAATGCTTATACACGACACTATTAACTAGTTTCACCATTGGGTTTAAAACTAATTGCATTTAAGTGTGTATCTTCTTCGCGTCTAAGTTTACTATAAAATCAAAATTATTATTATTGTCTGATTAAAGTAGACGCAATTCAATTCATCCAACAATTTCTGATATATCTTCAATTATTTATTCTATGAAATTCGTTGCAAAGGCAGTCCCGGCGCAGAAACTAGAGACGCCTTTTATTTTTTTCATCCCTCATCCTTCTTTGTGGATATAGGATTGCCGGAACATAATTCGGCTCCGGAAAAAATCCTGGACGTTACAAATTTCGTCCATTTCTCTTACATAAAATTCTAATCTAAGCTTAACTGAACGATTTTTTATTGATTTGGACTTTGAAAGCGAAAAATTAATTGCTGTTTTCCGATTTATTGATACACAATGAAAATTCTCTAAATTTTTATGATAAACACACAATAAAATTATCAGATAAATTGACTCAATAACGTGCTTTAAAAACTGAATCTACCTCCTGCGATACTCAAGTTGAAATGATAAATTCAATTTCCTTTTAAATCAATGATGCAATTCTAACAGTTATTGAACTGTAGTAAATTTTATTAAAACTAAAAATTATAATAAAGATATACTTATCTTTTCCATAAAGTCTTCTTATGTTCCAAGAACTTGATTTTAACATTGAGTTTACGATCGATTTATTTTGAAGATAACGTCAAAAGTTTTAATTCTCTGAGACATTATCATATTAGTTAGCCTAAATCGAAGTAAAGAAGTAAACATCTAAACAGGAAGTATGCGATGTTATCAATTCTATGAAGATAGTAAAGTGAGCTAAATATCAGATAATACCTTTGATTCTCTTTCTTTTGTTTACGATTTCTCCAACTAAAAAATATCGTCAAAATGGTCGATAATACTTTTCCAAGAACGGTTACATTTAGTGGATTTAAGGCTTTCAAAAATATTGTTCTTCGAATTGAAAGACCATTCTTGATGGCTTGGCCCCCTGTGCGGGGAAACAGTTCAAGCACAGCTTTGTACAGCCCTAGTGCAGGGGTTCAATACTCCCAAAACGAAAAGACAATGAATCGTTGCAGTAGATCCTCTTTATGATACGATAATTATATATTTTCATGTCAAAAAGTATCCATTTTTCATGCACGTTCACAACTTTTGGATTCTATGCATTCTCCTCATAAAGTATATTCATTTTTAATCATTAAGAAAATCATTAATCATGAATTACTTTCAATTTTTTTAAAACCAGATTAGTTTCACTCAAAAATCTCGCCTTTTCATAATCAATTTCCTCATCCAAACAACCGCTTGGTTCCTTAAAGTTTTATTTAAAATACGTCAAAGGAACTGAAATAACCTCGCTTTCAGATCGATATTGATAACACGTAACTATTTATATTACATTCAAGTATGACTTACTACATTTTTTCCACTTCCACCGAATTCATATTGATTTCACTAGTTTAGAAGTAGAGAAATTGAAGTGGCTGTTGATTATGGCTTTTGTTTCCACTTTATTAGTTTATAATGATTTTACAAGCTGTTGTAAGTATCCCAAGTATACCTTGCTATCAATTATAATAGTTTTGAACATTGACTAAGGACTTGGCTTTGTTGCAACTGGCATTTAGCGGAAGCTTTTTCGGGGCTGATTGACGCAATTCAATATGTTTCGCACGATTTTATTAGCAATGATGTTTTCAAAAGCAAACAACGTTCGATAAGATATCACCTAGTTAAATAGGAAGCGTTTGAACTTACAATAAAACAATTGATTCTATCATAAAATTAATGATTATCGATTTTACAAAGTATATTTGCCACGCAATTATAAAAGAAGTGAGTTTGTAGAATTTTCTATTGAGAAAACAAGGCTTATTCCGCTCGCAAACAGATAAGATACTTTAGTTTTCATATGAAGTCCAAATGAAATGTAAAGAAAAATCTCTGGTTGGTAGTGTGATCTCATTGTGATTGAGTTAACGTTTTCTAGCATTGGTCGAGTTCCTGTTTGGTTCTTTGATGAAAAAATATCCTTGCAATTACTATGAAAGCTGTTACTGTTTGATTGTTATATACGAAAATCTAAAAATTTTCACATGTTTTGCTGATATAAAACCAAAATCATGTTTCAATTTTATTTGATATAACCTTGACTATATTTTTTATGCACAATAAAATAAAAATTTTTTTTAAGCTAACACTCAGCTCATATGCTATGAATGCGTTGACTGTCCTGAATTCTTTGACGATAACTCGAGGACAATGAACTGTGAAGATGAAAGCTCTCAAACTGAAAGTTCCATTTCAACAACTACAACGCCTGAAAATTCTTCGACATCGAGCTCAACGATAACTGCAAAAACAACAGTAACAGAAGATGGGTCACCATCTTCAGGGACAACTGCCAGCTCTTCAGCAGCTGAATCGCCAACCTCTGACAAAACAACAGTATCAATAACAAGCACCTCTCAGCCAGATTCAACGACTACCATAAAAACAACAAAAACAACAGGTGGATCGACTACTGCAGGAACAACTGAGAGTGCTACTGCACCAGATTCAACAATAACAGAATCAACAGTGACACCACATGACTCTACTTCTGAAGAAACATCTGATAATCCTTCTGTACCAGATTCAACACCTTCAGAAACAACAGTCGATTTAACTTCTGTCGGAACAACCGGAAGCCCCTCAGTACCGGATTCAACTACATCCACAGAAACGACCGTCACAACAGATGACTCGACCTCTGCAGGAACGACTGATAGCCCTACAGTGCCAGATTCAACAGCCACAGAATCAGTAGTGACGACAGACGACTCGACTACTGCAGGAACAACTGATAGTCCTACAGTGCCAGAATCAACTACATCCATGGAAACTGCAATGACAACAGATGACACGACTTCTCAAGGAACATCCGATAGTCCGTCAGTATCAGATTCAACTTCATCCATAGAAACGACAGTTACAACAGACGACTCGACTTCTGCAGGAACGACTGATAGTCCTACAGTGCCAGAATCAACTACATCCATGGAAACGACAGTCACAACAGATGACTCGACCTCTGCAGGAACGACTGATAGTCCTACAGTGCCAGATTCAACAGCCACAGAATCAGTAGTGACGACAGACGACTCGACTACTGCAAGAACAACTGATACTCCAACAGTGCCAGAATCAACTACATCCATAGAAACGACAGTCACAACAGATGACTCGACCTCTGCCGGAACGACTGATAGCCCTACAGTGCCAGATTCAACAGCCACAGAATCAGTAGTGACGACAGATGACTCGACTACTGCAGGAACAACTGATAGTCCTACAGTGCCAGATTCAACTACATCCATGGAAACTACAATGACAACAGATGATACGACTTCTCAAGGAACATCCGATAGTCCGTCAGTATCAGATTCAACTTCATCCATAGAAACGACAGTTACAACAGACGACTCGACTTCTGCAGGAACAACTGATACTCCAACAGTGCCAGATTCAACTACATCCATGGAAACGACAGTCACAACAGATGACTCGACCTCTGCAGGAACTACTGATAGCCCTACAATGCCAGATTCAACAGCCACAGAATCAGTAGTGACGACAGACGACTCGACTACTGCAAGAACAACTGATACTCCAACAGTGCCAGAATCAACTACATCCATGGAAACTACAATGACAACAGATGATACGACTTCTCAAGGAACATCCGATAGTCCGTCAGTATCAGATTCAACTTCATCCATAGAAACGACAGTTACAACAGACGACTCGACTACTGCAGGAACAACTGATACTCCAACAGTGCCATATTCAACTACATCCATGGAAACGACAGTCACAACAGATGACTCGACCTCTGCAGGAACGACTGATAGCCCTACAGTGCCAGATTCAACAGCCACAGAATCAGTAGTGACGACAGATGACTCGACTACTGCAGGAACAACTGATAGTCCTACAGTGCCAGATTCAACTACATCCATGGAAACTACAATGACAACAGATGATACGACTTCTCAAGGAACATCCGATAGTCCGTCAGTATCAGATTCAACTTCATCCATAGAAACGACAGTTACAACAGACGACTCGACTTCTGCAGGAACAACTGATACTCCAACAGTGCCAGATTCAACTACATCCATGGAAACGACAGTCACAACAGATGACTCGACCTCTGCAGGAACTACTGATAGCCCTACAATGCCAGATTCAACAGCCACAGAATCAGTAGTGACGACAGACGACTCGACTACTGCAAGAACAACTGATACTCCAACAGTGCCAGAATCAACTACATCCATGGAAACTACAATGACAACAGATGACACGACTTCTCAAGAAACATCCGATAGTCCTCTAGTATCAGATTCAACTACATCTATAGAAACAACAGTCACAACAAATGACTCGACTTCTGCAGGAACGACTGATAGCTCTACTGTGCCAGATTCAACAGCCACAGAATCAGTAGTGACGGCAGACGACTCGACTACTGCAAGAACAACTGATACTCCAACAGTGCCAGAATCAACTACATCCATAGAAACGACAGTCACAACAGATGACTGGACCTCTGCAGGAACGACTGATAGCCCTACAGTGCCAGATTCAACAGCCACAGAATCAGTAGTGACGACAGACGACTCGACTACTGCAGGAACAACTGATAGTCCTACAGTGCCAGAATCAACTACATCCATAGAAACGACAGTCACAACAGATGACTGGACCTCTGCAGGAACGACTGATAGCCCTACAGTGCCAGATTCGACAGCCACAGAATCAGTAGTGACGACAGACGACTCGACTACTGCAGGAACAACTGATAGTCCTACAGTGCCAGAATCAACTACATCCATAGAAACGACAGTCACAACAGATGACTCGACCTCTGCAGGAACGACTGATAGCCCTACAGTGCCAGATTCAACAGCCACAGAATTAGTAGTGACGGCAGACGACTCGACTACTGCAGGAACAACTGATACTCCAACAGTGCTAGAATCAACTACATTTAAGGAAACTACAGTGACCACAGATGACACGACTTCTCAAGGAACATCCGATATTCCTTCAGTATCAGATTCAACTTCATCCATAGAAACGACAGTCACAACAGACGACTCAACTTCTGCAGGAACGACTGATAGTCCTACAGTGCCAGAATCAACTACATCCATGGAAACTACAGTACCAATAGATGATACGACTTCTGCTGGAACAACTAGTAATCTTTCAATGCCTGATTCAACACCCACAGAGGCAACAGTGACAACAGATGGTATGTCTTCGCCAGGAACAACTGAAAGTTATACTTTGTCAGATTCAACAAAACTTCTTTCAAAAAGAAGCTTGCGAGATAATGGTATCAGCATGAAGCCCAGTATTTCTGATTTCTCTAGAATTCCCAAGACAATGGCCGGAAGGAAACTTCTTTGGGCTCGACAAAATGGAAAAGTTTACCGTTGCTATTCAGTAGAAGTTAAAGGTTTGTACCATATTATTAATGCAAAGTTCTGAAGAATTTCATGCATTTGTCTCGTTGGTTATTTGTATGAATGGTTATATCTATTTCCAGGTGAAGATGGAGGCTTCGTTACAAAGAAAGGATGCACAAGCAAAAGTGACTTTTGTGAGGGTCTTCCGGGTGATGAGAGAAATTGCCGAACTTGTGATACATCCAAATGCAACGGAGTTGGTCATTTAACAGGATCAATTTTGACTGTGATTTTAAGTTTTATAGTGTTTAATATTGTTTTTACTGGATCATTTTAATGGTTAATTAGATAAATATTTTGTTAAAAAATAAATTTCTCATGCATGTAGTTTGTTTAATTGAATCTCACAGATATATATATATATATATATATATATATATATATATATATAAATATATATATATATAATATAATATATATATATATATAATATAATATAGATATATATAATATATAATATATATATATATATATATATATTTATATAGATTACATATTCTGTCCAACACCCAAATCTCTGTTATTGAAAAATGCACGTTTCCAATCTTAAAATTAATTATTTTTGTTCCCATGAAGCTTCTAGCATCCTCGTAAAGATTTTTGTAAACGTTTGAACACTGAACGTGCCATTTTTCCAAACAATCTTTTCATCTGATCAACATCGAATGTACAAGCATCTGTGGGTAAGTTCTCATGGTTGCTTATCGATCAGAAGCTTTAAAAGGCCGATGTACTCTAGTAATTAGTTAGTTGATAGACAGAATTGTAGCAGAAAACATTAAATATATTATTTTTTCTTAAAAGTCCGCATTGATTAATTTGAGTGGCGCAGTCGGTAGGATCCTTTTAAACGGAAAGGATCCATATGAGAACGGACTAAAAATACGCGAAACGCGAAGCACGAAAAGTGCAACTAAATAATATAAGTGCTGTGAAACCACTAAAAATAAGTGAAAAATAGCACCTGTAAGTTACTGTTACAAGTGAATTGCGCACCGATAAATCTGTGAAATTTCGGGCCCTATTCACATCTATTGTTTTCAACTCCCGTGATAGTGTTAAAATAGCTACCAAACATTCCGTCAAAGGACAGAATTACCAAGCTTTGGTCGAAAGTTATTCGGAAGGAAGAAATGGAGGCAGCCGTAATGGAAAGACTAGTCATCGCACTAGAAAACCTTGCGACGATGAACCGACAAACGGTCAGCAACAGATCGATTCATGTTTTCAAAGAAATTGAATACATCAATCCATTCGACGGAGACAGGCAACAACTTACACAATTTTTAAACTGTGTTGGAACGCATCTAATAAATGTTGAAGATCAAGCAAGAAAAGCGGAGCTGTTCCAGGCAATCTACAATACCAAAATTGTGGGACGAGCAAAGGAACTACTACTAAATAATGCACCTCAATCGTGGGAGGAAGCCAGAGACCTTCTTAAACAACACTACAGGCCAGCGGGTAATTATAAGGATATTTCAAGAAAAATTGGAAACTTAAGAGTAAGTTCAATCTTTGATTTAAACTTTCAAATCGAAAAAATTATTTACGATATTAACACATTTTCGACTTACGAATGTAATTCGCGAGAAACTAAAGAAACATTTTACGCACTCCTTGTGAATCGAATAAAACAGATTGTTTCGGGAAACTTATCTAGAGAAATAAGAAATGAATTTGATCTACATAAAATTAAAAACGTTTTATATTCATACGTTGGTTATGACGACACAAATTTAGACAAAGAATTCCTGACCTCAGACCGAAGACACGCACTACCTAAACAACACACCAATACTCGACATAATCAAAATAACTTCCACCCTAAACCACCTCAATTTAATAATCCCAGATTTAATCATCAAAACACCAATTCCGAGACATTTAGGCAAAATCGAAATTTTCCATCAAATCATAATGGGTTCAGAAATGAACAAAGACCCTACTCTGGTCAGTTTCGAAGGCCAATATTCAATCCATCAGGACAAGTACGAAATGCAGCTCAGCATCCTGAACCTATGGAAATAGGGCAAATTAGTCACATCCAAGAACAGGGACTCAGTGAAGAGGTTCATAATATTGAACCTGTTTTTTTTCTAAACTAGGCCTCGGGAATAAACTATTTGTAACTTTAACAATTGATGATATTAGATGTAGAGGGTTGATTGACACAGGTTCCACAATGAATATAATTAATTCCAGCAAGATTAATTGTCAAAAATTCAGGGTATTTGAGAAAACTAAAATGAAACTCCAAACTATCAATAACGTGACTACAGAAACGGTGGAAAGAGTGATAACAACTATACCCAGAGAGTTCAACTACGACCTCCGAGGGGCAATTAAATGGTATAAGAAGGATTTAGGAGATAAACCATACGATGTTCTAATTGGTATGGATATATTAGGCAAAATTGTCCAAGTGTTAGATTTCAACAATAAATACATGATTCTCAATAATGGGACCAAAATTCCCATGTTTTCAGCTGAAAACGAAGCAACTTTCGATTGTTTCGAACTCAGTTCTAGCTCAAACGGAATAGATCTAACTCACTTAAACGAAGAAGAAAGGAAATCAATTAAAACGTTGTTGGAAAAATTTGGAAATTTGATATACAAGGATGGGGATCAGTTAACTAATACTGATTCGATAACTCACGAAATAAGGACAACTACCGATCAACCAATTAACGCAAAATTATATCGACTACCACCAAGGCACGAGGAAGAAGTAAGGCGTCAAATACAAGAAATGGAACAACAAGGGATTATTAGGAAGTCTAATAGTCGCTACGCGTCACCTATAGTAATAGTTGCAAAGAAGCTGGATAATTCGGGAAAACAAAAATTCAGATTGTGTGTCGACTATCGCAAACTAAACGAGATAACCATTGACGACAAATATCCCCTGCCAAACATAACCAGTATACTGGATAAGCTCGGAAGAGCCCAGTACTTTACTACTTTAGATTTAGCTAAGGGATATCACCAAATTAAAGTACATCCGAACGACATCTCAAAAACAGCTTTCGTCACTCCTAACGGATTGTATGAGTATATCCGGATGCCATTTGGTTTGAAGAACGCACCAGCCACGTTTCAAAGGCTGATGAACGAAATACTGCGAGAATATATTAATAAGATTTGCGTCGTTTATCTGGATGACATTTTAATCTTCTCAACAAGTCTGCAGGAACATATTCACTCTTTGAAGTTAATATTCAAGCGACTCGAAGAGCATAACCTTAAGATCCAATTTGACAAGTGTTCCTTAATGAAAAATAACACGGAATTTTTGGGACATATTTTAACTTCTGATGGAATGAAGCCAAACCCTAATAAAATTCAGTGCATTCAAGAGTACCACCTTCCAAAAACAGAGAAGCAATTGAAGGGATTCCTAGGTGCTACGGGTTATTATCGAAAGTTTGTCAAAGATTACGCGAAAATCGCTACTCCGATGATAAAGTATCTAAAGAAGGATAAAAGAATCAATATAAATGATCCGGAATACATTCAGGCTTTCGAGACCCTAAAACTCAACCTTATCAACCACCCGATTCTCAAATTTCCCGACTTCGGTAAACCTTTTACGTTATTTACCGATGCAAGCAACTATGCACTGGGAGCAGTTTTAACGCAGAATAATCAACCGATATGTTACGCTTCAAGGTCACTGAATGATCATGAAAAGAATTACTCCGTGACTGATAAAGAATTCTTAGCGATAGTATGGGCCGTTGGGTACTTTAGGCCATACTTATGGGGGAATAAATTTAAAATTGTTACCGATCACTTACCAATAAAATATCTAAACAAGAAGTATACGGGAAAAGAATTTAGCCAAAGGACTCAACGATGGCTACTTAAGCTACAAGAGTACCATTTTGAAATCGAATACCTGAAGGGCAAAGAAAATAAAATAGCAGATTTTCTAAGTAGGATACCTAATGCTGATAACAAGGACGAACGTGAAGAACAACAATCCATCAACGATGTTTCTGGCAACGCCACTGTTCACTCGCAGGAAGAACAGCAATTTGACCATATACCGATCAAGGAAACTATTGTGAATAAGTATAAGACTCAATTAATATTAACTTACGACGTGGACAAGGATATTGAGATAGTCCACAATAGGAGGATTATCTATCTGGACATGACAAGAGATAGAGAAAATTGGATAGATGTACTACGAAGGTTTATCAAGCCAGGTCTTACAGGAATCTACACTGAGCTATCATATTCTGAATTCAACAAAATTCAACAAATTCTTATAGAACTTTTCAGCGATGATAGGCAAATCAAGTTCATCAAGGCTACTCTAAGAGCTAGAGAAATTAGAACTTTGGAAGAAGCCCATAAACAGATATCACTATACCATATAGAAGAAAGCATTCATAGCGGAATTATTGAAACTTACCATAGCTTAAAGAATAAAATTTACTATCCCAAGTTAATTCAAGAAATCATTAAAATCGTTAATAATTGTAAAACTTGTCTCGAAACAAAATATGAGCGCAAGCCAATTAAGCTGAGATATAAAATTAGTGAAACGCCCACTGCAGTAAATCAAATACTTCACATGGATGTGTACTTCTTCGCTAAACAACCATTCCTAACTCTAATAGATAAATTATCAAAAAAGGCATACGTGTACCATCTACCTAATAGAAACTGGACCAAAAAAGTGGAAGCGCTGGAAGAGCACTTCTCGAAATTCGGAAAACCTCAAAAGTTAGTAGCAGAGAATGAGTTTAAAGCAGAAAATTTCAAAGAGTTTCTAAGGGAACAAAATGTTGATTTACACTTGACTAAACCCAATACACATACCGGTAACAGCGACATAAATAGGTTTCATTCTACTATTCAAGAAAAACTGGTATCTATGAGAAAATTAGACTTGACTCTGATTCAGAAAATGCATAGGGCGGTGTCCAACTATAATAACAGATATCACTCCACTATACAAATGACTCCTGAAGAGGGGATGCGAAATGATCCTACAGTATTGGCAGAACGAATCCGTCTATTTAAAGAAAAACAAATTAATAAGTTGAACAAAGATAGGGAAGATTATAGGGAAACTAGAAATGTTATTCCAGTGAAAAACTACAAGCGAAATTATTACAAAAATGAACCTAGGTATAGATTAAAAATCATGCAAGGTGAACACCCCATTAATATCAAACGCCCTCGTAAATTTTCAGACGATGATATCAGTATTTCTCACACTGATACTAATCCAAGAACCTTGATAAGACACGGTTTAATCCAACCTAGTGACTGACAGCAACTGAAATTAACGACACAAAATTCAACTTTTACAAACTTAAAAATATAAGAGTAGGACTCATGAACTACGACAAAGATACTTTGGTTTAGCTATAAAAATTCAAAAGTCCTATATATTTGTAAAATATCAAATAAATACCAACAATAGAAAATTTAGAAATTGTATTAGAAGACATGTACATCTTAAAGATAAACAGAACTAAATATTTTTATGATAAATCTATAGAATACGAAAATGAATTACAACCGTTGAACAATTGTATCATTCGAAATAACTGTAAACTTCGAGAAAATACTTGACCAGAAAGTTATAGAATCGAGGAAAATACTACTATTTTAAAAAATATAAAAGAAGAAGAATTATTAAATGAATGCGATGAAAGAGAAATTAAGTTTAATGGTAGTTATTTAGTAATAGTTAATAACTGCACAATAAATGTTTTAAATAAAACACTAAGCAACCATATTACAAAATATGTTGATAAGATTTTTCAAACAGAAGAAATAACGTACAACTCTACAAAACAATTAAATTTTGAAAATATCATTTTGGATAATGTAGATAATTGGCATGATATCAATACTTTAAAATTTCACCAAAAAGTGAATCATATTGTTAGTACAACCATGTTTGTTATTTTCATCATATTCGTTAGCTTAGTAGTACTTACCATAAAGTTGAATAAGATAAAAATGAAAATTTCAATTAAATACTGTAATAAAACGATGCCAGAAGCTGACAAAATTACGGAGAATTTTCCATTAAAGGGGTGAGAGGTTACATATTCTGTCCAACACTCAAATCTCTGTTATTGAAAAATGCACGTTTCCAATCTTAAAATTAATTATTTTTGTTCCCATGAAGCTTCTAGCATCCTCGTAAAGATTTTTGTAAACGTTTGAACACTGAACGTGCCATTTTTCCAAACAATCTTTTCATCTGATCAACATCGAATGTACAAGCATCTGTGGGTAAGTTCTCATGGTTGCTTATCGATCAGAAGCTTTAAAAGGCCGATGTACTCTAGTAATTAGTTAGTTGATAGACAGAATTGTAGCAGAAAACATTAAATATATTATTTTTTCTTAAAAGTCCGCATTGATTAATTTGAGTTATATACTGCCATAAGATCAGTACCGCCCTCAAAGTGTTAAACACGTGATATCTTCTTGCTGTAGAAGCTTTTCGAAATATGTTTTATGTTTTAAGCTTTCTAGAAGATTCAAGACACTAACTTTCAGAGTTCCAACTTCATTTTCAGAATAATAAGATTGTTTTAGCTTGAGCAAGTGGTCTCTAGCATACCGAATGGGATACACCTTCAGCATAAGGCACGTTTTACATGATCATCGAAAATTTACGAAATCTTTGATCATTGAAGTATGATCACTAGATATGATGGTGTATTATCCTATTAAAAAGGTTTTTTTATGATCAAATGCACTCGCAGACAGCATCATTGTCGTAATATTTGTAAGTAGGTTCATGTCCAATATTGGTACTTTTTCTAACGTTTATTAAAAAGAAATTTTCTGATAATTTTTTCAGTGGAAAAGTCTCTTTTATTGGAGTACAACCACCATATTCACCTACAGTGAGAAATAAATATACAAAAAAAATACCGTCCAATGTTTCATCAATATCTTTGATAAAGGATTTCATCATTTACTACGCTTGTGTGATGCGTGTCTAAGTGACGTGAGAGCTTTCTTTCGACGGATCTTACCATCAAGACTTTCTCCATTACGATATATAACCGAAAGGGTTCACTTCAAAAAGAAACTAGTCGCGAAGTGCGACCCTTGAGGTCCACACCGTCAACTTCCCAGTAATATCTAGATAAACATTAAAAATATTAAACACAATAATAGTTTTGAAAATAATACTACTTTAAATAATAATATTGAGAGGTATTCATAGCAGTAACAGGAATGACTTAATATGAATCATATCGTCTACGGGAGGGTCCATTGATTACGTAAGGTTTTTGGTAGATGGGTGATGATGAGCGATTACCAGAAATGCAAATTTGATTGAAATTTTGATGGTTTTCAAAATTAAAGCCGTTGTTTTTAATTAAAAGACTGCAAAAACTATTAAAAATCTGCTCAAATTATCCAAACATTTTAAAACTTTGATTGACTTTAGAATAAAAGATATAAGGTAATAGAATAGAAGATAATAAAAGAGTAGAGAATAAAAGACATAAGGTAGTATCATTCGGAAGAATCCTTTTCATATGGTAACTTTGATTTTTTTATTTTTTTTATTTTTAATTGAATTTTTTTCAGAATCATGAAAAACGTTTTGCTGGTTTTTCAAATCAGGTTAAAAAATATTTTTACTGAAAAAACCCTGAGTTTTCGCATTTTCTAATATTAAATTAAAAAACCGCTGAAACGGATCTTTATAATGTTAAAATAATCAAAAAGATTTTAAAACACGTCGGTTGACACCTTAATGATGCATATATTATATTTGGTTCGTGAGCTATAGTGAATGGAAGAAATGACCTTGAAATCATGATGACTGTTGATGATTTTTTATTTTTTATTTAATGTTTCTTGTTATCATGAGAAAAAAATTTGATGTTATTTTTACAAACACTGCTTGAAGTATATAAACTTTATAAAAATTGAATACTGTCTTCCGTAAATCAGGTTAAAAATTTATTGTTTCTTAAGAAAAAACCTCATTTTTTGCACTTCTTTTTCTTAAATTAAAAAACGGCGTTAACGATTTTTTTCAAAATTTGACAAATACATAAAAATATTAATACGCGTTGATTGACACCTTAACCATGCAAATCGTATGTTTGGTTCGCGAGATATAGCGCATGACAGAAATGACCTTCAAAGGGGCAAAACAACAACCCCCCCCCCCGACCGAAGTATCCCAAAAACATAAAAAAACATCCTTCTTTCTAAAAACACTTTATATATACCCTATAGACCTCAAAAAGAAAAGAAAAGTTGAAAATTTCAATTTCGATTTTCGAGGCGATTACAAGAACTTCCCATATACTGGGAAGTTAATAAGAATTGAAGAAATGTGGCAACTTTATGTTAGTTCCTTGAAAATGTAAAAGCAATTTCAACAAATTAGATCAGAATAGAAAAAAAAATTGAATTAAATTTCAGTTTTTCTTATAACATTTCAATGAAGCTATAAGAAATAATTTTGCATCCATATTTTCAAACCACAATTGTTCAACATGCTATATAAACGTTTAGAGATAATTTCTAATGCGTGAACTGTGAACACGTACTTTCGTAGTAGTTAAGATGAACTCGAAACAGTCGTTAACGTTCAGAAGATCTAAGTGCTACCATATCGATAGCGATTCAGTTATACTTTTAATGTAAAACAGATAAAGGAGGCACTTATCATTCGATTTATCATACTTGGCTAACATTTATTGTTATACCAACTGGAGCAATCCATAATATTGTATGGTAACGATGTATGTACATTGTAGTTCAAAATATCCATTTTCATTCAATATCGCGAAAAATTCGAAATGAACGTTCGTATCGCATCGCATTTCAATTTCAAGATTGTTAAATGTGGTTTATAAAGTGTTAATTTTTATATGCGATTAAGATGCCATTTACTTTTAACGTAAATCATTGAGGTATGTTCAACTGAATGAATTTTTGGTGCCTTTTATACATTGCATAATCAACACAACGATAGAAGAAAATATTAACTATCTTTAGCTCGTGCAGATAACATTGTTTATTTGAGTTTTCAAATTTAGGTCGAATAGTTTGGTATTTTTATTTGCTTAGATTTTGAAGCTTAAAATATTATCGATGATTCTTGGAGTTTTTTTTTATATTAATATCGAAAGGACCAACCGGCGTTTTAAATTAATGAATACATACACGCAACACGCACACATTTATATATGAATACACACGTATACACACACACACGTACACACACACACACACATATATATATATATATATATAAAAAGTGTAGGATCAAAAATTAGTACGACAGAATTTCTGTAGCGAGAACCGAGCTCTGTGGAGGGGGGTCACACCACCTGCACGTGATAGTGGGGAACCTTCCAAAGAGACCAATATATAGGTCTGACCACAATTGACGTCCGAGCCCGGAAGTCGAGCTCGTCAAGTTGCATTGCGGTATGCTAAGTAGCTGTCAAAATATGGTCAAATCGTGATCAAACATAAGTTCAACTATAATAATGTATAAAGTGTCTTTGATATGAAATGAGTTGTCATCGGTGACAGCTGCCGTTGCAATTCAAAAATTTCAATTCGAAATGCTGATTGTCCCACATTTGTAGAAACCTAGCTTGATAATATTTCAATCGTGAAAGATTGTTCGGACACTGCACGATTTTTGTCTTCTTCATATTTGAAACTCACTTCCTTCTCTCTTCGAGTGAACACTAACCTCACTTTCAGCACGTCAGCTAAAGTTCCTCGGGTCCGGACCCGAGAAACTCAAGCTTAACGAAGATATCAACTTCGACGTAAGCTCTAACGAAACGTTTCACACTTTGACGGAACGTATGTCGAATTTAGTATAGCTATCAGTGAGAGGGCGCGTACCATCCCAGGCCGACTTGCGGGGTCGGACGTCAATTGTAGTGAGACCTTATTTTCCAGTCGCCTGCGAGCAAGCGGAGAGTAAGCACGTCGACATTCGAAAACCGTGACGTGGACCCCGGAGTGATTAGGGACGCCTGCGGGGATGCTCTCATGAGCTGCGTAAAGTGTTCGTTGGCATAAGCTGTTCCGGGGGGGACGGGAGCTCGTTGAAGACGATCAGTGAAACTTCAACTCAAAAATTGATGAAAATTTGACAAAGGCGCTCCTGAACTCCGACTGGCCCACAAACATTCGTCTGATTGTTGATGAGTTAGAGATTTTAATAACGCTATTTTAAATTATAATAATGAGAGGTACTCATAACAGCAATTGGAATGAGTTGATAATAATCGTATTATCTACGGAAATGCCCATTGGTGACGTAAAGATTTTGGTGTGTGTGTGTTCAAAGGGGGGGGGGGTGATTGAATATTCACACGGATTAAGAGAGAGGAGACAGGTTAAAAGCCTTTTGTACGTTATTTGTTACTTTTATATCGACGATTGCAAGCCAAAAGCTAGCGACAATGAATGCAGTTTTTGTTATTACACCGACTGAAGGGATTTTGTCGTGCGATGGCCATTGTAAATCGTTGCGTTCGAAATTTCCATGACTGCTATAATCACTGTTTTTTTTTTCAAGATTTTACATCAATGAGACTTATAATTATTACTTATTTTGCGTGCATCTTGAAAAACATTGAATATGCAGTCAATAATCGGTTCAATTGCATGTAAAAAATAAAAAGTATTACAAATGATGATAGAAGAAGTAATTGAAATCTTACGAACACTTAAGGACAAAGTTAGTAAAAGCTGCAATTTTTTATTTGATGAATGCCTTTAGAACCATATGATCTTGCAAAATATTGACTAGAAAACATTTTACCAACGCTTTGAGTTGATTGTCACAACTTGACTAAATTTTTTTTTCAAAATTTAAGCAGTTTCTTTATTGAAAGTCTGCTTAAATTATTCAAATATTTATAAGTTTTGATTGACACTACAACAATGTCTTTAGAACAAGAGATATCAGGTAATATCATTTGTATGTACCCGTTTTACATTGTGACTTTTAATGATTTTTTTATTTTTAATATGTTTTGTAATCATGAAAAAAGTGGTGCTTGATTTTTTCTCCAAAAACCGTTTAGAGTATATAGATTTCGTAAACATTGATTTCGTTTCGATTGACACCTCAACAAGGTCGATACAACTTTGTTTACGTGAGTTATGTTCATAAAAAAAAACTATCGAGCAACGTACGTACGTACGTATTTATATACACACATACATAATGCTTTGTAAAAACACTTTAAATATACTCTAAATACCTCAAGACGAACCTCCCATATACTGGGAAATTAAAGAAACAAAAAAAGACACTCTTGAGAAATTACAGCCACACAGATCCTCAAACACCGTATATGTTGTTTTAATATATATAAATATTGCATTTCGGACTGCTTTGAAAGAGTTTCAGCTTTGTTTTGAGCGTAGCACCTTTTGATGTACATACATATAATAATTTAATTACCACATAAATTTTGCCGATAAAACGCAAAGCCGACATCCATTTGCAATATAGACGCAAACAAGCTTATAAAATATCTGATACTTTATCTAACAACAGATAACAACAAATGCTGAAAATTCAAACCTACTGATAACCAATTATATCGCTCCACTGGGAATATGCTATCAATACTATTTATTTTAGTTGTCGTGATTAAAGAGTATAGACACGTTATTGATTCGAGAAGACTGTGTGCAAATTGGACAGTTCATAGTGATTAATTCGTTCGAGATGTATCGTGTAACGCTCCTTAGTTTATTGATTGTTTCGGCAATTAGTGCCGGAAAAGGAGAAGACGGAATTCAGTGTCGTCTATGTACTTCAAGTGACAACGTCAATTGTACATCTCAACCCGAATTTATAACCCTCGAATGCAAGGGTGAAAAATGCTATTCGTACATAGGTGAGAGCAGTTGAATTAAGGGATTTGGCTATCTATGTATGTTGCGACCTTAACTAATAAGCTGAATTTGTAGGTCGTTGATGAAAAGCTCATTTTGGAAGTGAGCTTTCCGCGTTTAACTAGATTTGTGAAATACGCTTATCTTTATAACACCTGCTCGTATCGAATTCATCGATTAAATTCCAAATCTTTCATCATGCGAACAAAGAAAGTGCATATATCATTGTGTGCTGTTTGGTTTTTATAGACCTATTAATGCCAATCAATTTGGGTTCTAATGAGTGTCCTTTGCAGGTTATCCGCGAATCGACTGAATGTAAAATATTTTTTGTAGGAAACCTTACATGGAAAGAATGATGGCATCATCCTATTTTCCCATTTTATTTTTCATTCTAGGCATCAGCATCAGTTAGCGAAAGGTATGGGTCCTAAACAAACTCAAAAATGATTGAGTCATACTTATTATAGGCTCTTATAATCCATGTTTTCGTTGTACTTAGATATTAGCCAAAACCATTAAAATTCTATCATACCTATCAAGATAGTACAATGTACGATTAGGTTATCGTGGCAGCTTTTTTCTGCGGTAAAGTCCATTCCGGTTGTTATATACCCATGGTGATTCTCTAAAACAATCGGGAATGGGTTCAAAAAACTACTTGTCCTCTCTAATGTATCAAAATATCCAAATTTTTGATACTAGTATTTAATAGTTTCGTGAAGTTCTTGAAAAATAGAAGATGACTATATAGAGTGGTTTCCTACATGTGTTTAAATAATTCCAGATTACTCTCTAGTCGAAATGAAAATCGTGGGAATTCTTTGTAGGCTGACGACATTTTTGGTCCCTCTGTTCGTTCCACCTGTACTCTAATCTCAAACAGCCAACTACATGTTATTACACAGTTGCTCACATAATTGAGCGTACATCTATTTTTGAAAAACTACAACATGCAAAGGTCAAATTGCTTTCAGATTTTAGAAAAGAAATAGTTTTTTATCCAAAAGAAAAAAAACATTATCTACGATATTAACCTTAATATAATGTGGAATTTAACATTTAAACATCGCTTTAACGCATAAAAAACAGAAATATTACACAATTTTACCCTTAAAAAATTAAGCGTACACTAATAAAATGTATGATATTGCTTAGTTCCGCGAAATATCATAAATTGCAACATCCCGCTTTCTGTGGCCTATTGCGTGTTCTTTTGTCATTTGTGTTCTAGTTCAAGAGTAGTGTAGGTTGTTACGAAAATCTTTAGAGCGAGAAAAGAAACTGACTTGTCTACACAGCAAATATCTATTAAATTACACTCGGACGTGAAATTTTTACGCGAAATAGGGAGAATAGTGGGCAGTAACCATTCCAAAGTCCAAAAAATTATGAATAAGTATATATGTACAGCACTCATAAAAACTCCTCTTCAGCCTCCTGACCACAACCCAATTGAGATTTTGTGGCGCAAACTCAAGTTTCAATTGAAAAGCTGTGCTTAAAATAGATTAATTAAAAAAAACTCAAGGTAGAGTGGGAAGATATTTCACCAAGATTTACAAAAAATTTGATAGAATTGATGCCTTGACGCTTAGAAGTAGTTATAGCAGCCAAGGAATGTGGAACAAAATATTAAATAATTAAGTTATTACATTTTTATACTATTTTTTTAATGTAATAACCTGTACGCTCACTTTTGTGTCAATGAAAATCTGAACATTTTTTTAATTTCGTTAAAAAATGTTTTTATGCATGTTGCTCTTTTTCCAATGAAAAAATCCCAAAAAAAGAGCAAGCTGAATTATTTATCAATTAGTAGTTTTTATATCGGTGTACGCTCAATTTTGTGAGTAACTGTAGTTAATTTATTTATTTATTTCAACATTGGGCCACACTGAATTATTGCTGACCCCGGCATTGTAGCTTTCTCATAACATAATAGTGTAGTATAAGTCAGTTAACATACACGATAACAATTCAAAGGGCATCAACAAATCATATAAAAATTCAAATACTACTACTACTACTTTCTACTTTGTTTTTCCTTAAATTTATTTTATTTTAAATCGATGCTGCTTTTGATGTGAGTTTAATTCTATCTACAGAAGGACCTCCATACCTAGGCCGTAGCTTCCTACTCTCCCCAGTAGCAGGAGCTTCTGCCCTAACTGAAACTAAATCGGCGACCTCACAGATGGGTAGTTTCCTACGTTTCTGATCATATTGGGTATTTTGTTTAGCCCGATTTTCCACAAGTAGGTGAATAATATCTCAATTTTCACTATTTCCCTGTTCTTCATTTACCGCATTTATTTCGAAAGTTAAAGGATAGTTTTTTTTCCTTTTCCAGCGACTTTATATTTGACTGTTATTTTGTTAATTTGTGAATGGAGTTGTCCATTGAACTTCATGTATCTTTCCATCTCAATTGCTACACTCCAATCCAGTGAAGATTATGCTAAGTGAAGCGATTTTGGTTGGAGTACACGTTGTTAACTTCCCAGTATATGGGAAGTTCTTGTAATCGCCTCGAAAATCGAAATTGAAATTTTCAACATTTCTTTACGTTTTGAGGTCTATAGAGTATATATAAAGTGTTTTTAGAAAGGGAAATGTATGTCTGTGTGTGTATGTACGTACGTACGTTCGTGAACACTTTTTTCTACGACCATAACTCACGTAATCAACTTTGTTGAGGTGTCAATCGAAGCGTCTTTGCAATCTTAAGAGCTGATTAGTTTTTGGGAAACTTCGGTCAGGGGGGTTTGCTGTTTTGCCCGTTTGAAGGTCATTTCTGTCATGCGTTATACCTCGCGAACCAAACGTACGATTTTCTTGAATAAGGTGTCAATCAACGCGTATTAACATTTATGTGATTCTGTCAAGTTTCTAAAAAATTTCTTGGAGTCGTTTTTTATTTTTTTTAAAAAAAGTGCAAAAAATTAGATTTTTTTCAAAAACTCAAAATTTTTAACCTGATTTTTAAACCCAAGTAATCAATGTTTATATAATTTACATACTCCAAACAATTGTTGTGAAAAAACCAGCAAAAGTTTTTTTCATGATTACAAAAAAATTAAATAAAAAATAAAAAAATCATTAAACGTTCAAGGTCATTTACGTCATTCATTGTATCTCGAGAATTAAATATAATATTTCCATCATTAAGGTGTCAATCGACGCGTATTATCATTTTTATGATGTTTTTATATTTTTAAAAAATCTTTAAAGCGTTTTTTTTAAATTTTTAAAAAAAATTGGAAAAGTAGTGTTTTTTTCATAAAAAACTGTTTAACCTGATTTGCACATCGTAATAATAAATGTTTGTAGAATTTATAAAATTTTATCAATTTTCGTAGAGAAACCAGCAAAAACTTTTCTCGTGATTACAAAAAAATTAAATTAAAAATTCAAAATCATTCAAAGTCACCATGTAAAAAGGGTTCATTCGAATCATAATATCTTAAATCTCTTATTTTAAAGACATTGTTGTAAAGTCAATCAAAGTTTATTAATATTTGCAAAATTTGAGCAGATTTTCAATAGTCTTCACAGCACCATGTTTTAACTTTAATGAAAAAACTGCTTTGTAACCTGTCCCCCCTCCGATTGATCCGCGTGAATAATCAATCAAACCAATGCACCAAAATCCTTACGTAATCAATTGACGCTCGCGTAGATGTTATTATTAATATTAAGTCATTCCAATAACTTTTACGAGAAGTACATTTTCATTATTTGAAGTAGTATTATTTCCATAGTTATTATTGTGTTTAATATTTTTAATATATTTTTAGATATTACTGGGAAGTTGAGCGTCGCACCTCACGGCTTGTTTTTTGTATATAATGACACTGTTCACAGAAGTTTTTTGAACTCCAGTAAAGTGAATGCACTTCCTCTATTGCTCACAATTATTAAGAGTTTAACATATTGCAATATGAAATCTTTGATACCCATTATTGTCTCGTCATCATCAACATTGGCCACTGGACGCATAAATGTATACTTAGAATATCCATCAATATCAACAATTATATACTTCTTGTTCCTTTTTGCTCTGGTAAATGGTTACAAGTGACCGGCGTGAACAGAGAAGAAAAACGCATATTACCTATGTCCACAGGATGTAAAAAACCCAGATTGCCTGTCGCTCTGCTTTTTACGATTATAATAGAGACAGTTTATACATCTGTTGATGCATTGCGAAACGCATTCCTTCAATTTTGGAATGTAATAAGAAAGCTTTTGTTTTTCTACCGTTTTATCTACATCCATATATGCTTTCGAAATAAGCTCGACACGAAACTTTTTTGGAGCAAACGATTTCCATCCAGTATGTTTGATCCTATATAGTCTACCTCTACATATAGAGAACAGACAGACAGACTTCATCGTCTCCTTTTTCTACTCGGTCTAAAATTTTGACAATTTTCTTACAGAATCTTTGCACGGCTGCTATGAAATCCATATTCATAGTGATCCCTAGCATTAGAAGTCCAGCAACTTCCATAATCTTGCATTCATCGACGGGATTTGTATAGCGTTCAACCTTCCTTTTACAATTCTTTTGAGTTATTGAACTCTGAACTCATCTAGCTATCCTGCGGCTTGTTTTTCTTATCCGTGATCAATTTCAAGCTATTATAATCCTTTTTTATAAGAAAGGGTATCCGATACAAATATATCTTGAATTTTTCGACAACATACACCCACGCTAAAGCTTCGAACTGTTTTGAAAATATTTCGCCTCGTGCTGTGAGGTCTTTCTGCTATAATAACAAATCGGATGTTAATTTTGGTCTTGTTGTTCTAGCAGAAGTACTGCTCTTATTTCGAAAGAACTAGTGTGTAATTCAGTTCTCGCTTTCGGATTATAGGCATACAACACTAAGGCAATTATCAGTGCTTGTTCTTTTTTCCAACAGAAATTGTTTTCACTTCGAAGTTAATCGGTTAGCCGTCATATCAGTATATCAAATTGATTTATAAATCTACGGGATACTGTCAATCCTATAAAACTTCAGATAAGGGACTGTTTCTTTTCAGATTAGCCTAGTAAATTAAGACATTTTACGCCGCAAAAAGAAAACAAAATAAAAGAAAATCTAAATGTAGGTAGTTGAAAGGATCAACTTTAAGGAAAAAAAATCTTTACACTGCTAGGTATGCAATTTTCCGAAATATTGCTGATTGAAATTTTGGTTTTTTAAACTATAATTGTTCAAATAATGAAATTCCACAAGAATATTTCAGTTAAATTTGTAGTTGATGAGTTTACCTTTAAATTTAGACTGAAATTTTTTTCAGTAAGTAAGTTTTTTCACGAGATACAATTAATTTTATTAGAGGTCAGTTGATGGGTGCACGCGCAGGTCCAGTAAATTGAATTTTTTATCGCGCGATTAAATAATCAATTATTTGGGGCTTTTACTACTCGAAAGAAATAAACAAAAAAAAATCTTAAATGTAGAGAAAGAGCTCAACTTTTAAATGAATATATTTTTCAGTTTGAAAAATTTAGTTATCTAATTGTAAAATTTATTTATTCAAGGAATAATAAGTTCCAAAGAGACAATAATCTACTTCGGTTAATATTTAATTAATAATCATTGCAGCAAAATTCTTTTAAATTTAATATTTTTAATGTTTATGGAACATTAGTGTTACAAAAAAATGGAATATATATAAAAGGAGAAAAACAATAGTGTCGAAATTCTTGTTTTTAGCATAATTAATTTTGCTTGTATTTTTACAACTCATTTAAGTATACCTTTTTTATAAACTAATGTATTTTAGTGAAAACTGATTCATAAATACTTCAAAGTATTTACTTTAGAAACATTTATACAGTTTTTCTATAAATGTTATTTTTTTTTAAATAATTCATTCCTCAATTATTTTTGATTCATACAAAAATTTGTAAATTTTAACAATATATATTATAACTTTTTTCAATATCAATACCTAATCTTCTATAATTATTGAACTGAATGTCTAAAGAAGCGTTTGTGCTAAGAATCGTTACCACTATGGTTCATGTAGAAAAAGAAGGGTTTGTTTTATAGCAAACAATTGAAAAAATACCTTAATGTTGGTGGTTTACGTGGAAAATCGCTAATATTTCCACTGTATCCATTTAAAAATTGGTAAAAATTTAAAACAACATCATCAGTTAACTACAATTTTCGTAAAACAAAATTTTACTTAGATTTACACGAAACAATCTAAAGATAGGGACTCTCGCGATCGTTTGGAAAATTAGGTGTATCTCTGAGAAAAATACAGATACAAAGAAAATAGACAAGTACTCTTTGAAATGTGGTAAATTACATAATTTATTTTAAATTGTTTTGATTGTTATATAGCGTGGAAAGTTGCTAATATTTTCTATAAAGTAAGGATATTCGTAATTTTTTTTAAAATAACGTTGTAGATGCATCATTGTTCTTTAATTTTCATATGAAACATTTTTTTAAATCTCATTTTGCAAAACTACACCAAAAATGAAAACTACAAAAATGATGACATTCAAATTTTCTTGAGATATACGCAATTTTCCATGTACCATTGGAAAATTGCATTTATCTCACGAGCAAATATAGATATCGAAAAATTCTTAAGTTCAATTTTGTGGGTAAATTCAATAGCTTCAAATTTTAATTTTAATTGTTTTTGTGTTTTAATTGTTTAAACAAATATACTAAAATAATTTTAAATAAATTTTCACTTACCGATTTTTCGGGAAATATCATACTTAACATTGTAAAGATTTCTTTTTATCTTTCAACTACTTACGTTTTAATTATCATCCGTTCTGTAAGTGTTAGAAAATTTTTGAGAGTTATGTTTACTTTTACTGAAGTGATTACGGAGACTTAGTCTCAATTTGTTTGGAAGCATTCATTTTTGCTCACAGTTTCTTGAACATCGATTTTATAAAAAAAATTGTTATTCTGATCAGCATATATTACTTTTAATACATTTTACACTAAATTATCGTGTAGTAGTTTGTTGAGATTGCTGACAATAAAATCTAAAATCAATAATATATTCATTATGAAAATGATGAAAACAAGCGGCGAGGTGCGACCCTCGAGGTTCACACGGTCAACATCCCAGTAATATCTACATAAACATCAACAACATTACAACAATGAGAGGTATTCATAGCAGTAACAGTAATGAGTTAATATGAATCATATCGTCTACGGGAGGGTCCATTGATTACGTAAGGTTTTTGGTCGATGAGGACAGATTGAATATTCACGCTGATCAATCGGTGGAGTGCCTTTTTGGTCTTGAAAATTTTTGTTGGTTTTAAAAATTTAAGCATTTTTTTTTTAATTAAAAGACTATAAAAACTATTTAAAATCTGCTCAAATTATGCAAATATTTTAAAACTTTGATTGAATTTACAACAATTTTTTAGAATAAAAAAATAAAGTAAAAGCATTCGTATGAACCCTCATTAAATGGTAACTTTGAATGATTTTTTATTTTTCATTTAGTTTTTTTCATAATCAAGCAAGAAAATTTTGCCGGTTTCTCTTCAAAAGAATGTATCCATTTTATAAACAGGTATTACTGTGCTGTGCAAATCAGGATAAAAAATATTTTTTATGAAAAAAACTATAATTTTTTGCATTTTCTTCTATTAAATTAAAAAAAAAGCTGAAACGAATTTTTATAATGTTAAAATCTTCACAAAAATATTAATACACGTCAACTGACACCTTAATGATGCAAATATTATATCTGGTTCGTGAGATATAGTGAATGATAAAAATGACCTTGAAAATCATGATGACTTTTAATAATTTTTTATTTTTAATTTAATTTTTTACATAATCATGAGAAAAAGCTTTGATGGTGTTTCTACACAAATTGTTTGGAGTATATAAATTTTATAAACATTGTCTACTACATTTCGCAAATCAGGTTAAAAATTTATTGTTTATGAAAAACAACCTAATTTTTTGCACTTTTTTTTCTTAAATTAAAAAACGGCTTCAACGATTTTTTTAAAAATTTGATGGATTCACACGAATGCTAATACGCGTCGATTGACACCTCGACCTCGATCGTATGTTTGGTTCGGGAGATATAACGCATGACAGAAATGACCTTCAAAGGGTCAAAACAGCAAACCCCCCCGACCGAAGTATCCCAAAAACTAATCAGCTCTTAAGATTGCAAATAATATATAAATAAATTTTTGTTGATTTCCAGAAGTGAATCTTTTATAAGTATTATCAAAGTAAACCATAAAACTTGTCACCACCGAAACAACAATAAAAGCAATCTTTAGAGATCTTAAACAAAAGACATACATAAAACTGAAGGATTCTAGCTGTGCAATCAGCAATTTTTTTCACGACGCAATCATGCTTCAGTTTAATAACTGTAAAAGTATCTAGAATTGCTAGGCAAATGTGGAAATCTCGTCACTCCATCCTCAACAACCACTCGCATAAAGTACGTGACCTTGAAAAAGAAATAGGTAATCAAAAAGTAATGGTTAATGAAAAGCTTTCATAGCAACTAAGTTCGGAACAGAAGCCAAACGAGTACATTCTTTTGAATTTATCTATCAAAAGAATGTTTGATACGAGGAGGAGGTTGGAAAGTGTTCGGCGTCAGATGTATGAGTCTTCCTATCAAACTGCAATATGTGTCACTAGTTGAGTACTTTCTTGTCAATGTACAGTGCAAGTTAACAATCGATAGGCGTTGTGAATAATAAATTCCGAAATAGCACCAAGCCCGGAGATGCGGTTTGCCTAAGAAGTCTTCAACTTTGATCGCTGAAATAAGGTTTCACTGGTACATAAATATATGTACTTGAACATGATCGGGTATTTTTTGCGCTTTCTAAGCTGTCTATCTTTAATATGTGATTAATTGTAAGCTAACTATATGCATAACTACCTGGTTTATATACTTAAGTAATATGATAATCCACAGGGTCCAAACTGACCATTAATTTCTTCTTCGTAGCTTACCTTAATCGATTACTTTTAAGTACGAGACAATTGAGTAAATCCAGAGAACCTTGAGGTCTACATCCTAGGACATATGTTAATCTTAAACATATTGACAAAGAACAAATCAGAAAACTACGGGCAATATGCGCCTCAGTTGAAGAAGAATAAAAATGATGTAAACAGCATTATCATAATACCAGTGTCGGAGAAGTACAAAACGGGGCTAGGTAAACGAGAAAGTGTTAAAATCACTTCTGTACTCGATTCCTCAATCTGTATCACCAAAAGATGATAGTCCTGAAAGACTCCGCAATACTTATTGGGGGACTCCACATCTGGATGAGTTGTTCCCAACTCGAACGACAAATAGATGAATGCCCTACTGCGCCTTAATTACGAGCGGAATTGCTTTTATCATTGGCTTTAATGGACAATTACTGCATCACAATCAAGAACATCTTCGCTTATATATTGATTCGTACGTTGGGCTCATAAAAGTCACGCATGATATGATCAAACACCAGGTGCAGCCGACAAAGAATAACAAACCAAACATTGAGGTGTGTAAGGCGAAACGAATGATGATATATTCTATGAGACTTTTCAATAGACCGCAGAAACAAAACCAATTGATATTGATCAAAGCTAAACTAAGATGTTGCCCCAATTGGAAAACTCAACGACTCTCCAAACAAAAATAAACAATTAAAAAGAGTGGCTGAAGCCACCCGCCTTTCTTGGGTATCGGAAACTACAGCGCGTTAGGTGATTGTTGCCCAGAAAATTCGGGAAGCAAAAGGGGACAAAAGAGCAATCCTTTTTTTCATTGTCGTGGATGGTAGAAACTACACTTTTGCAGAAAGCATCGCACCCAGAGGGGGACTCTAAATCATTGTTAAAATCCAAAGACAATGTGATAGACCACAGATAGACTTATACATATATAACAAGTGGGTCCAACAGGGGAAAAAATATCTTCGCGCTGTTGCAATTTGTGGTCATTCTAAGTGGTAAGCACAAGCGGAAACGGTGCACAACAACTAGCAACTTGGTCGACAAACAAAACATTAAGGATAGTTAACCCTAGGAATATGACACAATGGTGGTGAAACCAACTGCGAGGTTGGTGCGACGCATGCGTTGTAAGGAGCACTTACCCATTAAATAATAAATTTTTGCCAGCTTAGATTGATGTTACGTGTACATGAAAAGTCAATAAAATATAGGACACATTGCTCGCATTTAAAATTTTTTTTTGTGTGGGATGTATTCCTGCATTTCGTTTTTGAAACGCTCGATCGAAGTTCCTACCCGTCTTTGTCTGAAGATTTGCTTTTATTTTGGGGTATAAGTTGAATGCACGAACCTCTATTTGCTTTGAGGTTTGATGCCACCGCGCAAAATCAAGTAGCAGCTCGAAATCACACAATATCCCGTCACTCTTCGTCGGCTAACGTGAGGTGGAACTTGGTAATCTGTATTGATTAACGAAGTAAGTTACAAGTACACTCAGCTCCACTAAACTCAAAACCATACATGTAATCAACAGGAAATAATTCATAAACATATAGTCTGCACTATTAATCTAACTAAAAGGACACTAAAACTTACAGATTTGGTACTATCCTTTATACCGATTCTTATCGTCTGGGAAGTACTATGTACTGAAATTTTAAATACGGAGAATTACTAAATTTGATGGAGAGAGTGATTGAAGAAAACGGAGGTGGTAATAGTCGGTAGAAATCCGGCATGCCGAGAGGCAGGAGCTGATCGGTATCTTTTGAAGATTTCCACCTCTCAACGTTGAAGAATAAAAAAAAATTGGGTACTAAAGTTTTCACTGCAAAAATAACGGATCAAAAGGGAGAGTAGTTAAATCATAATATACATATATCACTTTACATTGAAATTTACTATAATTTACAGTACCGTAATGTTTCCCAGTAAAGAATAAAATATAAATTAAAAAATATTTGACAGTCAGTGCAGCAAATAAATGAACAAACATTCCAGTTCAAAATTTTGTAACATATAAATTATATTATTTTGGAAGACATATTCCTTTTTAATTTCCCAGTCTATGGGAGGTTCTTGTAATCGCCTCGAAAATCGAAATTGAAATTGTCAACATATCTTCAAGTTTCACATTGTGCGTACGAACGTACGTACGTGTGATCGTGGACAGTTTTTTCTACGAACATAACTCACGTAAACAAAGTCGCATCGACTACGTTGAAGTGTCAATCGAAACGCCTTTGCAATCTTAAGAGCTGGGAAACTTTGGTCGGGGGGATTTGCTGTTTCGACCCCTTGAATGTCATTTTGTCATGCGCTATATCTCACGAACCAAACACAGAATTTGCATCGTTAAGGTGTCAATCGACGCGTATTAGCAATGTTGTGATTTTGTCGAATTTTTGAAAATCACTTTTTGAAAAAAAATCATTAAAAACTGTTTCCATGATTACAAAAAAAAAATTGAATTAAAAGAAAATCATTCCAAGCCACATTCAATCATCCCCCTAACCTAATCAATGGACGCTGTCGTAGATAATACGATTTATATTAACTCATGTCAATTATTGTTATGAGTACCTCTAATTATTATTATTGAAAGTAGTATTACATTCATAATTATTATTGTGTTTAGTATTTTTAATATTGATGTAGATATTACTGGGAAGGGGTCGAACCTTGCGGCTTCTTCAAAGTATTTCTAACATCGCTCCATCGAAGAAACTGAATGGTATACATAAAGATTTTTTTTGCCTTCGAACTCTATTACAAATATATTCACACTTATGACATTATTTTATGAAAAAAGACTGTGAAAATGATAATAGGTGTGTTGCAACATAGGAAAATAACTGTATATATGATACATTATAATAAATATTATTTTCCTGGGCCTATTAAAAATAATTGGATTTAACGTTTGAAAATATTAAAATAAGTCACGTAAACTGCAAAGTGAAATTTCAAACAAGACCTAAGAAGACCTAAGACCACAGAATACTACGTGTGTTTTTTTTAAAGTAAACTTCCTTTTAATTTTCGTTCGGTCTTCCTCAGCGTAAATCGCTGAGGAAGACGATTACGGTCGAAATCGATTCCGATTCAATATAAATATACACAAAATTAAAAGGAAGACCTTGGGCCGTAACCATTACTGTACTCTATTTCAATAAAATTATCAATTCGAATTACAGTTGAACTCCTGTAACTCGAACGTCTTCAACTCGAATTTTCTATAACTTGAACTAAATTGGGTGTCAACAGCGTTTAAGGCACAGTTTAGCATACAACTTGTCTTCTAACATGTAACTTGAACTTTCACACCTGGAATTTCTCCATAACTCGAACAAAAAACTGGCAGTTGCAATCAATAAGTCGAGTAATTCTGGGAATTCCCTGATTGCGATTGTTTTTGGTGTTTGTTCATTGCTTGCATCATTGTATGTTGCTTTTTGTTTTGAGTTTTTATAGCTGGGAAAGTCCGTAATTGTAAAGGATTGCCTTATATGTATTGTATTAACCACATAACAAAAGCATGGAATATCGACGTCAAAAATGATATAATAGCCAATTGTTTAAAAAAAGCTGGATTTGGTCAGCATTCGACATGGGACGAAGAGGATGACATACCTTTGATATTACACAATATTGATCACGATAAGGACTTGATACAAGCTGATTACGACGCATGGATATCATTGAATAATGCAACTTCCAGTGCTACTCTTTAAGATTATATTGAGATAGACAATGAAATTTGTCCAACAGGTATTCTTACTGATGTACTCAGTGTCCCAGACTTCAGTCGCAGTGGAAAGCGATGAGGAGGGTTCGGAGGAAGAATTCATCCAACAACCTTGTAAGAATGATTTACCTTGAGAAATTTGAATTTATATTTACAAACGAATGAGAATACAACCGATGATCACTAAAAGGCTTTAAAAAAATTGCAATCTTTTTTATTGAAAATAATAATAAAAAATTGGAAATTTTCAGCCACAAACTAGTAATTATTTTAACAAAGTGTATATAGTACCCAGTAATTGATTTGACGTAAATAAATATATGAATCAATTGATTAATTGTAACGTTTTTCAAGGAATCTGTTGGTTTCAGCAAAATATTCTCCAAACCGAAGACTCTATAACTTTCACTTGATGAAGTTAGAAGTTGAAATCAGCAAATCATAAAGGCGTACAATATGCGCTCCCTCGTTAAATGAAAACGATTTTATTTCACTTTGAAATTGCGAACACTTTACAATTCACCAATTCACCGCAAAAGAATTCGCGAAACACTTGCAAACTCTAAATCGATTTCTAGAGTCTTTATAAGCGCGTATGTAGTTGAAGCTATTTATTGTGTAATGACTGCAGCACGCCCGCACCGCGAACATTCGAGGAATTGTAAGAATTCCACTGTGTTCTTCAGATCATCGTTGTATTTTTGTCTTGTTCTTTGATCGATGTCAATATTTTGGCATAACATATAGGATTGTCAAGGAAGAATCGTGAAAAGGTCCAGCTTTTCGATAAAAATTCATTGTGCTGCAACTTGGATGCCTAAAAAGTGTGTAGCCCACGAGTGTGAGAAGTCCTCATTTTTTCGCCATATTTCTTGGTGGAAGTTTGCGACTAGAGTGTATTGAAGCCATTATACCAGACCAGTTTTCAGGAGATTGGTGCAAATTTGTATTAAGTAGTTTATTTTTTGTCTATAATGGTGTTTGAAAGCTTGTATCAACTGATTTTGTAATCAAATGAAGAAAACAATTTTTTATTTATTACTTTTTCCTTTTCTAGATGGAACCACAACAAGGCGAGGCTGTACGGAACCAACTGGAGGGTGCAAGCCGGGAGAATGCATTGAATGCGTTGGTGAGGATCTCTGCAACTCTAAGATTGTACCCGAAGATCGACAACTTTGCTTTCAATGTGAGGGTTTGCCGGATTGTTCTACAACGACTTCACTCAAAGCCCTGGCATGCAAAAACTATAAAAAGGACGACAAATGCTTTACCTATGTTTCCGATGACAAACAGGTGGCCAGGGGCTGCGAATCGGACGATCTCAAGAGTTGCTCCGATGACGCTAAAAATTGTCTGAAATGTCCATCGAGCGGTTGCAACTCGGAACCAGCCGTTTCACAAGTGACGTGTTATAATTGCACATCGGAGGAAGAAAAAATTTGCAAACGACCAGCGAATGCTGATGCCAATTGCATGCTTGCTGGCTCGATAAAAACGTGCACTTCCGATGTCCTTCTAGGACGTGACCCGCAATGTTTTACATACAGCGAAGCTGAAATTGTCAGGCGTGGGTGTGGCAATGGAGACGGTCTGAGCAGTGCTCAGACTTGCAATAAGGAAAAATGCAACTCTGAATGCGTTTTGGACGCAACGTGTCAAGTTTGTGACGCGAGCCAATGTAAAGGCGATCAGATGGGAACCTCGACAAAATGCGGTGAATATGTTTCGTCCTGCAATCATTGTGAAACTCTAGGTATGTCAGTCAGAATTTATAATTATTTTAATTTTCAAGTTTCTTAGTTTCGCACTTATCGCAATCATCATATTACCTATGGTGTGTTTCACAAAAACTTGCCGCTGTAAAAGCACGAAAAACACTATGAATCGTTTGGATTAAGTTGAGTTCTAAAACTACATGGGAACACATTTTTTGCAATGATATCAACATGAAATCCTGTCGCCGTTAGTATCAATTATCGCCTGAAATCTTTTTGTGCAACTCTGGCTAAATTTCTGTGTGTATTCCATAGTAAAAACTTGCCATATGCTCTTGAAAGCTCGCGTGAGCTACCATGTGATGGTTATATTTTGCCTTTTAGTTTCTTTTTCGTTATTAACCACACGTTTTCTATCGGGTTCGCGTCTGGACTTTGTGATGGCTCATCTAAAGCTGTGACTCCGTTTTCTTTTTTCCAGCTGGTACAGAGGCGACTCCGATGTTTAGGACCATTTTCCTCTTGCAGCAGCCAATTGAGATTGTCGATTCTATATAAACTCTCAGCAGATTTAAGCATACCATTTTTATAAAGTTCGCTCATTAATTTGGCATTTAGGTTTTGCCAACTTATACTTTTGATGCTAGATTCCTGCAATCTCCACCTTATCGTAATAGTTGACACACTAACTTCTTCGTTCAGCAGTTTCTTCCACATATTTCGTAGACTTGGTGCCGGGTTCTTCTCAAACATGCTACAGATTACCTTATCTTGCCTTTTTGAGGTCGCTCCTCAACACCTCTATCTGGTTCATCGTCAACATTACCAGCCTTTTTAAAAATCTTAATCCATTTTTTAACGAGCGAATCAGTAGTTTCAGTATATCTTGCAGCCTGTACGTAATTCATTCTGGGTCCTTTTCAATGACTTACCAAAAACAATGCCTCAAACCGCCTTTTATATATCATAATATTTTGACGTTTTATCTCTCAAGTATCGAAAGGTACTAAACATTAGGACTGAACACCTAACGCTTATATAGTACCGGTATTTACTTACCAAAGTAATTAAGTTTAATAGCTAGAAGGAAGCTATTGTAAGCGACACGTATTTGTGAAACACAGTGTAAGTGTAGGAAAATTGTCGTGAAAATGACTTCTTCTTCATTTTGATAGCCGTTTGGATTTTTTTATTTTATTAAGGAGTTATAAGTGGTGATGGTATAGATTCAGTTCAAGGTTCTAGAGTCTTTATCCTCTCCGTAGTCCTGTTTCATCTTGTTTTGCACTCATTTTTTAATTGCATTCATTAGATGAAATATAACGAGCTTAATCCATCAACAAGCCAGCCGTGGTCGTGCTGTCTCGTGACGGATGGCAAATGGCAGCACCTGAAGAGGATGCCATACGACAGGGCGAAACCACACTTCCTACTAAAATTAATTAGGAACCAGCCTATAATCTGGAACAAAAACCTCCATTAATGTGCATTAAATAGTGTTAGCAGAGTTGCGAAACAAAATTGCACACTAGAAGACAATGTTGTTGACTAGGGTAGGAGGTTCTAACACATGTTATATTTTAAGGGTTTTTAGAAAAAAGTATGTATGTGTGTGTGTATGTACGTACGTACGTGCGTTCGCGGACAGTTTTTCTACGAGCATAACTCACGTAAAAAAAGTTGTATCGACTTCGTTAAGGTGTCAATCGAAGCGCCTTTGCAATCTCAAGAGCTGATCAGTTTTTGGGAAACTTCGGTCGGGGGAGTTTGTTGTTTTCACCCCTTGAAGGTCAACCCTGTCTTGCGCTATATCTCACGAATCAATCATAAAATCATTATTGTGCCAATCAACGCGTATAAACATTGATGTGATTCTTCAAAAAATTTAAAAAAACTTGTTTGAGCCGTTTTTTTAATTTATCAAAAAAAAATTAGGTTTTTTTCATAAACAATAATTTTTTAGCCTGATTTTCAAAACCCAGTAATCAGTGTTTATAAAATTTATATATTCCAAATTGTTGCTGAAAATAAATCAGCAAAAATTTTTGTAATGTTTATGTAAAAAATAAATTAAAAATAAAATATCATTACATCATCATGACCTTCAAGGTGATTCATGTCATTCACTGCATCACTGAGATGTCAATCGACGCGTCTTAACATTTCCATGATGTTTTTACGTTTCTAAAAAATCTTTGGAGCCGTTTTTAATTTAATACAAAAAATGGCAAAAAAATTGGATTTTTTCATAAAAAATAAATTTTTACCCTGATTTACATTAGACAGTAATAATGTTTATAAAATTTATAAATTCTTATCAGTTTTAGAAGAGAAAACATCTAAACCTTTTTCCATGTTTACAAACATAAATTAAATAAAAAATAAAAGATAATTCAAAGTCACCATGTAAAAAGTGTTCAAACGAATGATATTACCTTAGATTTTTCATTCTTAAGATTTTGTTGCAAACTCAATCAAATTTTAATTATATATGCATAAGTTGAGCAGATTTTAAATAGTTTTCAAAGTGTTTGAATTTTAATAAAAAACTGCTTAAATTTTGAAAAGCAAAACAAATTCAATCAAATTTGCATTTGTGGTAATCAAAGTTTTGATTGGTAAAATATATTGTAGTAAATTCTTTGCGAGATCATATGCTTTAAAAAGCTTTCATCAAATAAAAAATTGTAGTTTTTAGTAGTTTTGTTCTATAATGTTCGTAAGATTTCAATTACTTCTTCCATCATCATTCGTAATGCTTTTTCGTTTTTACATGCAATTAACCGAATATTGACTGCATATTCAATGTTTTTCAAGATCAACTGAAAATAAGAAATAATTATTAGTTTCATTGATGTAAAATCGTAAAAAATACAAATAATGAATATGCCGGGGTCATGAAAATTTTTAACGCAAATATTCAAAATGGCCATCACGCGACAAAATCTTCTCAGTCGGCGTTAAACCAAAGACTGCAATAATTTCCGCTAGCGCCCTTTTGTCTTTCAAGCGTCAAAAAGCAAATAACCAAAAACACAGAGAAGATTTTATAACCTTCGACTGTACTCCCCCTTCCCCTATTGATCCGCGTGAATTCCAACCACAAGCCTTACGTAATCGATGGCCACTCCGTAGTTGATACGATTAATATTAACTCATTTCAATTTCTTTTATGAGGACCTCTCATCATTATTATTTAAAAAAGGATTATTTTCTTAATTATTTTTGTGTTTAATATTTTTAATATCTATGTAAATATTGTATTACTGGAAAGTTGACCGTGTGGACCTCAAGGGTCGCACCTCGCGGCTTGTTTTGTCAATCAGGATTTTCCAACTGAAAATATCCACGTGTTCAGCTTAATGAGAAACCTCGCTTATAGTATTAAATATATCAACAAATACGTTGGAGTCACATATTAAAGACAGTTTTTGCGTTTTCAATTTTGGCAAGCCGTAAGCTAATTTTGGTCTCCTATTTTTCAGATCTGAGCAGCACGATTCGTAGTTGTGGTGGAGATCCCCCGAAAGACTATATTTGTAAGTCATGTCACGGAGAAAATTGCAATAAGCAACCAAAATTGCCGAAAATGTGCTATGTATGTGATTCAAATACGGATTCAAAGTGTGCCAAAAATGAGAACATTAAGTCCGAATTTTGCGAGGATGTCAGTCATCAATGCATGGTAAAACTGGGAGAAGATGGCAGCACAACACGTAGCTGTGCTCCTGCAAGTGCATGTCCGAGCAACGACGCCAGCTGTGCAATTTGTGACAAACACAATTGTAACACGCAAGTGTTGACCCAGGAACAAACAATGTGTTTTAGGTGCAACGATACTGGAAGCTGTGCGGACGAGCAAAAAGCGCCTGGAACATTATGTTCAAAATCCGGAGATCAGTGCTATATGTTTTCAAAGGATGAAAAAGAAATGCAGCGGGGCTGCATGTCGGACCGCGATGTTCCTAGTGAGTGCACCCAGGGCAAAGATACATGTGCCATATGCAATCGGGACAATTGCAACAGCCTACCTGTGCTTGGAAAATCAGGACTGACGTGCATACATTGCAACATTAGCGACACTGCTTGCCCTTGGCGACAAACCGCAGATATGTCCGGCGAATGCCTGACTCCGATGTTATACTATAAACAGGAGCTGTGCTATACATTGCAGCGCCCAGGGGACAAGGTCGAGCGAGGCTGTCTGTCAGAAACTAAAGATTGCACGCTGGGAAGCAGGAATTGCCGCATATGCTATGATAGCGTATGCAACACTGAATCAACAAAGTCTTGGTCCTGCGTTCAGTGTCGCAGTGACTTTTATGGCGAAGAAGGTTGCAAGAATGAAAATCCTGACATTGCAAAAACGGAATGTTCACGGGCACCGACTGAAGACACTCGAGGATGCTACACTGAAAACTACGGTAGGTATATTGCACATCTTTAACACCCGTAATTTATATTATATAATTTTTAGGAGGTGCTACTATCCGCGGTTGCCTGTCTAATTTGGATTCCGTGGACTTCAACTTTTGCAAAACCAGTAATCAATGCGAAATTTGCACCACTGAAAATTGTAACATAGGAAAAACACCAAACGGGTCGAATTCCGTAATGGCTTCTTCTTTTATTACTGTATGCGTAGCATTGCTTAGCTTTAAATTGTTTTAATATAATTGTTAAAGAAACGGGGTAGCTGTTATAAACTTTATAAAAAAAATGTATAACTTTGTTGAATAAACATTAGTTATAAATTGGGTTTTTGTTTAATTTAATTCGACATACTACAGACTACAGTCTGCGCGGCTTAATGGTTAGAGTGCTTTCTTCGCATGCACTGAGTACCAGGTTAAAGACTGCTTGGCGAAAAATAGTTTTGAAAATGTAACTTGGGGCTGAACCCAACTGTAAATGAATAGCTGAGTTAAATGAATTGAAGACCACTTTATATGTTAGTTGGTTCAGTAATATGCGGTGAATTTTGTATTACTTCAAGATCTTGGCCCAAATCGGGCTATTGTGCCATTGATTATGGTTAATCTTTCAGCATTCTGAAATAAACATTACAACATGATGAGCAAGTAAGAGGATTTATTTTAGAATCAGTTGCCTATTTGGGTAGTTGTGTGTTATATGACGCGTATTGAGGTTCATGGTTATTGAAGGATGTCAAAAAATAAGACAAAAGAAATCCTATTTGTTTAGTGGCTGCCCTAATGAAATCTGAGTTTCACGGAAATTGTACGTTCCAGTAGTGACAATATGTTTTTATTTCAAATTTTAAACAATGACTTGTAACGGAATGAATTGTATTTTACTTTAATACGTGTGTGCTGTTCAGTTTATTAAAAAAACACCACTATTACATGTGCCGACTGACTTCAACTAGGGTAAGTGTATCAGTAGTTCGCCACTTGCATTGTTACTATCGTGACAAAAATCACGGGATATGTTTTTTTTGTCAAAACAAAACCTGACTCTTTTACGTGGAAGTCACTTTTAACATTACTTAGAAATAGGGAAAGTAGCAACTTTTTCCTAATAATGGGCAAAACTCTTTTGTTATTCATTACTCAGGTTCATATTATTTCTGCTTAAGAAATTTGAATATACTGATATCTGCGGATTGTAGATTATGTGTTATTTTTGGTTCATGCGCAGAAACAAAAAAAAACTGACTGTACAATTAAATAGCTCCGCTTTCCAATGTTGTGGTCCGGAAGGAACTGGGGAGGCACAACCGGCCTGAGAAAAGTCGCATAGCCGAACGAGTTGCTTGCAAAAAGAGAATCCGGGGATGTCGACCAGCAGATGTTTGGTACTCCGCCAAAGCAACTAGGAGAACTGTCCCAAGCTAGTGCAAAGAAGGAAGGATAGTGACCGATCCTCAGAACAACATCCCTTCAACAGGATGCTTTGGCAAAGAGATGAAGATATAAAAGGTCTATCATATATTCCTATGGTGTAAAGGATGATAACCCTAAATACGGCGATCGATCCGAAGTTTTGCATTGGAACTCAATCCAAGGGGTCGTGCTTGCCAGGGGTATACTGGTTCCAAGGGTTAACCGGGGCCCCAGGGACAGTTAAGGAAAACAAAACGTATGTTCGTTCTTCTATGTTTATTCTTCACAAATGAATGCTACTCCTATGAGCTAAACAGTTTATATAGTTTTTCTTATCCTATCTAACAAACTATTATCATTCCTAAATACCTATTACAAAAGGTCATTGGGAAATACCGGGAAGGGACTCGTTTTATAACGTGGATTGCTGATGGACAGATTTTATGACGAGGATTACGGATGTGAGGATTTTATGGGTTTATGACGGGAAAATGTTTCTGGAATTTGGAATACGAGAGGATCATTATGTTTATGACTCAAACCAAGATTTGGGTTGAGTACTTATGATGACAGTACATACTATACATATGTATGTCGTAACACCTCCCTCCTTAAGACTAAAGTTGTCCTCAACTTTATTTATTATAAGTTTTTCAAATAATTCTTATTTGCAAATACAAAGGAGTAATATAATCTTTATAATTATTTTGAACATTGATTTTATATATTTCTTAAGAAAAGGTGTCAAATGAGAACCATATAATTTAGCGTTTTATATAGTTAGATTTACATTTTGCAGTGTTTTGAAATAAATGTGGTGTAATGTTGAATCATGCAATAGAGCTACTAGCATCATTTGGGCTTGTTTTATGCGTAAGAAAAAAAAATGTATCGAAAGGCTCGTGGCAATTTCCGCTTAAGAGTGAGTTTGTTTTATTTATATCAACATGGAGAATCGTTGAGAGAACAAACAATATCTTTCGAAAGATTATAATGCTTCTTTAATTTCTTTTTTCTCTGGGGATGCGTCTTGGAGTTAGGTTTATCTGTGACGTACCTAAGGTCCAATTTATTTTTAGGGATATTTTTACGGTATTGAGTGTCTAATGGGAAGTGTTTGCGTTTTGCGTTTGATTTTTCGATCCATTTCTGTTTGTTCATTTGCAGGTTTTGTAGTATTTCATCTTTGGTTAAGTTTGTCTTTCCAAAAAAAATATTAAAAGGAGTTTCTTGGGTAGTTGAATGTTTGCTGTCATTATAATAGTAGAGGCTGTGTTCTATAGGATCCAGAAGTTTAAGATTTTCGTCTTCTTTTTGCTGCCTTTGTAAAAATATTCTTAGATGCTCATTTAGTGTTCTATGGGCGACTTCTATGTCAGAATTTCCAGTTTTGTGATGGGGAGAACATAAGTGATGATATGATTTCTTGAGCATCCAGCCATTGTTTTGTTTTTACACTGATAGCTCCTTCGTTATCAAAAACTATATGCTTCGGAAATCCTATTCTGTTAGATATTTTCTGAAGGGCGTTTATAATTGTATCCCATTGCTTATTATCTAGTTTTGCAGCAGTTAAAAATTTACTAAATTTATCTATGCAAGTTATATACGGAGTTTTGCTGTCTTGGAACCATATGTCCACATGGTAAATTTCCCTGATGTCCTTCGGAGTCGGTGTTATCCGAAAGGGTTCTTTCGGTGGATTTCTGTCATACTTAGCAGTTGCACATATCTTGCATTTATTGATGTGGTTCGTAATTAATTGTTTAAGTTTTGGATAATAATATTTCTTTCTAAGTATTTCATACAATTTATTTATTCCTGCGTGGTTTGTTGCTATATGTTCTTCTGCAATGATTTCTAATATCTTCGCATTTGAACAATCGGTTAGTAGGTAGCTGCAATTCACTACTGTAACTTTTGGAGAATTTAATTTCCAGTTCTTATATGCATTTTTAAATATAGTTAGTATTTGTTTATTAGGAACTTTCAAACCAATCGTCCCTGCATTGGGAACAAAATTATTTAATATTGAATGGGCTTCATCAGGAGAAAAGTCTTTATAAAATAATGTTAAACGTTTAGTATTTGCGAATTTTTCAACTTTACTATGGTTGTACTTTGCTAGTTTGATCTCTATTTGATATTTGAAACAGTTCAGTGGTTTCTCTGAAATAGAAATATCGTTCAAACTATCTTCATTGGCTGTATGTTGCGTAGCAAGTGATTCAGATTTTCTGTTCTCTAAACCAATAGCGTTTATTTCTATTCTAGAAAGAGCATCAGCAACGAAATTGTTTTTCCCTTTGATATATTTAATATCATAATCGTATTCAGAAAGTTTTATTTTCCACCTGAAGAGTTTAGGTGTATCTTCTTTAATGTTTTGCAGAAATGTAAGGGGTTTGTGATCGGTTTGCAATATAAATTTTCTACCGTAAAAGTAAGGCCTGAAGTATTTCACTGCCCAAACAATTGCTAGCAGCTCTTTTTCAATTGTAGAGAAGCGCGTTTCAGTATCGTTGAGAGTTCTTGATGCGAAGCTAATAGTTTTAACGCCTTGTGACAAGACGGCTCCTAGTGCGACATTAGAAGCGTCAGTTGTTAGAGTAAAGGTTTCATTAAAATTTGGGTGAGCAAGGATAGGCTCGTTTAGAACTTAGTTTTTCAGGGTTTCGAATGCCTTCACATATGCCGGATCTGTTATATCTATCGAATTATCCTTCTTGAGTGTTGCAGTCATAGGCTTTGCTATAAGTGCATAGTCTTTGATAAATTTGCGATAGAAACCTGTGAGTCCAAGGAATGACTTCACTTCTTTTTGTGTTTTCGGTAACGGAAATTTGTGTATTGCTTCTACTTTTTTGGGATTTGGCGTAATACCGTTCTTAGTAATGACATGTCCTAAAAATTCAGTTGATTTTTTCAAGAACTGGCATTTGCTTATTTGTATTTTGAGATTTGCTTCTCGTAGGGTCGTTAGTATTTTCTTTAAAGCATCTTCATGTTCCTGTAGCGAAGTGCTGTATACTAAAATATCGTCCATGTAGATTATGCACGATTTATTTACATACTTATGCAAGATTGTATTCATCAATCTCTGAAACGTCGCAGGGGAGTTTTTTAGGCCAAAAGGCATTCGCGTAAACTCAAAGTGTCCCTCATCAGTTGAGAACGCTGTTTTGTGCCTATCTTCTGGATCAATTTCAATTTGGTGGAACCCTTTGGCTAAGTCTATTGTCGTGAAGTAGTTACAATTGCCTAGTTTTCCTAAAATGTCGTCTATTTGGGGAATCGGAAACTTGTCCTCCACTGTAACCAAGTTTATCTTCCGGAAATCGATCACTAATCTGTATGTGCCCCCTTTTTTAGGTACGACAACAATTGGTGAATTGTAGGGGCTTGAAGAAGACTGAATGCTGCTGTGCTAAGTCTTCTTGAATTTGTTTTTTAACAAATTCTTTAGTATGGTGAGGTAGTCTATAGTTTCGTTGATAAATCGGTTCACTTGTTTTTAATTTCAGAGAATGTTTTATTTTATGGGTAAATGATAGTTTTTCACTTGGACTATATTCCAAATCTTTGAAATTTGTCATAATATTATCTATTAGGGTTTTCTCTTCGATTGAGTAAGAGTTTGGGTCTGGATTCGGATCTATTTGCTTATGAGATATTGAATTTGAAAATTCTTCAATAATTTTTGTAGGAACATCAGTATCAAAAGTAACGAGATTTCCATTGATAACCATGTTGTTATGAATAAGGTTAATTATAGCACCTAAGGTTGTCAAAATATCCATGCCAATTATTGCGTCGAAACAGGAAAACGAAATGTTCGCTATTTTCCAGATCATAGTAGCTTCAACACCAAATTCTCTCGGTACAGACGTTCTTATAAATTCTGTGCACAAAAGTTTTCCATCAATAGTATGGAGATGAACAGGGTTAGATAGCTTTTCTCGATTTGAGTTTTTAATTTTTAGTGCTGACATAATGCTTGTCGAACAGCCTGTATCTATTAAACAGCGAAAAGTGTGATTGTGAATTGTTAATTCAGCGATGGGTAAGTTTGAGATTGGTTTTCCGAGGCTTGTAAATGAAAATCCTGGCAAGGTTCTTCAATATGTAAAGAGCTTTCATTTGAAAGCACTGTATTCATAGAACGATCCGTTGGTAAAAAGTGACTCACTGGGTGTATTTGATTATTTTTTAGATTACTAGAATGTTCGTTATGAGTGAAATTCCGTGAAGGATTATTTATCGCCATTGGGGTAAAATTACGCTGCTGATAAGCATTGGGGAAAGTGTATTGTGGTTGCTGATTCAACCACTCCGGGCTCATTGAGTAATGAATCGGTCGATTGTGAGCTCCTACTTGATTCAACATATTCGAACCACGCTGTGGCACGCTTGAAAAATTACGTCGGTTCCCGAAGTTAATATAACCGGTATCATGTAAAATTGCACGTATTTCCTCCAAAGTGGATGGATTTCTTGCTAATAAAACACTTTTTAAAGGTTCCGGACACTTATTAATATAAATATTTTTTGCCGTCGAATACCGAGACTTAATAATTTCACTTTTTTGCTCACTACTATAACTACAACTATTTCTAACTTTTTGATTAATTAAACAAAGGCACTTACAAAAATATTCGTACAGTTGCTGCGCTGTTGTGAATCTGCTGCTGAATAATTTCTCCTGCAATTGAAGCTCCGTCTCCGGCGTATCGAAATGAGCGATCAATGTTGTTTTAATATCCGTCCACACTTTCGGGTTGTACGTTAAAATGACTTCTCGGGCTTTTCCTTGAATCCTCAGTAGGATTTGCTGCGTTAATATTTCTTTCTGCACACTGGAATTTACGTATTTTTCGACTACATCCACCAAATTGGTAGAGGTCTAGTTGCGTTCCATCGAATGTAGGGATAGAGGATATATAGCTGCTGGTCTGGCTGTAATCCATTTCGGCAGTTTTTTCGTTTAATTTTAAATCGGTGAATGAATTTATTAAGTTATCTAGATTTTAAAAAAAATATTGATATATTTTATTTTATGTTCTTTTTCGTCCGGTTCACCCGTAGATCTTGTGTGAAAAATTGATAGGATTTTCACTTTATCTGATTGGGAACCGTGACCCGACTGCGCCAGTTAAGGAAAACAAAACGTATGTTCGTTCTTCTATGTTTATTCTTCACAAATGAATGCTATTCCTATGAGCTAAACAGTTTATATAGTTTTTCTTGTCCTATCTAACAAACTATTATCATTCCTAAATACCTATTACAAAAGATCATTGGGAAATACCGGGAAGGGACTCGTTTTATAACGTGGATTGCTGATGGACAGATTTTATGACGAGGATTACGGATGTGAGGATTTTATGGGTTTATGACGGGAAAATGTTTCTGGAATTTGGAATACGAGAGGATCATTATGTTTATGACTCAAACCAAGATTTGGGTTGAGTACTTATGATGACAGTACATACTATACATATGTATGTCGTAACAGGGACTTGTCCCTGCCGGTTTTGGTTGAGGAGCGTAGAGAGGCTGAAACTTGGCGGCTGTGGTTGACACCCAAAGCGGGTACAGTCATTTCTAATACAGTTTCAGATCGGTAGCTATTCGGCAACTCTTTTATATCGTGGTGCATTGGCGTGCTGTTGCGTTTAAACAGGGGTGCTGCTTACCACAGATCAATAAGGATGCTGAAAGGTCCAGTCCTTACCAAGGATTATGACGGAGTCCATGCAAGCTCCCGATAAGATTCTGGTATTCATACTCGGAAAAGCAGTATTCATAGCATAAGCTATGAGTTACTGACCAGTACGTTTATGAGGGCCTTGGTGCAAGCCAATCGTTACCCGTAGCCTAAGAAGCTCGTGGTATGTAGACATATCTTGACGGGTAACCACGTTAAATCCAGGAACGCTTTCCGTACAATTAAGTCAGTTTTGTAATTAAGTGAACATTTTACAGATTTTGTTACCACCATACAGAATTTGCATTAGGCCATCCTTCTAAATGAACTCTAAAAATTTAAATTGCGGAAGTTTAATTATGATTGTAGTTCATTGTCTGCAGTCGTTGTCCAGAATTTGAAATATTTACGACAAAACTGAAGAGCCTACGAAAATATCAAAATCACTGAATCCAAAAAAAAAAACGATCATTTTAACGAATGTAGTTTGCCTTTTTCGTTTTTCTCTCAGTTCTTTCACGTTGCGATTCGAAGCCGCCCAAACGCAAAAATTAGACGTTTTTTAGTCAGGAAGAAAGTCGTTAAAAATTTGCATTAATTACGTAAGGCTTTTGTTGGTTGGGGGTGGATTGGTTTGATTGAATATTCACGCGGATCAATCGAAGCGGGCAGGATACAAAGCCTTTTTTACGTTATTTGTTATTTTTATATCCAGGCTTGAAGGACAAAAGAGCGCTAGCAAAAATGAATGCGCTTTTTGTTGATACACCCACTGAATATATTTTCTCGCGAGGTGGCCATTTTGAATAGTTTTGTTCAAATTTTGCCATGACCGGCATAATCATTGAATTTGTGTTTTTTTACGATTTTACATCAATGATACTAATAGTTATTTCCTTTTTTCAGTTGATCTTGAAAAACATCGAATATGCAGTCAATAATATATTAAATTGCATGCGAAAAGTCAAATGTTGTACATATAATAATGGAGGAAGTAATTGAAATCTTAGGAACACTACAGCGTTGATTAGCTCAAAAGTAAATTTGATTGAAATTTTGTTGGTTTTCAAAATTTAAGCAGTTTTTTTATAAAATTAAAATACTGTGAAAACTATTCAAAAATCTGCTCAAATTATGCAAATATTATAAAACTTTGATCGACTTTATAACAAAGTGTTTAGAACCAAATATATAAACCCTTATTACATGATAGTTTTGAATCATTTTTTTTAATTTTTTTTTCAGAATTATGCAAAATTTTGTTGCTGGTTTCCCTTAAAAAACTGATAGCAATGTATACATTTTATAAACATTTATTATTGAGCTGTGTAAATCAGGCTAAAAATTTATTATTTATGAAAGAAATCCTAATTTTTCGTGTTTTCTCTTATTAAATTCAAAAAACGGCTGAGACAAAAATATAAGTACACGTCGATTGACACCTTAATGGTGCAAATATCATATTTGGTTCGTGAGATATATTGATTGATAAAAATGACCTTGAAATACATGATGACTATTATTGATTTTTTATTTTATTTTTTACTAGATCATGAAAAACAATTTTGCTGGTTTTCTTACAAAAGCTGTTTGAAGTATATAACTTTTATATACATGAATTACTGCGTTTTGCAAATCAGGTTCAAAACTTATTGTTTATGGAAAAAACTTAATTTTTGCACCTTTTTTTAAAAAATTTAAAAACGATTCAAACAATTTTTTTAATTTTTTTCGATTGACACTTTAACTATGCAAATCGTATGTTTGGTTCCGGAAATATAACGCATGACAGAAATGTCCTTCAAAGGGTCAAAACAACAAACTCCCCGGACCAAAGTGTCCCAAAAACTAATCAGCTCTTAAAATTGCAAAGACGCTTCGATTGACACCTCAACAAAGTCGATACGACGTTATTTACTTGAGTTATACTCGTAGAAAAAACTGTCCACGAACGTACGTACGTACACACACACATACATACTTCTTTCCAAAAACACTTTATATATACTCTATACACCTTAAAACGTAAAGAAATGTGGAAAATTTCAATTTCGATTTTCGAGGCGATTACAAGAACTTCCCATATCCTGGGAAGTTAATAAAAAATAAAAAAATCATTAACAGGCGTCATGATCTTCAAGGTCATTTCTGTCATGCGTTATATCTCGCTAACCAAACCTACGATTTGCATGGTTAACGCGTATTAAAATTTACGTGAATCTTTCGAATTTTGAAAAAAATCGTTCGAGTCGTGTTTTAATTTAATAAAAAAGCAAAAAATTAGGTTTTTTTTCATAAAAAATAAGTTTTCAACTTGATTTTCACAACACGGTAATAAATGTTTATGAAATTTATAAATTCTTATCAGTTTTTGATGAGAAATAGCAAGCAAAAAAATTCCATGATTACATAAAAAAAAATAAAAAATAAAAAAATCATTCAAAGCCATATTCATTATCTATATTATCAATGGCCGCTCCCGTAGATGATATGAATAATATTAACTCATTCCTGTTACTGCTATGAATACCTCTCATTATTATTGTTTAAAGTAGTAGTATTTTCATAATTATTATTGTGTTTAGTATTTTCAATATTTATGTTGATATTCCTGGGAAGTTGATCGTGTGGACCTCAAGGGTCGCACCTCACGGCTTGTTTCATTTTTAATCTTAATTTGTATTTCCTAAATAAAAAGCATAAACATTTTAAACAATATTTTCTATTCTTTTATTAGTTTGTAGGTGTAGCGTCTAGTGTTAGTGGGAACATTATTCATGTTTTGTTTTTTTCAGGGTATTTCATTTGCGCCAAAATACATTACATCAAAATTAATGCATACTTGTCCTGATTGTTTTATTAACCAAAGGTTACATTAAATTTATTTGAAATAATGTTTGATGTTTAAAGGACATTTGACCGCGTTGACGGTGTTAACCGCCATTCATAAAATGTTCCATTTGATATATATTTCAAAAATGCCGCTGTACGATAGTCATCAGTAATTAGATTAATTTGAAGTTAATTGTTTTATGGTCGCCACTTTCGAGGAATTTAGATTGCTTTTAACGTAACAAAGATTGATCGTGTATTTTTCCATATTGTATAACAAAATGTTGTGTATCATTGGCATGTAGTAAAGTTCAAATTAAATTGAGATCATTTTGCAATTATGTAACGTTTCTATTGAGAGTGTTAGCACATTTTGGAAAAAATGCAGTAGATTTTCAGCACGATTATGGATGCCTGGAAAATTTTAGTAATAATACATTCCCCAACATTTTGATGCATTACATATGAAACTAAATAATGGTTTTAAACATGAATCTCAAAAAAACTGGAAAAAGTTTTAGCGTAAAAATTATTTATTTTAAGACGAAAAAAAGTTTGGTTTACCAAACATATTTTTATCTCCACTTTTTACGCAAATTATAATTACTTTAGGAGACAGAATTGTTCACGGTAAATTACATTTTTAAGCAAAACAAATAAATCAGGATAAAAAACACTTCAGTGCAAAAACTCACTCAGAACTCAAAAAAGCGGACGGATTTTGTGCGGTTTGTATTTCTAACTAAGCAACTAAATTTTTTAGTGTTTAATTTTTTTTGGAGCCGGTCAAAAGGTTATTTGTATTGAACAAAAAATCTTTTTATTATTCAGCCACCAAAGATCAATGACCAATGAATATCAAAATATTGGTTTGCAAATTGAGCTGTTGAAGTTAAATAAAAATTCATCGGATTAGTTTTTGATGGAATAATATTTTCTTTTTCTTTCGATTATGTACAAAAAAAATCGCATCCCATTTTCATTTGTCTAAAATTATTAAAAAAAATTTTAAACTGAGGGAAATACTACAGTATTCGCATGTCATCTCTTGTACGTCGCTTGCCCGGCTAAAGTTTTGTGTTTTACAGGATTTTCTTATCCTATTGTTCTTATTGAGGTACCATCGACCAACTATTTGCCTTCATCAATTGTCATTGAATCATGTGAAAAACAAACCTATGTGGAATGAGTTATATTCAAGGCTTATTGAAATTGGAGTTTTGTTAGTAATTTATATGTCCACATTTTTAACTGCCTTTAAACTGAATTTTCAGGACAATCTTATTTCATAACAATCATTTTTCAGCTTTGAGTTTCTTATGGTAGATTGTAGCTTGATCAAAATGAGCTCAATTAAAATGAAACTACATACTTATGTTCGTTTAGTTAAGACCATTGCGTGAATATACTTTCTTATAAAAAAATTTATTGTGAAATTCAATTGTTAAAACAATCAAAAGAAAAGGATACAGTCCTTATTTTTTTTGATCGATTGATTCTAAGAGAAATGTCCTATTGTGGAGTAAATTTTTCGAATTGGTAATTTTTAATTTGTGACGCGTTTGAAATTTTTTTCGTGGTTTTTTCATGAAAATACTCGAAATCAAAAGTATTTATTTATATGTCAGGTTCAATAATACGTATAATAAGAATTCAAAAAACTTTGGTTTTGAAGATTGGCCAAAAAATCGCTTAGATACCATGCACAAAAGCCTGAAAACAAATTACCAAAAACTGAGTATTCAAGTGACTTGTCTATTTCTTATATACGCAAGGATACTAGAAAATAAACATCTGCTTGTTTGTAAAACGTGCCCCTATACATACAAAGTAGGATAGATTCATAGGAAGACGGGACAGCTTGTCTGCAATAGGCCGTGCGGTATCCTCGAGCATGCTTCGTTTCTTGGCCCGAAAATATAAAAAGGATTTCGAATATCGGACTCAAGCTTTTTGAGCATTGAAATACGTTTGGAGAATGAGGATGAAATAGGTTAGCAGGATCGCCATGAAATAGGTTTGCAGGATCGGCATGAAATATGCTTTGTTAGCCATTGTGTTATTTTAACTCCCAGAGGGAGAGACACGCCTAAATATCGGCGTCTAGCGCCAAAGCTGTTAGCATGCGTGAGCTACCTATATTCCTAATATAGCGCAAGCGCCGCAAAGAACAATCATAAGAAAAGGATGCCGATGTAGGCAGTCCAAATTCTCTAGTATGAATGTTATTTTATTGATCGATTCCCATTTCTTTTATACAAAAATATTGCTTATGTACAACTTACTAACTAATCAAATATTATTTACATCTGAATCTATTTTCGATATTTTCCCATGGTCACAAAATGCAAGTGCAATCTGTTTATTGGCTTCAAGAAACTTACTGCAGATGTAAGCAATAAAATGCCAATAACCTCGGATTCGTTTTCATTGTTATGCCATGCTGAACTCTCTTATTTCATTGTTTATAATGGACTTGGGATATACCCACAAAGCCTGATTCACAATGCTTTGACTCGGGCAGGGTTATCAGATGGCAATGTATAAATATTGTTTACGTCCGTTATGGTGGTCGGCATATGTTTTGTTTGCTTGTGTAGTTTGTATTATACTACAGCATACTCTTGAATAGCTAAACTTTCGATTTCTGCCTTAAGTGAAATTAACAAAACAAAAAGATTGAATTTCACGAAAGAGCATAAAAACAAGGACACGGAGTTTTGGAAAAAGTTTATTTTTGTGGATGAAAGCAAGTTCAATTCATTTTCAACGCAAACCAGGTGAAAGTATGACAAAAGTAACCAAGGAACTAGATAAAAAAACTTAGTTGTACAGTAATGCACGGTGGTAAAAGTGTAATGGTTTGGGGAGGTATTAACTACCTGGTTGGTAATTTCAAATATCAATTGAATTTATGAATTAAGAAAGATATTTGAAAATTTAAAAAAAAAACTCAAGACAAACAGCTAAGAACTGATGATGATTTTTACCTTTATCAAGATAACGATCCCAAACATATAGCGTAAATTGTTCGCAACTGGTTGCTATATAACTACCCTCAGGCAATGAAAATACTATTGCAAAACTCGGATCTCAACTTGATTGAGCACCAATGGGAGTTATAAGAAAAACATTAAGGGGTATAACTTGTATGTCATTATTGTGGTAATATGTATACATATATTAAACAAATAAAATATTTTTCATCAAATTCAAGTTTTTATTTATTGAATGCAAAAGGATTTATACCGGTATATATCATAAGGGCTTCATAATAAATTCGTAAGCTTGACCTTTTTTTGACCTTGTAAATTAGGTATACCCCTTAAAAGAAAACATGGCATCCAAAGAGTGTTCCGGATTTAAAAAGATACGTAAAGCAAATTCCAAAAGGTTTTGTGAAAAACTTGTAGAGACTATGTACCGGTGAAAAGAAAAAAACAATCAAGAACAAAGGATATCGATTTTGCGAATCCCAAATTTTCACATTTCTCCACGTTTTAAGGTCTCTAGAATCCAAATCCATCGTTTTTAGAGAGATGTCTGTGAGTGTGTATGTAAGTATGTGCGTATGTGCGTTCGGAATTATTTTTCGTCTTGATTATCTCGAGAACCAAAGGTTGCATTGACGTGGGACCGGTTCCATTCGACGCGTAATTGCGTAACATAAAATTGAATGACTTTTCCGCAAAATCGGTTAAGCCATTTTTAGTTAGGAAGAAAAAACTGAAAATCGGCTAAAAATTGCTTATTTTTAAACTGTAATTACGCACTATTAATTCGTGCAGATACCAAATAGCAATGTTGTTATTATTGTGCGTTTTAGCAAAATTGTGATCAAATTTGTAAAAAATGTTATTTCAAAAAAAAGATTAATTTATAAAATTCCAAACTTATATTATCAGGTTTGGGTGAATGTGAGTAGAGACGCTAATGCAGTTAATAATTGGATATTGTTTTAAATGATTTAATATTGTTAATAACAATCAAATAATATTAGTTATAATTTGATATTGTATATATAAAGTCAATTATATATATTCAGTAACGGTCAAACATTCTTAATAACGAATGATTATTGTAAATAATAATTAAATACTCTCAATAACAGATGTGGATTCCGTGGCCGAGATAGAAAACGAGGTTGAGGACGAAGTGAAGGACAAGAAGGAAGACGAGGACGAAGAGGACGTGGTTGCTGAGGCTTTGGAAGAGGATGAACAGATGGTGGAGACGTCTTCCTCTACCAAAGCTTTTATGGTTCGATAAAAAATTGATAAAAATAATAAAAGTAATTATATTAGCTTAGAATAATAATGTTTAATAATAATAAATATTAATAATAGTAATTAATAATAAAAACAAATTATAGCTTTTTATTCACCCCACTGGAAAGTTAGTCGTGTGGGCCTCAAGGGTCGCACGTAGACCACATTTTGTTTTTATTTATTTTTAGAGGAAGTAAGTTTAATGTTCCAAATTTCCACATCGTTTTTAGTGATCATGGGCAAATTTATAGATTTATTTTGAATGTTGAATGGCTGAGTGTTGAATTGAATATTTAAGTTTTCTTAGGTTAATTTTGAAAAAAGACTAATAAAAAGATTATTTTAAATAGTTAGCAAAACCTGTGTTGTGAATATTTTATTTTAATTATAAGAAGCAAATATATATATATATATATATATATATATATATATATATATATATATATATCGTATAAAAATATATATATACCAAAATAATTTTACACCAGTGTATACCAGATTGCTATAAATCAATGGTAGCATTGCCAATGTCTACTGTTATGTCGAATAATTAATGATGATTTTGTAATCAGCATGGACTGAAATTTTACATTAAAACTAAAGATATCACATTTGCTTATCTGAAGATAGAGAAAGTGTAACCTTTAAACTGTAGACAAGATTGATTTGGCTGCCAATTTAGTTGTAAGAGAATCAATTTGCAGGCAAAAACTATATATACTAACAGTAAAGGTATATTTATTTTCATTTATTTAGATTTCACAATGAAACCACGACGGAACAGAAAAAAAATAAACTATTTGATCTGAAGGGATACTGTCAGAAAACAATAACAGTTTCGAAAAATATAAAGGAAAATATACTATTTATCTTTTCCTTTTTAATTAGGCATCAGCCAGTATTTCAACAACCTAGATATTTTCTGTTGCCATCAACACTTGTGTACTATCTTAAAATATTTATAGCTAAAACATCGATTTCCCACAGGCTTTATGTAAATGAGAAGTCTGAATGTTTCCGAAGGATTAATAATTAGATAACATAATTTATTGTTCTTCACTTAGTCACATTTTTATCATATTCGGAATTTCACGTTTTATATCTTACATAAAAGCAAATTTCCACGGTGATAGAATTTCCTTATCACAAACACAATTACGGATGGATTAATGATTTACAATCGAACCCATTAGTTCACGACTTATTTTATTTATTTCTATTTAATTGCGATCGCCATTATGCGATTACATCAAAAAGATTATGCTTGTGGGATAAATATTAATTGATACCTTATCGAAATCGTTTTCTCAAAAAATGTGTAATGGGCGGTCGGTGAAGATCTTGAATTTCAGTTTATTCAGATTGCTCGGCTAAAGCGTTTCAGTAGTTTCCCGTGACATTAAGATGGGAAATACTAAATATTTAATATTAGTTTTAGTTACATTAGTTTCTTTATTTAGTGATGGTGAGTTATTTTTTTTTGTAGGAAAATACGGGGGTGTACAAAGTGTTGTTAAATATTTTAAAATTTTCCCATTGAACAGTTGAGAGTTTGAATTGTTGGCGTTGCAACTCAAATATTAATCCAGATTGTGCGCGAAGGCCAATGAATCTTGAAGACTTTGGAGAAGAAGCGGAATGCCCTCTTCCCACTGATCTTTGTCAAACCGTGATATGTAAGTAACTCTTATATTATTTAGTATTACTTGTAGTTGAAGCTAACTTTAATAGCTGTTTTTTTTTCACTTGATATTTTGTAACTTGAATTACAGATTACTTAAATTCAAGATTATGTCAATAATGGCATCATAAATTAGGTCCAAAAAATTATTTTAAATTTTTTTTTATCAACTTCATTACAGTCCCAGTCAAACTATGTTTGACTTGTGTGGCATCCCATCATAATAACATAATGGTTCCGAACAAAATTTCTATCTACGTCAAATGGAGTCCTTTACATTAAATCATAATTCCAACTAGTAAGGAAATATTCCACCAAATTATCTTACTTTCGTTTTGTAGTTGATACAAATTTATTGATTATTCGGGAAAATAATCAAGCGATACATTTTAGCCAATCGCAGAATAAAATTTATTTTTTAAAACACCTTCAAAAGATCATGCCAAAATCCTCAAAGGATTTTGCAGCTTTTAATTTGATTGGAAAAATAAAAAATAAAAATTAATGGAGCTACCAATTTAATAAAAGCGCTATCAGAAGAAAGGGTTTAATGCGAATTATCTCTACTATTGTTTTGAATGCTTTGAATCCAAGTTTCGGGGGTATGTATTTTAATTTTTTTCATAGACGACATCATTCGATTTTGATAAATAATATTCTGCATGGCTCATTTGTTGTTATTGATTTAAGTTGTCTGTAGCTGCTAATTTTATAGCAAAGTGTGAAAAACAGCAGTTTTCTTTCTTGATTTGTAGTCTTCATGTATCTTTGAATTGCAAAAAAAATTTAATGTTTTACCACCTTAGTATCAAATCTTCCGCATGCGGAAATTGCCGTTTCTAAGCACTCAAGGGTAGGTGATATTCATTATTTCAAAAAACTTGCATTCAAACAGGGTTTTAGGATTTTATGCTAGATTAGTTATTATGTTACTTCCAATGTGAGTATCACACTCATAAGCGGGATTATTTTTGCGCACTGGTTGATAATTTTTAATTCACATCATATTGGTGGTCAAATACTTAAAGAGCCTTCTTAATTTTTATCACAAAAATGTCTGCTAGTATTTTACATTATCAATGGAAAATGATTCTCCCCTTCTTGTACTTATACTTTTTTCATGTTCACAAGTCTGGGTAAAAATACAGCAACAATACAGTTATACCAAAAACTTATTATAAGTGTAAAAAAATTCTGTTTTATATTATGACGTTGTTTAAGAAGCTGTGTGATGGTCTAAATGAAAATATATTTTGGTAGCCTTGCGTTCATCTTCAATAAGAAAGTCGCATTTTTTAACTTCCCAGTATATGGGAAGTTCTTGTAATCGCCTCGAAAATCGAAATTGAAATTTTCAACATTTCTTTACGTTTTGAGGTCTATAGAGTATATATAAAGTGTTTTTAGAAAGGGAGATGTATGTGTGTGTGTGTGTGTACGTACGTACGTACGTTCGTGGACACTTTTTTCTACGAGCATAACTGACGTAAACAAAGTCGTATCGACAATGTTAAGGTGTCAATCGAAGCGTCTTTGCAATCTTAAGAGCTGATTAGTTTTTGGGATACTTCGGTCGGGGGGGTTTGCTGTTTTGACAATTTGAAGGTCATTTCTGTCATGCGTTATATCTCGCGATTCAAACATACGATTTGCATGATAGAGGTGTCAGTCGACGCGTATCAACATTTGTGTGAATCTATCAAATTTTGAAAAAAACAGTTGTAGCCGTTTTTTAATTTAAGAAAAAAAAGTGCAAAAAATTAGGGTTTTTTTCATAAACAATAAATTTTTAACCTGATTTGCGTAATTTAGTAGACAATGTTTATAAAATTTATATACTCCAAACAATTTGTGTAGAAAAAACATCAAAGCTTTTTCTCATGATAACGTAAAAAATTCAATTAAAAATAAAAAATTATTAAAAGTCATCATAATTTTCAAGGTCATTTTTATCATTCACTATATCTCACGAACCAGATATAATATTTGCATCATTAAGGTGTCCGTTGACGTGTATTAATATTTTTGTGAAGTTTTTAACATTATAAAAACTCGTTTCAGCTTTTTTTTAATTTAATAGAAGAAAATGCAAAAAATTATATTTTTTTTTATAAAAAATATTTTTTAACCTGATTTTCACAGCACAGTAATACCTGTTTATAAAATGTATACATTCTTATCAGGTTTTAAAGAGAAACCGGCAAAATTTTCTTCCTTGATGATAAAAAAAAACTAAATGAAAAATAAAAAATCATTCAAAGTTACCATTTAAAGAGGGTTCATACGAATGCTTTTACTTTATTTTTTTCATTCCAAAAAATTGTTGTAAATTTAATCAAAGTTTTAAAATATTTGCATAATTTGAGCAGATTTTAAATAGTTTTTATAGTCTTTTATTTAAAAAAAATGCTTAAATTATTAAAACCAACAAAAATTTTCAATACCAAAAAGGCACCCCACCGATTGATCCGCGTGAATATTCAATCTGTCCTCATCGACCAAAAACCTTACGTAACCAATGGACCCTCCCGTAGACGATATGATTCATATTAACTCATTCCTGTTACTGCTATGAATACCTCTCATTGTTGTAATGTTGTTGATGTTTATGTAGATATTACTGGGAAGTTGACCGTGTGGACCTCAAGGGTCGCACCTCGCGGCTTGTTCTATGATGGTAACTGCTTTGAAGATGCTGAAGAAATAATTATTTATGATCAATAAAGAAAACAGTAAGCTTTATCCTTCGTTGACTTAGCATGGCTATCATAGAGCCCTTTACCATTCATTTTGATATAATATTCATAGTACATTGTTGAAGCTAAATCAATTTGTTCGGTCTTCCTTATTATTATGAGTGTTGATTGGAGATAATTTTTTTTATTTCGTAAAATAAATATTGTGCATTTGAAACCGTACATTTTTCAGAATTTTCGCAAGTGCATATAATGCACCCATTGACCATAATTTCCATTGCACCGAATCCATCAGTTTTCTAGTTGTGTTCTTCGCACTTAACCAACGATTTCAAAAATTAGTTGTTTGAAATTCAAAATTCTTTTACCTATTTAATATAAAATAGTGATTCATGCGCGCTCCAGCGAAAAGTAAATGGAACTACCAAGGAGAAATTCTAGGCTTGAATCTAATCGGGAATTTTATATTAAAAAACCGAATTTGAATAAGAGAAAATGCAATTATGAGATAACCATACAATAAATGTACATAGAATATGCTAGTAGTCTAGTTTGAAATCGAAGTGAAGATAAATTTTTATATTTAGGATACAGTTATTAAAATTTGTCCAGGTTTCGTCATCGTCCTTTTTTTATTAAAGAGCTCTGATGTTAGCTTTAAATTATATTTCTTCTGAAAAACTATGAAAGTAAAACCAAAATTTCGTGATTTTTTAATCACTTTATATTATACATGACACATATAAATTTCTTTGGTTCACAAACTTTCACTCAAAATTTCCTCTTCTGAAAATAATTATGTCTAGATTTCAGCAAAATACAAAGCATTCTGAGTTTATAGACATTCTCCAACTAGTTGTTATTTTTCACGGAGATCTGTCGAAATGAAGAATATCCGAAAAATTAAAACATATTATTTTTCAAAGGATCCGGTGAGTTTTATCATGAATATTCAGCATCTTCAGTTTTGTGTTTGAAAATCCTTTTTTGGTCGGAATTTGAATGACGAATTTTTCACAGGTATATTCCAATATAAATTGAAATAATGAATACAGTCCTAGTCATTATAGTCTATTTCCGATGTCGACTTAGATTTCTATTCAATTTTTTCCGAAAAATAAATATAAAGTCATTCATATATCCAATTTGCTCAGGATTTTCTTTCAGTTATAACTTTTGATGGATTCAAAATTGTTCACTTCTGATGAGAAAGCTAATTTATTTCCAAATTAGTCTCACGAATCTTCAAATTTCACTGGTTTACGCTTTTCACCAGATGAATTTCTGTTGATTTTTCCTTTAAAAGCATCATAGAGCTGATTCTAAGTGTTTATAATTTTGATTATATGATCAGTAATACTGAAGTTACTACAGATATGCATTTTTGGAATCAATCGCTAATCAGTAAAAATTATAGTATCTATGACCAAAATTTTGAATGACAAATGTACGTCAATGGCCATTAATTCACAATTTAAACGTAGATTTAATTCATCTTTGTAAATAGGTTTTCCTGAATATAATGCAATATTCAGTAAAGTTGTATTTGCTAATCTCTGATAATTTGATTATATTGTACCCAAGAATAGACAGGATTAAATTGTCAAGATAAATATAAAACATGACGGATATATATATCAAAAATGTTATCAATGAGGAAAAGACTACTGGCACATGTATCATTAAATACTTTTCGTGTTTTTTTGTCAAATATATTTTGGTCTGTTATTGAGAAAGTGCCAAATTTTTTGAGGTAATCAACCATGGAATGTTTAATACAAAAATATCAATTTATGCTAATTATTAGAAGTTATTAAAATGTACTGCATTTTTCAAAAATATACATATACATATTTAACTATGCCTTCTAACAGCATATGTAACCAGTAGCGTATGCAGGATTTTGATAAGGGGGGGGGGTTATATTTTTGAAGTCTTGACTAGGTACGTTTGCTAGTGGTTTGGTGTAGATATGAAGATATAATTATGTAATCATACTTAATCATACTTTTCCCCCGGTAAAAGTTGGAGTCTTCCAAAAATAATTCTGGCAGACTTTAGCCCGATTGCATGTCTGGTTTCATTTACGTGGCTGAACTTGTTTACCCGGGGGGGGGTTGAACCCGTAACCCCCCCACCCCCACCCCCTTGGGTACGCCACTGTATGTAACAGAGCAAATTTTAGAGGCAATTGCCATACTTCGAGTGTAGGTTTAAGAATAATAACATGTATGACCATTGATTCAAATAGTAGAATATTAAGGAATTAGGGCAGGGTATCCATTAACTTTCCGGTTGTATTCATCCATCAAAAAGGATGACTATTCTTTTCGTTTCATTTCAATGTTGCCCTTCATTGTTCTTGCGAATTGACACATAATAAGCTGAACATTCTGGAGATTACAGATCCTTAACTGATGGACCATTGCCTTCTGGAATACTATTTGATCAGCTTAAAAGCATAAAGCGTTTGTTATCGTATGCAATACTGTTGCATTAGGGTTGGACTCCTTCCCAAACAGACCAGGTTCCATTTGATGGGCAAGTGAGGTGAATGAAAGACTCTGTTTTCATATAATGAAGAGAAGTTGAACATGCTTCACATTATCGGATTTCAACTTTTAATTTTTTCATGAATTTGATTTTTCCCCTCGTGTTTGAAGATCGAAAAATGATCTTAATTTTAGATTCATAATGATTCGTCACACAGACTACGAAAAATAAGGAAACAAGCCGTAATTGAAATGCGAATGAAGCATAATCTGCATGGACTGCTTCAAATGATTGTATCTTTGTCCTCTTTTTATCATTTCTAATGATTGACTAAACAAATTTTTTTTTTCAACGTTGGGAGGTCAAAATCTTCAAAAGATACCGATCAGCTCCTGCCTCTTGGCATGCCAGATTTCTACCGACTAAAATCACCTCCGTTTCCTTCAATCACTCCATCAAATTTAGTAATTATCCGTATTTAAAATGTCAGTACGTAGTACTTCACGGACGATAAGAATCGGTATAAGGGATAGTACGAAGTTTGTAAGTTTTAGTGTCCTTTTAGTTAGATTAATAGTTCAGACTATATGTTTATGAATTATTTTCTATTGATTACATGTTTGGCATTGACTTTAGTGGAGCTGATTGTATTTGTAACTTACTTCGAATGTTGGTCCTGAAGGAGATATTTTTTTAGTGTCGTTTCAAAGGAAGTTGGGTTTGCTATGTTTTTAGTTTTGTCCGGTAGTGTATTGCAAAAGTTAGCTGCTTTGCTGAAGGGGTATTCTTTAAGCCGATCAGTTCTGGTAAATGCGATAGCTATATTATTCATGTTTCTCATTCTGTAAGTGTTTTCCCTCAATTCTATCTAATTTCACATTGGTGTACTCATTGCTGTGTAAATTCTTAGGCATGAATTCAATTCTTGGGCTGTTTTGTAAATTTCGCTCGTTGGAGTTGGCGTTTGGAGTTTGTTTTAAAATCATATTTAATTTTACATTGCTTGATCAAAACATTGACGTTATCATGTGAACAAATTCGCTTTTGAGACAAATTACTCTGAATCGTGTAATTTTTGATGATCATGAACCAAAAAGAATCATTGAGGAAGGTCCTTTTTGCGACCAAATATTCTTGACAGAAGTAAAATAAAAGCATCAAGCAGGACTATTTTTTGCCTTTATGCAGAGATAAAAAAACTTCTTGGAAATAATGAGCAGTATTTCGTTCGAATTGATTTGACCAGCAGATTATTTTAAGTTCATGCTTTACTAAAAGCCATCAATCACAATACTGCCTTGAACGCTTCAACATGATCCTGAATTTTAAGTGTAACAGTTTAGATCTTTAATAAAGTTTCTTACCGATTTTTTAGACACTTTAGTACAGACATTAACATATTCTTAGCCAAATAAACGTTACGATAGTTTTTACAAAGAACAAACCGTGAGGTGCGACCCATGAGGTCCACACGGTCAACTTCCTATCTACATAGATATTTAAAATATTAAACACAATAATAATTATGGAAATAATACTACTTCAAATAATAAAAATGTACCTCATAAAAGTCATTGGAATGACTTAATATTATTCATAAAATCTACGCGAGCGTCAATTGATTACGTAAGGATTTTGGTGCATTGGTTTGATTGATTATTCACGCGGATCAATCGGAGGAGGGACAGGTTATCAAGCAGTTTTTTCTTTAAAGTTAAAACATGGTGCTGTGAAGACTATTGAAAATCTGCTCAAATTTTGCAAACATTAATAAACTTTGATTGACTTTACAACAATGTCTTTAGAATAAGAGATTTAAGGTATTATGATTCGAATGAACCCTTTTTACATGGTGACTTTGAATGATTTTTAACTTCCCAGTATATGGGAAGTTCTTGTAATCGCCTCGAAAATCGAAATTGAAATTTTCAACATTTCTTTACGTTTTGAGGTCTATAGAGTATATATAAAGTGTTTCTAGAAAGGGAGATGTATGTGTGTGTGTGTGTGTGTACGTACGTACGTTCGTGGACACTTTTTTCTACGAGCATAACTGACGTAAACAAAGTCGCATCGACTTCGTTGAAGTGTCAATCGAAGCGTCTTTGCAATCTTAAGAGCTGATTAGTTTTTGGGATACTTCGGTCGGGGGGGTTTGCTGTTTTCGCCCCTTGAAGGTCAACCATGTTATGCGCTATATCTCACGAACCAAACATGCGACTTTCATGATTAAGGTGTCAATCGACACGTCTTAACATTGATATGATTCAGTCGAATTTTTCAAAAAATCCTTGGAGCCGTTTTTTAATTTGAAGGTCATTTCTGTCATGCGTTATATCTCGCGAACCAAACATACGATTTGCATGATAGAGGTGTTAGTCGACGCGTATCAATATTTGTGTGAATCTTTCAAATTTTGAAAAAAATAGTTGTAGCCGTTTTTTAATTTAAGAAAAAAAAGTGAAAAAAATTAGGGTTTTTTTCATAAACAATAAATTTTTAACCTGATTTGCGTAATTTAGTAGACAATGTTTATAAAATTTATATACTCCAAACAATTTGTGTAGAAAAAACATCAAAGCTTTTTCTCATGATAACGTAAAAAATTCAATTAAAAATAAAAAATTATTAAAAGTCATCATAATTTTCAAGGTCATTTTTATCATTCACTATATCTCACGAACCAGATATAATATTTGCATCATTAAGGTGTCCGTTGACGTGTATTAATATTTTTGTGAAGTTTTTAACATTATAAAAACTCGTTTCAGCTTTTTTTTAATTTAATAGAAGAAAATGCAAAAAATTATAGTTTTTTTTATAAAAAATATTTTTTAACCTGATTTTCACAGCACAGTAATACCTGTTTATAAAATGTATACATTCTTATCAGGTTTTAAAGAGAAACCGGCAAAATTTTCTTCCTTGATGATAAAAAAAAAACTAAATGAAAAATAAAAAATCATTCAAAGTTACCATTTAAAGAGGGTTCATACGAATGCTTTTACTTTATTTTTTTCATTCTAAAAAATTGTTGTAAATTTAATCAAAGTTTTAAAATATTTGCATAATTTGAGCAGATTTTAAATAGTTTTTATAGTCTTTTATTTAAAAAAAATGCTTAAATTATTAAAACCAACAAAAATTTTCAATACCAAAAAGGCACCCCACCGATTGATCCGCGTGAATATTCAATCTGTCCTCATCGACCAAAAACCTTACGTAACCAATGGACCCTCCCGTAGACGATATGATTCATATTAACTCATTCCTGTTACTGCTATGAATACCTCTCATTGTTGTAATGTTGTTGATGTTTATGTATATAGATATTACTGGGAAGTTGACCGTGTGGACCTCAAGGGTCGCACCTCGCGGCTTGTTTTTTTTGAAATAACATTTTTTACAAATTTGACCACAATTTTGCTAAAACGCACAATAATAACAACATTACTATGAAGGTATTTGGTATCTGCACGAACTAATAGTGCGTATCAACAGTTTAAAACTAAGCAATTTTTAGTCGTTTTTTTCAGTTTTTTCATCCTAAATAAAAAACGGCTCAACCGATTGTGCTGAAAAGTCATTCAGTTCTAAGTTACGTAATTACGCGTAGAATGAAACCGGTCCCACGTCAATGCATTGTTTGGTTCTCGAGATAATCGAGACGAAAAATAGTTCCGAACGCACATACGTACATACACACTCGCAGACATCTCTCTAAAAACGATGGATTTGGATTCTAGAGACCTTAAAAGATATGTCAAAATTTGGGATTCGCAAAATCGACCACATAACAATAACTTCCCATAGAGAACTATGAAGTCAAAAATTGCATTACGTAATATATGGATGGGCCCTAATGAATGACCACTTTCGAAGATTGTATGACAGTGAAACTTGTTTAAAATGTTGTCGGTTGAAAGCAGAGCTTTGTTCATTTACACTTTTGTTCATTTAGACAGAAAATATTTCAAGTTATTTCAAAAACTATTTCCAGCAATCGAAATTTATTTTTAAAAGATTCCATACATTTTAGCCTTATGATTATAAAAGCTATTTCTGTACCTTGCGTTTAGTCATTTGAAAAATATTTGCAGAAGTACTCTTGAAATTACGTTTTGAAGGGGATGAATTTTTCAAGTAAATTACTAAAAACTATTGCTTCTTAAGCTCAATTTTGTATATTATCTTCATATCTTAAGAACTAGGAATCCATGATCTAGTTGACTTCTGTAAATTTAAAAAAAAACTATTATTTTCGCAGCCATAGTAAAATGCAGAAAAATATGATATGGGTCTGAAAATGGGTCACTGGAATAACATACTCACTCTGAAATTTGAAAAGTACTTTTTCTGGTGATTACGATAAGTTATCGCACAAAGATAATAGTATTGAATTGACCTTGGATAAGGACACACCATGAAATTAATTTCATGATATGAAGTCAATGTTAAATTGTTGACCCACCGGCAAATTTGAACTAAGGAATATCCTTATTGATCGTTATTTCATCGATTTTACCAGTTGTAAAAAAATTGAATAACTTTTAGGATTTATATTTTTGAAACCTGGTATTCATTGTCTAGAAAATTTTCAAGTTGAATTGGTCGAATTATCGACATTAATAATAAGCGTTGACGACACATATTTTCGATGTAGCCTAAAAAATCTACAATTATTGAAAACCAGCAACTGAAAAAACTTATTTATGCTAGCAGATAGTACTATCGCCATACCCAGATCGATCTCAATAAATCACCTACAATTACATGTTTATAGTTACGCAAGCAGAAATTTCCCGAGCTAAATTCTTCATTTTTTTAATTTAAAATCGTTTATAGTCATGCGAATCAATTAAATTATAAAATCATTAGTAATTTTCGGCATTTAAGAAGCTAGATAAAGATATTTTTTTATCGAAGCAGTTGATCATTGCTAGGCAGGAGGAAGATCATAAACTGTAAACCAATTATTAAAAAATTGAAGACAGTTTACAGCCAATTATATAAATTTATTGAATCGATAATAATAATAAATAGCAATGATGGTCAATTTGAATCAAGGTCATTAATTAGTGATTATTAGGTAATAAGATAAGTCAATCGTTTTGCCAATGTCACTTCTTAAATTGCGTGATTAAAATGTTATGATGGAGTACAGTTTTTGCTGGATGATTGTATGTTTCAAACAATCTACTATACAGAATTTGACAAACTGTAAATTAGACAATTTTCAGTAAGTTATTTTTTTGGAAAGTTATTCCGCGTTCTCCTAGATAAGAAAGAACGTATAGCCTTCATAGCCATTATTTATCCGTCTCTAATAAAAATAGTTTAGCAAAAATTGAAACGAAAATATGTTCCAAATTCAACATTTATTTCTGAATTAATATATGTATATCTTAAACACATTTCATAGACATTCTTTCACAAATGAATTAGTGAAACAGGTACGAAAATTTTCTTGAATCAAGTAATGAAGTGTGAATAATATATCTTTCGCAAATAATTTTCGGGACAGATTACTGGTAGAAGTACTGTGTCCCAGTGGCGAGGGGTGAAAGATTACTGTGGGTAAGCCGGTTACTATTCGCAAGCCGGGAACGCTACCGGCTTTTTGATTTGTTTCCATATCCTTTTGAGGAAACCCGAGCTGCCATTCCAGCAAACGGGAGTTGAATGCCCACGGCACTCAACTCTTACAGATGTTGATCGCTTTGCTGGCTATTATGGAACTATGAGGATGTGTAGAATTAAGAGAATGGAGTATGATGAATAAATACTGAGATCAAATGGAACGATTGTGCATGTTTACGGTGATGCATGCAAGTAAATAAACACTTCATTCCCTTATCAAACTGAAGTGTTAGACATTTTTGGAACATATTTGGAAAGGGAAGCCGATGGGAATCGGCTTATATGAACGCCTCGCCACTAATGTGTCCTGTGTCTTTTTCAAAAATAATAGAATAATAATAGCTTCGTCCATTGAAATCTCAGTGAAATGTCATGGATCTTCTCATCGATTATTAGTGTGAAATCTCTATGAGTAGTTAAATTTTGAATGTCATATCGCAGGTCATTTGTTTTTTCCCAGTATATGGGAAGTTCTTGTAATCACCTGGAAAATCCAATTCGAAATTTTTAACATTTATTTACGTTTTGAGGTCTATAGAGTATATATAAAGTGTTTTTAGAAAGGGAGATGTATATGTGTGTGTGCACGTACGTTCGTGGACACTTTTTTCTACGAGCATAACTCACGTAAACAAAGTTGTATCGACTTCGTTGAGGTGTCAATCGAAGCGTCTTTGCAATCTTAAGAGCTGATCAGTTTTTCGGATACTTCGGTCGGGGGGTTTGTTGTTTTGCTCCTTTGAAGGTCATTTCTGTCATGCGGTATATCTCGCGAACCAAACATACGATTTGAATTGTTAAGGTGTCAATCGACGCGGATTGACATTTATCTGATTCTGTCAAGTTTTTAAAAAAATTCTTGGAGCCGTTTTTTAAATTTTTTCAAAAAAGTGCAAAAAATTTTTTTTTTTAAAACACAAAATTTTTAACCTGATTTTCAAACCTAAGTAATCAATGTTTATTTAATTTACATACTCCAAATAGTTCTTGTGAAAAAACAGCAAAAGGTTTTTTCATGATTACAAAAAAAATTAAATAAAAAATCATTAAACGTTCAAGGTCATTTACGTCATTTATTATTTCTCGAGAACTAAATATAATATTTCCATCATAAAGGTGTCAATCGACGCGTATTATCATTTTAATGATGTTTTTATATGTTAAAAAAATCGTTAAAGCGGTGTTTTTTAATTTATTAATTTTTTTTTGGAAAAGTAATGTTTTTTTCATAAAAAAATTCATTTCTAACCTGATTTGCACATCGTAATAATAAATGTTTGTAGAATTTATGAAATTTTATCAATTTTTGTAGAGAAACAGCAAAAGCTTTTCTCATGATAACAAAAAAAAAATTAAATAAAAAATCATTCAAAGTCACCATGTAAAAAGGGTTCATTCGAATCATAATACCTAAAATCTCTTATTCTAAAGACATTGTTGTAAAGTCAATCAAAGTTTATTAATATTTGCATGTTTCAACTTTAATGGAACAACTGCTTAGTAACCTGTCCCCCCTCCGATTGATCCGCGTGAATAATCAATCAAATCGATGCACCAAAATCCTTACGTAATCAATTGACGCTCGCGTAGATTTTATGAATAATATTAAGTCATTTCAATGACTTTTACGAGAAGTACATTTTTATTATTAGAAGTAGTATTATTTCCATAATTATTATTGTGTTTAGTATTTTTAGTATCTTTTTAGATATTACTGAGAAGTTGACCTTGTGGACCTCATGTGTCGCACCTAACGGCTTGTTTATCTTTTTCTTCCAATACGTGTCACTCCACCCAGCAGGAAAATCACTTCTTGTATGCCGCAAAGTGTTCCTGAAATTTCTACTGGGCAAAATGTCATAACTGTCTGAACAAATGACGTCACTGCAGTTTCGGAAGAGACTACCTGGTCGTCTTTATACCATGAGAATGGAGTATGATAGACACTGAGATCAAGTGGAACGATTGTACATGTTTACAGTTATGCATGCAAGTAAATAAACACTTCATTCCCTTGTAGAACTGAAGTGTTAGACATTTTTGGAATATATTTGGAAAGGGAAGCCGATGGGAATCGGCTCATATGAACGCCTCACCACTGATGTGTCCTGTGTCTTTTTCAAAAATAATAGAATAATAATAGCTTCGTCCACTCTTTAATTGAAATCTCAGTGAAGTGTCATGGATCTTCTCATCGATTATTAGTGTGAAATCTCTTTGAGTAGTTAAATTTTGAATGTCATAGCGCAGGTCATTTGTTTTTTTTTAACTTCCCAGTACAGTAAACCCTGTCAATAAGGGAATCTCGTGGGGAATTATTTTTTTCCACTATTGACACGAATTCCACTATTAACAGGTTCCATTATTGACAGGTATTTGAGTCGAACCAAAATGATTTTCCATTATTGAGAGTAAAATTAAATAAAAACCAATGCATATATTTTCATGGCCATTTAATGATCAAATCAAGTGATATAATTAACGTGATAAGAAAATATGTACCGAGATAAAACTATTTTTTGATAAATGAATGAAGGAAAAACTGAAAATGAAAAAAGCAGCGAATGACAAACATTATTATTTAGAGTAATCGACAATCGAAACTTGTTTTGTTTTGCTTGCAATCAAATCATCCTGTACTAAATTGATGGATTCTACTATTTTATCGAGTAAAAATGTATTTTCAACATTTTGCGATGAAAGGTATTCGTCCATAATTTCTTTTTTGCCTTTAATAACCATGTACACAGCAGACTTGCCACATTTGTATTTTTCTTTCAAAACTTCGATTGGCTTCATGATTTTTTTTATCAAATTGTACTTTTGTTTTAACGTGAGACGTGAACGTTGGATTGGTTTCTTATCCCCCTTTTTACGATTCATTTTCAATAGCGACGGAAAATGTGAAAGTAATGAAGTTCTAATTGTGCGGTCAAAGTGTTTTTCGCTCAAGTGCAATTGACGAACTGAACAATCTATGGTCGCAAACACAAAAACAGTGCATAATTCATAGCTATCGAATCAGCAAAAAACTGAATTTCGATTTCTTAGAAGTTTTCATTATTATCACATGCTCTCCAAACAATAAAGAAGTCATTGTTTAAATGACTCGAAATGAGAAAGGAAACGATACATTTTTTGCGATGCCAAATCGCCGCAGCAGAAGCGATAAATTTTGCATTTTACGAAATGAAACAGTGATTTCGAAACGATTTTTTATAATCATTGGTTGTGATATTGGAAAAAATATAGTTTCAAATGGAAAAAAAGACGAAAAATAGACGAAAATTTTTTGCTTGTCAATTAGTATGGAAGAGCTCAATGGCCAAAATTTTTTTCCACTATTGACACGAATTCCACTATTAACAGGTTCCGTTATTGACAGGTTTTACTGTATATGGGAAGTTCTTGTAATCGCCTCGAAAATCGAATTTGAAATTTTCAACATTTCTTTACGTTTTGAGGTCTATAGAGTATATATAAAGTGTTTTTAGAAAGGGAGATGTATGTGTGTGTGTGTAAGTATGTACGTACGTATGTTCGAGGACACTTTTTTCTACGAGCATAACTCAAGTAAACAAAGTCGTATCGACAATGTTAAGGTGTCAATCGAAGCGTCTTTGCAATCTTAAGAGCTGATTAGTTTTTGGGATACTTCAGTTTTGGGAGTTTGTTGTTTTGCCCCTTTGAAGATCATTTCTGTCATGCGTTATATCTCGCGAACCAAACATACGATTTGCATGATTAAGATGTCAATCGACGGCTAATAAAATTTTTGTAAATCGATCAAATTTTGAAAACAATCGTGATAGCCGTTTTTTTAATTTAAGAAAAAAAATGCAAAAAATTAGGGTTTTTTATAAACAATAAATTTTTAACCTGATTTACGGAAGACAGTATTCAATTTTTATAAAGTTTATTTACTTCAATCAGTGCTTGTAAAAACGTCATAAAAACTTTTTCTCATGATTACGTAAAAAATTGAATAAAAAATAAAAAATCATTAACAGACATCATGATCTTCAAGGACATTTCTGTCATACGTTATACCTATCTCGCGAACCAAACATACAGTTTGCATGGGTGAGGTGTCAATTGACGCGTATTAACATTTAAGTGGATTTGTCATGTTTTGAAAAAAATCGTTGGTGCCGTTTTTTAATTTAAGGAAAACAAGTGCAAAAAATTAGGTTTTTTTATAAACAATAAATTTTTAACCTGATTTACGGAAGACAGTATTCAAAGTTTATAAAAATTTTATACTCCAAACAGTACTTGTAAAAACGTCATCAAAACCTTTTCTCATGATCACAAGAAACATTAAATAAAAAATAAAAAATCATTAACAGTCATCATGATCTTCAAGGTCATTTCTTACATTCACTATATCTCACGAACCAGATATAATATGTATTTGCATCATTAAGATATCAATAGACGTGTCTTAACATCTTTTTGATTATTTTGACAATATAAAAATCCGTTTCTGCAGTTTTTTTAATTTAATAGGAAAAAATGCGAAAACTTAAGGTTTTTTTCATAAAATTTTTTTTTTTAACCTGATTTGCACAACACAGTAACAAATGTTTATAAAATTTATACATTCCTATCAGTTTTTGAAGAGAAAACATCAAATTTTTTCTTCGTGATTCTGAAAAAAACTCAATAAAAAATAAAAAAATCCTTCAAAGTTACCATATGAAAAGGGTCCTTCCGAATGATATTACCTTATATCTTTTATTCTAAAGACATTTTTGTAAAGTCAATCAAAGTTTTAAAATTTGTGGATAATTTGAGCAGATTTTTAATAGTTTTTGCAGTCTTTTAATTAAAATAATCGGCTTAAATTTTGAAAACCATCAAAATTTCAATCAAATTTGCGTTTGTCGTAATTAATCATCATCACCCATTCACCAAAAGCCTTACGTAATCAATGGATGCTCCCGTAGATGACAGGATTAATATTAACTCATTCCAATTACTGTTATGAGTATTTCTAATTATTATTATTTAAAGTAGTATTATTTTCAAAATTATTATGGTGTTTAATATTTTTATATTTTTAATGTTTATCTAGATATTACTGGGAAGTTGACCGTGTGGACCTCAAGGGTCGCACTTCGCAGCTTGTTTATTTGTGGCTTGTTTGCTTCCAATTTGTTTCTGAACACTCATTAAATAGAAGCCTGGTCAAAATATTCTGCATTTTCTCCGAATGGTTCTATCGAGGATTGTACCAAAACTTCTTTCAATTAATCTCATTGCAGCACAAAAACGAAAATTATCGAGTAAGTTATGATGGAATAGTAGTTTTTGAAAGATGCGAAAAGTATATACACTTTGCATGCGTTTATTGTTAACATTGGAATAAACGATCATAATTTGCTGTAAAAGCAGAAATAACAAGCAATAACAATACATAAATATTAAAAATATTAAACACAATAATAATTATGGAAATAATACTACTATTAATAATAAAAATGTACTTCTCGTAAAAAATATTGGAATGACTTAATATTAATCATAACATCTACGCGAGCGTCAATTGATTATGCAAAAATTTTGGTGTATTGGTTTGATTTAATATTCACGTGGATCAATCGGAGGGAGGACAGGTTACAAAGCCTTTTCTACGTTATTTTTAACTTCCCAGTATATGGGAAGTTCTTGTAATTGCCTCGAAAATCGAAATTGAAATTTTCAACTTTTCTTTACGTTTTGAGGTCTATAGAGTATATATAAAGTGTTTTTAGAAAAGGAGATGTATGTGTGTGTGTGTATGGACAATTTTGTGACACAACTGCGTACGTACGTACGTACGTTCGTGGACACTTTTTTCTACGAGCATAACTCACGTAAACAAAGTCGCATCGACTTCGTTGAGGTGTCAATCGAAGCGTCTTTGCAATCTTAAGAGCTGATTAGTTTTTGGAAAACTTCGGTCAGGGGGGTTTGTTGTTTTTCCCGTTTGAAGGTCATTTCTGTCATGCGTTATATCTCGCGAACTAAATGTACGATTTTTTTCAACAAGGTGTCAATCGACGCGTATTAACATTTGCGTGATTTTGTCAAATTTTTAAAAAAATTCTTAGAGCCGTTTTTCAATTTTTTAAAAAAAAGTGCAAAAAATTAGGCTTTTTTTCAAAAACACAAAATTTTTAACCTGATTTTCAAACCTAAGTAATCAATGTTTATATAATTTATATACTGCAAATGATTCTTGTGAAAAAACCAGCAAAAGTTTTTTTCATGATTACGTAAAAAATTGAATAAAACATAAAAAATCATTAAACGTTCAAGGTCATTTACGTCATTCATTATATCTCGAGAACCAAATATAATCTTTCCATCATTAAGGTGTCAATCGACGCGTATTATCATTTTTATGTTATTTTTATATTTTTAAAAAATAGTTAAAGCTGTTTTTCTAATTTAAAAAAAAAATTGGAAAAGATGAATTTTTTAAATAAAAAAATTTATTTTTAACATAATTTGCACATCGTAATAAGAAATGTTTATAGAACTTATAAACTTTTATCAATTTTTGTAAAGAAGCCAGCAAAAATTTTTCTCATGATTACAAAAAAAATTAAATTAAATAAAAAATAAAAAATCCTTGTTGTAAAGTCAATAAAAGTTTATTAATATTTGCAAAATTTGAGCAGATTTTCAATAGTCTTCACAGCACCATGTTTTAACTTTAATGAAAAAAACTGCTTTGTAACCTGTCCCCCCTCCGATTGATCCGCGTGAATGATCAATCAAACCAATGCACCAAAATACTTACGTAATCAATTGACGCTCGCGTAGATTTTATGATTAATATTAAGTCATTCCAATAACTTTTATGAGAGGTACATTTTTATTATTTGAAGTAGTATTATTTCCATAATTATTATTGTGTTTAATATTTTTAATATCTATGTAGATATTACTGGGAAGTTGACCGTGTGGAGCTCATGGGTCGCACCTCACGGCTTGTTTATTTTCATATCGATGCTTGAAGGACAAAACAGCGCTAGCAAAAATGAATGCAGTTTTTATTATTACGACAACTGAAGAGATTTTGTCGCGTGATGGCCATTTTGAATAGTTGCGGTCAAAACTGCTAGCACTTCGGCATAATCACTGAATTTGTATTTTTTCACGATTTTACATCAATGAAACTCATAATTATTTCAATTGCATGTAAAAAGTAAAATATATGTATTAAAAATGATGAAGGAAGTAACTGAAATTTTACGAATACTAAAGAACAAAACTCCTAAAAACTACAATTTTTGAAGTTATACTTCTTTACGCAGGGTAGTGAGAAAAATTTTTGGTCACGTGGCGTTACGTTTGAGTGTTCGTTCGTTCGTTCGTGCCAGATAGTCTTGAAGCTGCAATGGAGTGAGGGGGCAGGGTACTAGAGTGAAGGCAGCAGGCGCAACATTCTCTGTATGCCATATACCACCCTGACGCTTTGCTTCGCCGGGTCCCAATCTAAGTACGCATTGCGGCCCGCAATGCTTGACTTTCATGATAGACCGGATGACGACGCCTCTGCACAGCTACGTGCGATCATCGTTTGACTTGTCCATTGATTTTGATGAGATGTTCCATCACCGGGTAGAACAGTATCACCATCTAATGGCATGAATCGTTCGGATTGACGAATATTAGATCGAGGAACCGCCATTAAATTATAATAAATTCTGTGCAGCGCTTGCGGGAAACTGGGAAAGAGTTTTATTTGAACCTTTTGTGTAAGTGCGTGTCTGTTGTTTGTGAATTTAATGCAAAATGCATAATTTCGTATTAGTTGGTAAGTACAATGTTAACTCAATGTTGATAATTATTTATTTACCAATTATTAATTTAATATTTATAATACAAGCCGTGAGGTGCGACCCATGAGGTCCACACGGTCAACTTCCCAGTAATATCTAAAAAGATATTGAAAATATTAAACACAATAATAATTATGGAAATAATACTACTTCAAATAATAAAAATGTACTTCTCGTAAAAGTTATTGGAATGACTTAATATTAATCGTTTCATCTACGGGAGCGTCCATTGATTGAGTATTCATCGGAGTGGGGACAGGTTACAAAGCAGTTTTTTCATTAAGGTTAAAACATGGTGATGTGAAGACTATTGAAAATCTGCTTAAATTTTGCAAATATTAATAAACTTTGATTGACTTTACAACAATGTCTTTAGAATAAGAGATTTAAGGTATTATAATTCGAATGAACCCTTTTGACATGGTGACTTTGAATGATTTTTTATGTTTAATTAATTTTTTTTTGTAATCATGAGAAAAGTTATTGCTGGTTTCTCTACGAAAATTGATAAAATTTTATAAATTCTACAAACATTTATTATTACGATGTGCAAATCAGGTGAAAAATGAATTTTTCTATGAAAAAAACACTACTTTTCCAATTTTTTCCAATAAATTTAAAAAACCACTTTAAAGATTTTTTTAACATATAAAAACATCATTAAAATGATAATACGCGTCGATTGACACCTTAATGATGGAAATATGATATTTAGTTCTCGAGATATAATGAATGACGTAAATGACCTTGAACGTTTAATAATTTTTTATTTTTTATTTAATTTTTTTCATAATCATGAAAAATACTTTTGCTGGTTTTTTCACAAAAACTATTTGCAGTATATAAATTATATAAACATTGATTACTAAGGTTTGAAAATTAGGTTGAAAATTTGATGTTTTTGAAAAAAAACCTAATTTTTTGCACTTTTTTTTAAAAAATTAAAAAACGGCTCCAAGAATTTTTTTAAAAATTTGATAGAATCATATTAATGTTAATTTGCGTCGATTGACACCTTATTAATGAAAATCGCATGTTTGGTTCGTGAGATATAGCGCATAACATGGTTGACCTTCAAGGGGCGAAAACAGCAAACCCCCCCGACCGAAGTATCCCAAAAACTAATCAGCTCTTAATATTGCAAAGACGCTTCGATTGACACCTCAACGAACTCGATATGACTTTGTTTACGTGAGTTATGCTCGTAGAAAAAAGTGTCCCGAACGTACATACGTACGTACGTACGTACATACACACACACATACATCTCCCTTTCTAAAAACACTTTATATATACTCTATAGACCTCAAAACGTAAAGAAAAGTTGAAAATTTCAATTTCGATTTTCGAGGCTTCCCATATACTGGGAAGTTAATAATTATAATAATACAGTAAAACTTTTATAATACTATTTTGTTGTAAGTTAAATGAACTTTTTGCGTGAGGGAATCAGAAAAAAAGCTGGACAACTAGCATACGTACTGATCGTCTTAAGGTAACTGTAGAGGTATGTGAACAGTGTATGAGTTTGTCATCGTCCCATATAATGTGTGGGTCACAAAACCAGCTACCTTACTGGAAATTATTTTGTATAAGTAATCATATTAAATAATCAATTATACACAAAACAACAATATTAATCAAATTTATTCAATAATAGTGAACTAAATGATAATAACGTATAATTTAATAATTATTAATAAATAATACATATCAAATTAATAATTGAATAATAACTAATTAAATACATTCAAAGACTTGATTATTTTGGTAAAAATACATACATACATACATACATATGTACATAGGCGCAAGGTACAGAAAAATAGGAATTCTATCACAAAAACAACCCTACCTTTAGATCAACAAAGCTAAAAAATGGCATTGCCCACTGAAAACATTTCCAGAGATGATTTTAACCAAAAAATGATAAAAATGGAAAAATAATGCTGTTTCATAATGTTGTTTTAGTTTGTCATTTAATTTTTGATTTCAGTATCACATATCAAATTCCACGAATCCAACAACTGCGAAAGAAGTATAACTTCCCCGCGCGTACTTGTTACACACACACTTTTTTTATTTGTTGAAAGCTTTTCAAAGCATATGATCTTAAAAAGTGTTGACTTTAAAACATTTTACCATTCAAAACGTTGATTACCACAATTGCAAATTTGATTTGATTTGTATTGGTTTTCAAAATTTAAGCAGTTTTTTTATTAAAGTTAAAACACGGTTCTGTGAAGACTATTAAAAATCTCCGCAAATTATGCAAATAATAATAAACTTTGATTGACTTTACAACAATGTCTTTAGAATAAAAGATTTAAATATACAAATTCGTATGAACCCTTTTTACATGGAGACTTTGAATGATTTTTTTTATTTTAAATTCAATTTGTTTTGAAATCATGAGAAAATATTTTGCTGGTCTCTCTACAGAAATTGATAAAAGTGTATAAGTTTCATAAACATTTGTTGTTACGATGTTAATTTTATTAATTATTAATTAATTTTTTTAAAAAAACCTAATTTTTAATATTTTTTTATCAAATTAAAAAAATGGCTTTAAAGATTTCTATTAAAATTTAGAAACATCATTAAAATGTTAATACGCGTTGATTGATTTCTTAATGATGCAAAGATTATATTTGGTTCTCGAGATATAATGAATGGCATAAATTACCATGAAGGTCATGATGACTTTTAATGATTTTTTATTTTGAATTTTTTCTTGTAAACATGAAAAAACATTTGGCGGTTTTTTTACAAAAACTGTTTGGAGTTTATAAATTTTATAAACATTGATTACTGCGTCTTAAAAAACAGGTTACAAATTTGATGCTTGTGAAAAAAATTCCAATTTTTTGCACTTATTTTAAAAAAATTAAAAAACGGCTCGAACGTATTTTAAAAATTTGAAAGAATCACGTAAATATCAATACGCGTCGATTGACACCTTGATGAAGCAAATCGTACGTTCGCGAGATATAGCGCATGACAGGGTTGACCTTCAAGGGGTGAAAACAGCAAACTCACCTGACCTAAGTTTTCCAAAACCTTAACAAAGTTGATGCGACTTTGTTTACGTGAGTTATGCTCGTAGAAAAACTGTCTGCGAACGCACGTACGTACGTACGTACATACATACACATACACATACACACATACATACTTCTTTCTAAAAACACTTAAAATATACTCGTAAGACCTCAAAACGTTAAGATATGTTGAAAATTTCAATTTCGATTTTCGAGGCGATTACATGAGCTTCCCATATACTGGGAAGTTAAAAATACAGAAAAATTGTTTTTATATTTTTTCTAAGGACTTATTAACCCACCATCGTATGTAATGCATTGTCACTTCCAGATCAGCTCTTGCACCTTCGGAACATTAATATATTTGATTTGTTGACTGTTTAAGGCAAAAAGGTAAGAAGAAACGATACATTGAGTCGTCCTATGTTTTAGTAAAACTACATTCAATAAAAATATCGAAGTTGATTCCTTGAACTTACTTGGCTCTGGGTGAGTTGAGTCGTTACTTACAATAAAACTTAGGTATTGACTAAGTTGTTGCAGAAGGTGAATGAATTGAGCCTATGATTATGGATTCAGTTCCAAATCATTGAGTAAATTCCAATCTATTCGCAATTTGTTAGTTGGATCGATTCTGGCATCTACTGAGACCACCAACTTCCAAAACGCCGCTGACCATTCAGATGGCTGAACTTTTGCAAATCTCATTTGTACCAGCTGGTCATATACTGAAGTTAATCCTTTTTTAACAAATAGCATCATTGATTATTCATACGAATGCATCTAAATGTGATATGGTTTGTCACGCAACAATTTGATTTGCGGCATTGGAAGGTATCTGGGCAAAATGTTGCTTTGATGGGCTATATTTATTCGCGCTTATATTAGTACTCGTATATTTCAACGCACATAGGACCTTTGAGGCAATAAAGGTGATTTATGATGTGCAGCTGTATCCAGGTAATATGAGTTGAAGAGTATCAAAAATGCTTATATGCATAGGTTTAACGGAGAAAAGCGTGTATAACATAGAAGTCTAATAAAATGGCTGATTATAAGTCAATGATAAAATTTATACTTTTAATGTGCGTCTCGAGTGAAACAAACATCGTTTGTAGTTTCATCTCTGATTGACTGCAATAAAAGTTGAAATGGAGAACTATTCAAGTAAGTGCATAGAATGCTAAATTAGAATATGAACGTTCACCTTGAAGACTTGATTGCTTGTCCTCAAAAATTTATTATCGCATCACGTGTCACCATTAGTGGAATATGTTATCAGCTAAAGTCACACATAGGTCTCACAAGGCTATATTTAAGCAATGCAGCCTGGTGTTTTCCTCATTTCATCAAGTACGAAAGCTGCGATTTAATGCTTTTGCATTGTCCTTTTGTTGATTATTTGCTATATTAAAGCAAAATCGTATTCAGCTTGTCGCAGTTATAGTTGAGCTTCATTTAAAGCTTCGCAGCTCGATCGGAGTCGAACATTAGAATAAACTATGTCGAAACTGTGCCTGCTTGTGATACTCTGTGTAGGGATGCCTTCGATTTCAGCACAGTCTTATCGTCATCAAAATTGGAAGAAGGATCTTGGTGAACCGCTCTTTTTAACACCACTTATCAAACAAGGGCAAATTACAAATGCTCGCCAGGCCGCTGAAGTTCCCAGCCGTCCGTTCGCAAATCAAAGAAGCTATTCAGGCTTCTTAACCATCAATCAACAATACAATTCCAACACGTTCTTCTGGTATTTTCCTGCCAAAACCAATCCTGAAAGTGCTCCTTTAGTTATTTGGCTCAATGGTGGTCCAGGTGCGTCATCGCTTGTCGGTTTGTTTGCGGAAAACGGTCCCCTCGAATTTACCGCGAGGGGTAACGTTGAGCTTAGAGAATATTCCTGGAATAAATATTTCAACCTCATCTACATTGACAATCCAGTGGGCGTTGGCTTCAGTTTCACTGAAAATGACGCAGGGTATGCCAAATACCAGGAGGACGTTGGCCGGGATTTGTATGAGGCAATCAAGCAATTGTACCAACTCTTTCCAGAGTTTAATAAGTTACCACTTTATATTGGTGGTACCTCGTACGCAGGAAAGTTCGTAGTAGCTATTGGCTACACCATTCACAATGCTCAGCAGAATAGATCCAAAACAAAAGGAAATCAATCCACACCCATCAATCTTTCCGGACTAGTGATAGGAGGTGGCTTTTGTGATCCTATCAATCAACTTCAGTTAGGACAGAAAATATACAGTTTGGGACTGATAGATGAGGAAGGACTAAAGGTCTTTCAAAAAATCGAAGCCGACATTCGTGTTTGCATCCAGCGCAACGATTCAGCCTGCGCAACTGCAAACTCAAAAAAACTCCTAAAAGGATCTCATGAAGTTTCAGTTTTCCAAAACTTGACCGGATTTACGACTAGGTACAATTCATATAAATCCCGTCCCTATTTGGAAAATGTACCCTTTGTGGAATTTGTGCAAAGGCCAACCACACGAAAACTGATTCACGTTGGTAAAAAAACCTTCAAGCACATGGAACCGCAAAGCAAAATGAAAGAGTATTTTAGAAACGAGTTCATTCAGTCTGTTGCTTCGTGGATGGCTGAGCTTCTAAATCATTACCGAATCTGCGTATATGTTGGCCAAGTCGATCTAGCTACCTCCTATCAGACTACTGTAGGGTATCTGCAGAAGTTGCGTTTCAACGGAGCGGAAAACTATAAGATAGCAAAGAGGCAGGTGTGGAGAGTGGATAATCAAGTGGCAGGATACGCGAAGATAGGTGGCAATTTAGTCGAAGTTATGGTGCGAAACGCTGGTCATCTTGCTTCAATCGATCAGCCAAAATGGACTTTAGATTTGGTCAAACGATTTATCAGAGGTGAAAACTTTAGTAACTAAGTACTTTTTTTTAAGTAAATAAGTAAGTATGCATAGGTTTAAAGGAGGGGAGCGTGTATAACCGAGAAGACTTATAAAATCGTTGCTTGTAAGCCAATAATAAAATTTATATTTTTAATGTGCATCTGGAGTGAAACAAACACCATTTGTAATTTTATCTCTGATTGTCTGCAATAAAAGTTGGAATGGAGAACCATATATATATATATATATATATATATATATATATATATATATATATATATATATATATATATATATATACATACAGTGAAACCCGGTTATAATGTACCTCGAAGGAGCCACACTATGCAGAATGTTATAGCCGATAGTACGAGATAACCCGCATATAAAAAACTTCTATCTGTTCAGGTATAAATATAATTTTTATTAAATAATAGAATCTTTATAATTTCATAATATAATAGCGTACACTTCTAAGTCAAATACTTCATCCTCTCTAACTTAGCGCTATATACATGTATATCCACTTTTCGAAAGTTGGATTAAACTTCTCCTGTTTATTTTCTAGCTATTCTTTCGTTTGTCTCATGAAAGCGATTATCTTGCACTGCCTTTTTGTTATTTACAGTTTTTGATTTTGCAGATATGTGTCTATCATAAGCGATGCTTCTGATAAGCGGTCTTTTGTGCGCTCGTTGTTTTCCAAAAATCTGGTCGCCATTTGAATTGATTGTAATGCATCCCAAATGATGATGCTTTCCTGCTCGGTGGCCTCGTCGTCCGTGCCGCATTGGTGGCTTGATTCTGCTGATTATACTTCCTTTGCTATCTCAACATCTGTATGAATTTCTGTCGTCACAATTTGAGAATCAATGTTTTCAAACAAATCTAAGTCTTGAAATTATATATTGGTAGCTCTACAATTTTCAAAAAACAAAGAGGTTAATGGGCGCTCGTTTTCTTCTCTGGCTTGAACACTTTTCATCCGTTCCGTCAAAGGAAGTTTGTCCTCATCATCTGGTGAGCCAGTTATAAGCCCCGCATGCCGGAAACAATTTCTAATAGTTGTTGTTGACATTTGTTGCCAGGATTTTTAATGCCATCTAGCAGATTTATTTTGATAGCTTAAAAGCCTTCAGCTGCGTCTATGTATTTCATCAGGACCAACCTAGAAAATATGTCGCAGATGAAATCTATTGTGCTTGAAGTTTTCCTACTGAAAATTATCTTCGGTAGTAGGATTCGAGGCACTTTATCACGCCTTAATCCATCGGTTGCAGAATTGAAGTGCAGTCAGGAGGAAAAAAACTTCAAGTCAATATTGCTGAGATTTAGAACATTTGGGTGAGCGGTACAGTTGTCTACAATAAGCAAAACCTTCCTTTTTTGTTCACTCAGCTGCTCTTTCCAACATCGCAACTCATTGGTGAAAATGTCTGACGTCATCCAAGCCCGACCGTTTACGGTGTAATTCGCAGGCAACGTTTTAACACTTTTCATACACCTGTGCTTTTTGAATTTGCCAATAACAAGCATTTTTCTTCTTTCGGTCCCAGATAAGTTGGCGCAAACAAACACGGTAATTCTTTCTTTAAAGTGCTTCCCACCTGCGCACTTTTCACCACGAAATTTAGGCAACATTTTGAAAAAAAAGTCCCGTCTCGTCTGCGTTGAAAATGTCCTCATCTTTATAGCCTTGCCTAGTCAGAGGCCACTCATCACGAATCGAATCCACAGCGGCAACTAAATTTGCATCTGCTGCATCTCCATGAATTCGTCCAAGTTCATTATTATTGAATGGGAAGTGTGGTTTCGGGATGACGGATGGCGTCCTCTTCAGGTGCTGTCATTTACCATCCGCCACCAGACAGCACGACCACGGTTAGGCTTGTTGATGGGTTAAGCTCGTTATATTTTAACTATTTAAATATTTGTATCTGCGAAGTATAACGACTGTCAATTGATTCGTATATATGCCTACGTCGGTATTCTATATTCACTTTTTTATCATGGGTTAGAACCTCCTGGTCTAGTCAACAACTTCATCTTCTAGTGTGCTAGGGAGGTTTTAACCTATGATAAAAAGCTGATTATAGAATAGCGACGTAGGCATATATGCGAACCGAATGCGAATCGTTCGGGTTTCTGTCGCAAAATTTCCCCTGAAATCAGATTATGGACGCTTTTTTGTAGTGTAAATCACTTTATTAAATTTGAGTCAACGCCTTGTTGTATGGGGGAGGGGGGTATCTTTTTTGCTTCTTCGAAGAAATACTACTCGCAATTTTATTTTGTTTCAGTTTCACCAAATTGTTGAAACTGTTGTCTTTTTTAAGCACCTCGAATCACACATAGCCGATTGTTTTTTTCCGCTTTCCATTTCTCGAATAATTTTTAGTTTTTCTTTAATAATAATTGTTTTGCGTGTTTTCCGCTCCATTTTTATGTTGCAAACTAACAATCTGAAAATTTTTAAAATTGGCGAAAAATCTATCATGGAACTTCCCGAAAACTATTTTTATCCATAATCACTTTAACGACCATACGCGCCAACTTCTTATCCTGCCACGTGAGTTATGTGTTTATTCAAACGCAACACGAAAAATATATATACAGTATATATATATATAGTTTCCGATGTGAACCTTTAACTGAAACACTTTGTTTAATTTTAAAAATACTTTATACAATTGACTTGAATCGACTTACAAGAACCGAATCTGAACTAGGATGCTCGCTCCAAATTCTTCTCGCGGTACTTATACTAATTTCTTATCTGTACGAGGGCTGTTAGCTTCAAAGCAGTGTTTGGAGCAATTTAAGTGAGATCGGAAGGACTTTTTGCGTCGAGTTGTCACCGTTGATGAAACCTGGATCCATCATTACACACCAGAAACTAAGCAACAATCAAAACAATGGATTTCTCCCGGTGGATCTCCTCCAAATAAGGCGAAGACGGTCCCATCGGCCGGAAAGGTCATGGCGACGATTTTTTGGGATGCGAAGGGCGTTATCCTCATGGATTTTTTTAGAAAAATGAAGAACGATCACTGGACAATACTACAGTGAGTTATTGGACCGATTCGACAAAAAAATTAAAGGAGACACGGCCGCATTTGGCGAAAAAGAAGGTGTTGTTTCACCACGATAACGCACCAGCACATTCATCCGGAGTTGTCGCCACCAAACTCCATGAATTGCGTTATGAATTACTGCCGCACCCCCGTATTCCCCCGATCTGGCTCCTTGGGACTTCTTCTTGTTCACTAACATGAAGAAATGGGTCGCAGTAAAATATTTAGTATCATCGTCATCGCCGAGAAAGAGGCGTATTTTGGAGAGTTCGACAGATTCTATTTTTTGGAGGGGCTAAAAAAATGGCAGGAACGTTGGCAGAAGTGTATCTTTCTTAAAAAGGACTATGTTGAAAAATAAAACAATATTTTTTTGAAAAATTGAGTCTTCGTTTCTAACACGGGTACTTATTTAACCGCCCTCGTAATTTCCCATGGCTTGATTTAGTTAAACATTCGTCTTTTGCATTGATGCAATTTCTATATCTGGAATTGCGGATGCCGATATGCAAGTCAGTAATTCTTTTGTGGGTGGCAAAAAGATATTAGATTCTTATTGAAAATAGGTAATTCTTAAAATAAACAAACTTTGATATTGAAAGGAAGTGGATGCGATTATGGAACATAAGGGCATCCGTTATTAAGTTTAGTGTGTGGTCTTGTCGAATGACGTTGTTGTCATTATCTCGTTATCTTGGGGATATACATAGGTGTAACTCGTGTGGTAATATCTGCCACGTGTGGAATAATCTGTCATCATCATTTTTCTGCTCGCGATTATAAGCACTTACGTGACTCATTGTGGACCTTAAGTAAGATTTTATTAATTTTAACTTTTGAAAAGCTACTTTGACATGAAGTCACCCAAACGCAAATTGTTGAAAAAAATCGAAGACATAGCGCTAAATTTGAAACAAGTTCAGAATAGCCGCATTTTACACAATGAATCTGAGAAGCTCCAATGTAGTCCATTCAATCGCTTCTTGGACAGAATTGTTGGCGGCTTCCAAATGGCACCTCAATCGTAAAATCTCCAGCACGATGTCCTCTGCTTAAAATTCATCGTAAATTTTTAACAGATTTGGAACCATTCCATGAAGGTCTCCTCCTGGTGATGTTACCAGCGTTTTAGGCTGAATAACATTAAATGCAACCAGACCAAAATTCATTGCCCTGGAACGATGGTCTAGTTTTTCGTAAAATCTATCGTGACATTCTAACATTGCTCTCTGCAGCTCATCTGGCAATGAAAGTCCAGCATCTCGGGCCATTTCTCCAGGCATTCGTTTTCGAAATCTTCTCCTTCCTTTTTTATCTTCAATTAGAATGTCTAAGTCCTCACATTTTTTTGTTGCGTAGCAAATCACCTTAATAACTCAGTACTATAAACACTTTACGGTCAAATAATTCTTCGATAGTCAAACGCAATATATTTTACTACACTCATGAATCAGGCCATTTTTTAATGCAAATTAAAAACAGGATACCTCAAACTAAAACTGCTTGGCAAGTGAGATCCAAAGCATCGTCATCTTTTTTATATACATATGTTTACTACTTGAAGAATATAACTCCCATTCTGAAAGAACTCAATACGTATTTTGGTACGAGATGGTATCATTACTCATTATTCAATAGTGACTGGTTTAAAGTAAGGCCTAGGCGTAGTACTATCATCCGGTGAACATTATCCAATTCTTCTCTACAGTTGGAAAAATATCAAAATTCAAATATGAATCGCGCTGCAAAAATTATCATACGCTGAATATCTATGACACTGCGACGTATAAAAATTGCTGAAAATTATCGTTAATAATTCCAAAAAATCATGAAAATCTTCAGTTTTAAACTTAGCATCTAAAAATGATGACCTATGAAAATATATCATATTTTGAAAAATTTTATTTTTTAAAAATATATATTTAAAATGATTTTAATTTTCAATTCTTTTCAGTAACCGACAACTCAACATATCGTGGTTGTACCTCTGAACTTCCCACGGAAATTCAGTTATCAGAGAGTTGCGAAGTAAGTCTATGCAACAATCTAATTTTCCCAGAAGAGAGGCTTCTTTGTCACCAATGCGAAGGTGGAGATTGCTTAACCGTTGCAGCAGGATCCGAGGTGGCTTGCGCACTCTACGAAATGGACGATGAATGTTTCATCGATGTTATTGATGAAACCGAAGCTGTCCGAGGATGCTTGTCGGATGGCTATGATGACACTATGTTCAGGAAGACGTGCAAGACATCAGGATGCAATGATCAGCCTGCTGTTAGCACATTTAGTTGCATCCAGTGCGATTCGGCGACTGATCCCAATTGCAAAACTGGACCGAATCCTGGAACAGACTGCTCGGTTCCCATTACAAATACCTGCCCTATGGAACTCCTATTTGGCCGAATCGAACATTGTTTTACGTACAGAAACACGGAACGAGTGGTGCGTGGATGTTCAAGAGATGAACCTGAACTAGTATTGCAGTCAGAATACGTCACGGAGTGCATCCTTGAGAAATGTAACGATGAATGCATTGGTCCTAATCAATGTTACGTGTGTGATTCAATCACGAATCCTTCCTGTATTGATGAAACTATTGCAAATACACCATGGCAAAATTGTCCTCTGGGCACTATTTCTTGTCACACGTGTAGAGATGCAGGTAATTTTTTACATTTAGATACAACTATATTTTTAAAATTTAGTCCAAGAAGTTGAAACGCAATTTCTTAACCACATTACAATCAAAGGCGTGTTAGAAAAGAGCTCATAGCCCACATTCACACATAAATAGATATTTGATGATTTTTTTAAGTTTAATAAGCTGATTATTGAGATTTGTCTGAACCACACAAAAGAAAATCTTGAGAAAGAATAGTGTAAAAAATAATATGGACAATAAGCACATCTTCAAATCAATATTGAAAAAAGTAGAAAAAACAAGCCGCGAGGTGCGACCCTTGAGGTCCACACGGTCAACTTCCCAGTAATATCTACATAAACATCAACAACATTAAAACAATGAGAGGTAATAGTAACAGGAATGAGTTAATATGAATCATATCGTCTACGGAAGGGTCCATTGATTACGTAAGGTTTTGGTCGATGAGGACAGATTGAATATTCACGCGGATCAATCGGGGGGGCCTTTTTGGTGTTGAAAATTTTTGTTGGTTTTCAAAATTTAAGCAATTTTTTTTAATTAAAAGACTATAAAAACCATTAAAAATCTGCTCAAATTATAATAATATCTTAAAACTTTGATTGAATTTACAACAATTTTTTTAGAATAAAAGGTATAAAGTAATAGCACTCGTATGAACCCTCTTTACATGGTAACTTTGAATGATTTTTCATTTTTAATTTAGCTTTTTCATAATTATGGAAGAACATTTTGCCGGTGTCTCTTCAAAAACTAATGAGAATGTATAAATTTTATAAACTGGATCACTGTGCTGTGCAAATCAGGTTAAAAAATATTTTCTATGAAAAAAACCATAATTTTTCGCATTTTCTTCTATTAAATTAAAAAACGGCTAAACCGAATTTTTATAATGTTCAAAACTTCACAAAGATGTTAATACACGTCAACTGACACCTTAATGATGCAAATATTATATCTGGTTCGTGAGATATAGTGAATGATAAAAATGACCTTGAAAATCATGATGACTTTTAATGATTTTTAATTTTTAATTGATTTTTTTACGTAATCATGAGAAAAAGTTTTGATGATTTTTTTGCGAACATTGTTTGGAGTAGATAAATTTTATAAACATTGATTACTAAGACTTGACAATAAGGTTAAAAATTTATTGTTTTTGAAAAAAACCCTAATTTTTGCACTTTTTTCTAAAAAATTTTAAAACCGTTGCAAGGCTTTTTTTAAAAATTTGATAGAATAACACAAACGTTAATACGCGTCGATTGACTACTTGTTTAAAAAAATCGTATGTTTGGTTCGCGAGATATAGCGCCTGACAGAAATGACCTTCAAACGGGCAAAACAGCGAACCCCCCCGACCGAAGTATCCCAAAAACTAATCAGCTCTTAAAATTGCAAGGACGCTTCGATTGACACCTTAACAAATTCAATCGGACTTTGTTTACGTGAGTTATGCTCGTAGAAAAAAGTGTCCACGAACGTACGTACGTACGTACGTACGTACGTACACACACACACACACACACATACATCTCCCTTTCTAAAAACACTTTATATATACTCTATAGACCTCAAAACGTAAAGAAAAGTTGAAAATTTCAATTTCGATTTTCGAGGCGATTACAAGAACTTCCCATATACTGGGAAGTTAATATTCCCACATATTTTATGGTATTACAAAAGTCTAACATTCGTTTTACGTTTCCATCAGTCAGGCCATTTAATATATATTTGCTCTCCAAATTTCTAGTTTGGACACTGTTATTCATTTAAAATAAAATCGGTATGTAAGTCGTACAGTTTTTGTTGAAATTTACTATAAAAGAAGGTACATTACTATCTCAATGTATTTTGACGTAATCTGTTTTGAGATGTTACAGCCTAAACATATTATCCTATATAGTATCTTTCATGTAGCCCGTGATGTTTATGGGACACCTTGTGCACATCTTAACAAAAGCTCTTCGTGAGATTCGATAGTTTATTATTCTTCCGGATTTACTATTACTGTACTTTACAAACTGCATGCTTAACATTTAAGTCTCATTTTCAATCCACATACGTTATTTTGGTGTTAAAACGCTTTTGATTCACAAAACACTATTTGCAACTTTCTTAAGATAAAATCGCATAAGTTTCGTAAGAATAGATCTGGAACGAAAAGGGATTTAGACTATTTAATAGTAGGGTTGTAATTAAGCCTATTAAATTGTCACTCCTGGTTTAGTGATACAGACATTTATAATAGCCGGCTTCCCAAGGCGCGTAAAATTGCGCTTCCCGCGAACACGCTACTGCACTTGGCGCGGTGTGGTGTTTCCAGCGTCGTGGGAAGCTGGCATTATATGCATTCGCAAACCAGGCGAAATTCCTTCTGCTAGTTCAGGGTGCACACTTTGTTCATTCATTGTTTTATCTATGATAGTGTAAACCATCTTGCGTATTTTAAATACATATAAACAATATCCAAATTTTTGTTGTTTCTTTGTCAATTAAATGTGAGCACATTCTAAGTAAGTCAGATTATTATGAAAAACTTCCTGAAGTCAAATTTGTCTGTGTTTTTTTGACTTAAGCGGCACAAATAAATAATTTTTTTTGCAAACCATTTAAGCAAGTACAACATATCGTGGTTGCGGAACATATGATGGTGAAGCTGAGTGCAGTGCCTGCTGGCAAGATCCTGGATGCAACAAAAAGAAAATGCTTCGTTGTTACAATTGTACGTCCGCAGAAAATGAAAACTGTGAAACTTGGGAGAATATCGAATCAATTGATCAGGTTATATGCAACGGCAATTGCATTGCGACATTGCGGGACGATGTTGTCATAAGGGGTTGTCAGCGAAATAATTTCGATTGCCAGCCCAGTCTGACCTGTAAAAGTTGCACTGAAGACGACTGCAACAGCGGTCTCGTTCCGGACAAACGGTTGCGATGCCATCAGTGCAACGAGTTCGATGGATCCTGTAATGAGGATCAATCCAGTATGAATCCAGATGCTTGTCCCGAGGTCGAGGACGAAAATGATAAATGTTACGTGTTTGTTACCAGCGATAAGAAAATGGTTCGTGGCTGTACTACGGATTCCCGCTTTATGGATTGTATGTTGAGTCCTGCGGGCAAGTGCCTCACTTGCACAGGGGACGGCTGCAATAGCCAACCTTTGATTGGTACTCTTACATGTTTGCAATGCGACTCCAATGTCGATGATGATTGCAAGGAAGGAATAATATCTGGAGACGATGAGTGTATAGTTGGTTCAGCCCAGTTTTGTGAGACGGACGTTGAATTTGGAGAATATGAATATTGTTACACGTATCGTTTTGGGGAGCGTGTTCGACGTGGCTGCTCCAAAAAAGATAGCGATATTTCAAGTCAAATAAAATACGTTCGCGAATGTCGATTGGACAACTGTAACAACGAATGCATTGATTCAGCTACTTGCTACACATGTGACTCAAAAACGAACAGCAACTGTGCGAACAATACTATTGCAGTTGGTCAAGTCAAATGTCCCATTCAACAGATTTCATGTTACTCCTGTCGCGCATCAGGTGAGTCTAGCTTGATTTGAAACTGACTATTTTATACATTTATATTCAATATTTATGAGGACAGGACCTTAAAATTTTGGTAGTTCGAGATATTGGTCAAATAACGAATACACTCACCAAACGATACTTACCTTATACTTTGTGTTTCATATTTTCTACTCAAAAATATGTCTGTAAATATAATGGACAGTAGAAAATCAAACGCAAATATTCAAATTAATAACAAGAGTGAAATCTTGGGTAACTGCTCGTATTTTGTATAAAAACATATTTATTTTCAAGTTTGTTCTTACGATTGAATAATAACTCTTTTAATTTAACTTAAGCACATATATCTGATGAAGAAGGCCATTTCTATAGAATAAACAAACGTAAATTTTAAAAACTATGTCAAATCACTTTACTAGAAAATTGATCACCGCTGAGTCTTCAAATCTTATAATACAAATTCAAATAATTTTTCAGACAAAACAATTACTCGCGGTTGCGGTGCAGGCGACACTTCTGGACAATGCTTCTCTTGCTGGGATGACGAAGGATGCAATTTGAATCCGATGCCTGAATGCTACGTGTGCAACTCAAGAATTGATAAAAATTGTGCAGACTGGACTGATCCCGGAAGGATCAACAAAAATGTTTGCAATGGCCTATGTATAGCTGCTCTTCGGGATGGATTTGTTGAACGTGGTTGTCAGAGCAATAGCTTCGATTGTCCGGCAAGCGAGACATGTCTACGATGCAATGGGGATGAATGCAACACTGGACTAATACCAGCCAATCGAATAGTTTGCCATCAATGTGACCAAACCGATCCGAATTGCAACAGTGAAAAGGAATCAGCGTCACCGACTGCCTGCGATAACTATCAAGCTAATGATCAATGCTTTTACTTCTTGGATAGCAACGATAACATGGTCAGAGGATGTGCTTCAGATGATAAATACCAAGAATGTTTGCAGAACAACGAACGATGTGTTACTTGTGAATTGGCAGGATGTAATAGCAATGCAGCAACAAGGACACCATCACTCGAGTGTGCCAAGTGTAGTGGCGAAGAGAGTTGCGCTTGGGGACAAACTGTAAAGAGTCGATGCGACAGACAGATTCCTTATTACTCGGTCGAAAGTTGCTATACTTACAAATCATCGGACGGGACTATCCGAAGAGGCTGCACTTTGGACGACAATACCTGCTCCTCAGGAAACTCCGATTGCCAGATTTGTTCAGTTGGTGGCTGCAATGATGCCAATCGTGCTTTCCAACGTTGCCTACAATGCAAAGGAGAAGACGACAGCGTTTGCGCAAGTGGAATAAATGTTAATGGAACTGAGTGCCTAAGAGCCTTCCAACCATACGATACAAGGGGTTGCTATGCATGGCATGATGGTAATGAACTTTACTATTTAAGTAATCATTTCAATTTACATTTCTATATAAATAAAAGCAGACGCTCATCAGAATTTTGTAGACCTAGGACTCGTTAATTCCAGGGTCTAGCCGACAAACATACGATAATTAATTTTTGTATACTTTCACAAATTCATTTATTTTATTATTGTAATTTTTTTTATGAGAAAGTTTTCCCAATAATAACCGATTTATAAATTTTCGATGGCTGAACTATTCAAATGCCAATTTTTTTATTACAGGTATTGGAAACATAACGAGAGGATGTCTTTACGATTTGAGTGCAGATGATAAGGAGAATTGCAATAATAACAAAGACACTTGTGAAATATGCACCGCAGACAATTGTAACACCAAAGATCTACGAAGTCACGCTTCAAGCATGAGCATTAGTTCAGCTTTGCTCGTAGCAGTAATTGCTTATACTCTTAAGGCGTAAAATAATATTATTAAATATAATAAAATAAAATGGATTGATTGTGTGATGACATTGATGTTGAATAAAGTTTCGTTATTTACCTGGCTTGTTTTTTTTGGTGAAAGGAGGGATTATGGCCTTTTAAATTTTGACATCGTACATCTTTATAAAAATGGAAAGGTTGCAGTTATTCCAATGGTAATTTTATGTTTATTTCGCATATATTTGCATGCATTCAGAACAGTTTCTGCTTGTAATTGGCGTGAATTAGAGAGGAGCTCGTAAGCCACGCTTTTTTCCCTTACTCTTACTCAAATTTCATCAAAATAGATTTTCCGGCCATTACCATTCAAATTCGTTTTCTTACAAAGTCCTTCGCAAACTTTCGTTAAATAGAAAGTTTGTTTCAGATGATGCGAACGTGGATCCAAATTTTAATCTGCAGTCGGATTCATAAAAAGATGGTCGTGAATACAACAGTGGTTGTGGAGAATGAATTAGATCTTCCACTTCAAGTCGCTAACTTTCCTGTTAGTCCATGGTCTCATCTTGCCAATTGGTGAATCGATGCCAATCTACTCATAATTTGAATGAGAATTCAGTCACATGTTAGGTATAGTGCAGTCAAATAATTGTTGACCCATAATCACTACAAGTCACCATACATACCAGGTACGAACACCTATCACGATCACCTATCTAAATTGGTTACATTATACGTAGTGGCTACCAAATTGAAACTTGCTCTATTTCTGAAGTTCAATCGGAGTGGGGCAGTGATCAAACCAAAAAGCAGCGTGCGTCGATTGCAAGGCGGCAAGCAACGTGGGGTGCTAGTTGCAAATCCGACCGTCATCACATCTACAAGCAGCTGAGCGTTTGCAATCGGTTTAACTATGAATATAATCATAGTGTGTAGCGTTCTTAGGATTTACTTGTCTAGCTGTATCCATTTGCTTTCAATACTGAATTGAATTTTCGTTGTTCTCAAACGTTTCATTACAAAATCATTAGCTATTTGACCAAACGATTAGAAAATGTAAACAAAACTTAAAAATAGATAAAAATACAAGAGCTTAAAAATCGTCACGTTATTAACGTTAATTTCTAGCCAGTATCCTGAAAAATAAACTTCGTGAACCATTCATAGCAAATAAAACATCAAGCTGGTAAATATTTATCTATAATTCTAAAAAGTATAGATAGATAAGCCACAAAGCTTCTTATTGACGCATCAGAGCCAAAAGAGACACGTTTGTCGAAATTTAATTTTAAGTGTAACTACTGTTGAAAAATTCGGCATTTGACTACTATTTCGGAAAATACATACTTAAGCAGATTTGTAAAATAAATAAGTCAAAAATAGCAAAGTTATCTAGTTCACTAGTTTTGATCAACGTTTGGGGGTGGAAACTTTCAAAGAGATACTGGCCAGCTCTTGCTTCGCGGCATTCCGGATTTATACGGACTAAATCTACAAAGTGCATCCTCCACGATAAGAATCGATATAAGAGGTAGTACCTGATTCGTGGGAGAAAAAACCAAAGCCAGTTCTGGAATCCAGTTAACGGTGTTCTAAGAAAAGGTGAAAAAAGTAAGCCACACAGTATCGACAAACTATCTCTCTCGAAGAAGATAACCAGTGAACACAGTGGACACAATGTGTATGACCTCTATAGGTTTGCATCAAAAATTTAGTTGATTACTATTATTAAAGTTAAATTTTTAAGGATAATTATCATTATGTAATTACATACGTTTTAAAAATTTCAACAGTTTTATTGATATCTTAAAACAATAGCTATTGTTACAACAAATAAACATAATGGCGCTGTGATAGAACTGGCGGAGTTTGGTACTTTTTGATAATTACAGCCTTGACCAAAGCAAATCGAACACGGTTCATCGTCCTTTAAACATTTCTTCCAAGTGGCCTCGTCCAATTCATTCACACATCCCCTCGTGAATAGGCCATCATACTTCATTACAAAGCACCCACTTTTGTCGTAAAATTGAATATCATCAGGACATCGAGTCGCTTCTATCTCTAAAGGTGAAGCTGCGCAGGCATCCTGCTCGTTTTGCGTTGAGCACTGGACACAACTCTGATAAACCTGATTAACATTATTACACCCGGGTTGAGTACATATCTCACACAATTTGTCATCAGCTGGATCGCAGGCATTTGGATCACCAGAACATCCTCTGGCTACAATGTTCTCCGCAAGGATATGCGTGAAGCAGGCTGGTTCTTCATTGTACGGTATATACGATTCACATGTCTTCGAAGTCAATTGAGCCCAGGGACACTCTTTGTTGTCTTCACATGTCATACATGATAGGTTGTTCTTCATCAATATTGGTACATTGTTGCATCCTGACCCAGTGCACGTTAGGCAATTACCACCTGAACTCTTGCATTCCTCGTATCTTTTGTCCGACTTACAGCCCCTGATCATTTTACCGCCAGCGTTTCTGAATTGATAACATTGCTCTTCGACATCATATAAAGAACACGCATAGGTATTGACAAATTGCAGGTGATCGCATGATGTATCATTCTCATTACATTGGAAGCAACGGGTACGATCTTTTGGAAAAATGCCACCGTTACACGCAAGATCGTTGCATTCTTCACAGTTTGGTTCACTTGGGCTGCACTGGTCTTCATTGGTTTTACAGTCGCGAATGGTTCGACCATCGGGGGTTAATCTTGAAATACACGAGCTCGGGCAGACTTGAATCTCCACTGTTTCTTCACGGTTCCATTTAGCACAATTTTCATTACTGGCGGAATCACATTGATAGCACGCTTGAATTTCAGGTGAGTTGCACCCGCGGGTTATCGAGCAGGATTGACAAACACCCTGCAAGATAGTATCATTTTGACATCCTCGTATTACTGAGTCATCTGAAATCAAGAGAAAATTAACACTTCAATAATTAGCCAATACACGAACTTCTAACAAATAATTTTGGTGAAGTTATTTAGAACGAAATTCAATTAAGGGGACAGTCTGGGTCTTTTGCATGAAATTTTAATATATTTTTTCAATAGAAGTATTTATTTAAATATTATAAAACTTTTGTACATTAAAGAATAAGCATTGAATTTTATGTAAAAAAAATTTTGTTCATGTTTATTGGCAAAATGGCGGCTACAGCGGAGACACACAAAAAAATGACTGTCACGATATCCTAGGACGGGAACGTCTGAAACAAAAAATCCAAATGGTATGTTGCAATATTGCTGACTAACTATAGCCCGTACCAGAATTAAACATTTTGGACAAAAAAAATGGCGGACTTTTCAATTTTTTGCTCTCGTTTTTGCAACAAAATTGTGTAATAAAATAATTAAAAATTTATAAAAATGAATATGGTAGGGGCTGAAGCTATACATGTGCTTAATACCTAATATTTCAGCCCGATCGGTAGTACAGATTTTCAAATTCGTGTCAGCCAGGTTGAAAAACATTATTTCGAGAAAAAAATCGATTTATTTTAAAAAAATAGACACAGACTAAACCAATAAGCCACATATCGAAAATTCCATCTGAAAAATACTTATTGACTATTAAAAATCAGGCTTACTAATTGACTATATCAATTTGGCGAAAGAACAAATTAATTGAAGTTGATTGAAAACTATTATTGATTAACTTCTGATTGACATGAAAATCTTGCATTATTTATGAATAGATAAAAAAACATTTTGATATCATGATCAGATATGCTTACATATTACTAAATGTTGAATTTGATCAAAATATTGAACACTAGAACATCATAATTCAGTAAAACTTTTGGACGCCATCAAAAATTTCCAAAATAGAAATTGATTTTCAACGATTTTGGTATTACTACTTTAAAACTAGGAGTTCTGTTTCACAACGATAGCTATTGAAGAAGAGATAACCATGATCACCTTTTGCCATGTCTGCATATTTACCCTTTAATTTTTTTTGGAAATTTTCAAAGTCTGTTTTCGGTTGAACGTAGATGAACCTTACTGAGCGTAGATGGCCCTTAGTACGTGATGACGTTCGACTGAAAACAAATCTTACAAATTTTAGAAATGTTAAAAATAAAAATGCTTAATGCTACTCAATGTCTATTGCAACATTTTCATGATTTTATTCACTAGGATTTTTTCGTAGTTTGCTCGGAGGAATAATCTAAGGTCTGTTCTTTAAGTCATAAACTATCGCTCATAAAAAAATGTATTTTTACCTATTTTAAATTTAGATATACATATCAGCAACTACTATTCGCAGAGAGAAATGTATTTCTTGTTAATTTTTGTGGCTGATTGTTTCTTCTAAAAGTTTGAAGCCAGTTTTTTACAAAAGCTTTTATTGTTTTTTAAATATTGACCAATTTATTCAATTTAGTCCTTGAATAATTTGTTTTCGTACAAATGAGATCGCATATAAAAGTTTCCTTCTGCTATTCATTTGCACTTATGATATGTATTTAATATAAATATGTTTCTGTAAATTGGCCGGTATTTGCAAAAAAATATCAAAATTAAAGAAATTTCGCATGGAAACATGATTTTTGATTTTCGTGCCAAGTATGACTATGACAAAAGTTGCCGGTAAGTGTTTTAATAGTTAATTTTATCGAAAGAAATTTTTACAAAAAAATATAGTGGAAAAAAATTAAATAACAACGATATGTATAACAGCCCAATAATAGGATGTCCCACGCGAGTCACCTTAAAAATTGAAAGTTGAACATGGCAAATAATCGAAAAAACTGGTGGTTTCGACCTAGAAGAGTCTTAAAAATATTTTTTTTTCGACGTTTAAACAAAGTGACTTCAAAAGTGACGAAATATCTATGGATTAAATATGATTAGGGTGAAAATTTTAAAAATTGAATAAAATTATAAAATACTAGGCTGATCTGGCAAACATCTTATTTACAAACTAGGAAAATATTACAAAACACAATTGAAAAGCACGTTATGCTCTTATTTACCTGCACAAAAAATTAAAATAAATAGATTTTGATAGGCTTATACCAAGAATCTATCAAACAATCACAGTTCCATGTGTATTGAGACAGTTGTTCCGTTCGCCACGCAACGTAGTCGATCCCAAACCCTCAAGGGCGAAATATGGGACTTCCCTGTCCTTGAGACCCCAAACCACCGTGCGGGTAAACGCTGTCTTTTCGGAAAATGCAATACGCAGATCGCCACTTCACGCAATCAAGCCAATTAATGAATTATAGCGTTAGTATTGAGTTATATTGCTATTATTGAATTATATAATTATTAACGAATTATATTGTAGGAAGTAGAGGTTTGCATTATATGGTTAGAAGTAGAAGTTGAAGTATACAAATGTAGAGGAGGTGTAGGATGTAAAGATATTAGATTAGATAACTAAGTAGGTAGTAAGTTTGTTATGGAGAGTGTTCCGGACACCGTCACAGACCCTGCAGATAAGTTGCCAGCAATGACGGCAACAAACACGATCACCCAATCGCGCAGTGGATCCAAGTCCAGGCCCCGCCCGGTCTACGATGCGCCCCAATGGAGTCCCCTATGTGCCAGTCATACCCACAATCATTGGCACTGGTAATTCACCATGGTTAACGACCGCCACGAGTATTTCACCGCGCTCCAATCGCATCCCACAACTTTCACAGCTTTGCCCCGCGTCGAGACACAACCTCTGACCAAACCAGTTCCCCAAGCTTTTCAAAGCTGCGATGGGGTCAACTGCCCAGCTGAGTGGTCATCGACCTACGACACGGGAAAACGGGACTGGGCTTTTGAATAAATAGCATTGCGGGGGCAGCTGACAGGGCTTTTTGACTTCGACAGCTGGTGTGGAAGCTGCGTAGCTTTGGTTTGGACGTCTTTTCTTCTTTTCGGTGCGGAACTTGAGTGTGCGGAGCAAGTACGAGGTGTACTAGTGGTGACGACCGAAAAATTCGGTTTCGAATTGGACGGCAGCTCGAGGGTGGAATTTGCGGACGGTTGCTTATCTTGGGGATCGTTTCTGGATTTACTGGAGAAGCATAAGGAGGAAGACGGCAAACGACAAGCGGCGGAAATAGGCTTAAGAAGAAGCAACAAACTGTAAGTAAAATTAAGACTAGATAGGGATAGATAGGGTGTTTTGGGAAAATAAATAGTGTGCTAGGAAAAAGCAGAGTGTTAATTGTGTAAAGTGGCGACGCGGAATCGCATCCGGCTTGTGTCCCTTGTGCTCCCCTATTCGATCGGTGGTTTTGGGTCACCGTGAATCCGATTCCCGTTTCAGGATTCGCGGACAGGGCAGTCCCGGCGTGGAAACGGGTGGCGCCCTTTTTAAAATACATATTCCCACACCCTTCTTCGCGGGTGAAGCCGGGTGGGATTGCCCGAACCGTGGCTAGGATCGGCTACGGTGGAAGTGCGGACGTTGTGAAAAATCTAGCCGTAACACAGTTACTGTTAAATTTGCAGTTTGCAGATTGCAGTTTTCTTTTTTCCTGAATTTTTTGCAGCAACAACAACATTCATTTAAATGTTTTTTCATACCAGCAGGGACTTTTATAATTTCTCTGCAAAGCTTTCGAAATGTGATTATCTTTGCAGGGTTGAGGAATATCTTTAAAGTTGGATTAAAAACTGTATCTCCTACATTCCAAATTGTATAAAAATCCGTTAGAATTCCGTTACTGGCAATACTTTACTATTATTGGGTTTCAAAACGAATATTTTTTTTTACAAACGCAATCTTTATTGAAAAATTTCTTTCAAAACACCTAAGTAATAAATTGAATCAATTTTAAGGCAATCCATGCAAAGGAAACATATAAGATAACAGAAGTCAAATGATTTGCTGAATTAATAAAGTTTTGAAAGTTGCATCCTTGCTCCAGGCATATTTCACAATCTTTTGTTTGTCGGCATGAATTCATATCTTCAACAGAAAGTTCACCTAGACAGCCTCGTGAAACGATATTTGATTCATATTTTACAAAGCAGCCCCGATTTTCGTAAAATTGGACATCAGCAGGACACTGTGTAGCTTCAATCTCCGATCCATTTAAAGCACACTGGCTTTCATCTAGTGTGCCATTACATTGGATGCAATGCTGATGGATTATGTTATCTCCGTTGCAACTATCTTTAGAACAGATTTCGCAAGTCACATCGGCAGGATCACACGCATCCGGACTCGACATACAACCCCGTGTAATGGTCTTATTAGGGAACGTATACGAGAAGCAAGCAGAAAATGAGTCGTTAATACTTCTTGGCGGGCAATCTTCTGTCATAATTTGAGCCCACCCGCAGCTTGGATCCTCGTCACTTATGCAGGAGTGACACTGAAGAGGTTTATCTGCATCAATTTCTTGGTAATTACAGGCAGTGTCGCGGCACACTTGGCAGGTGGAGTTTCCCAAAATCTTACATCCGTAGTATCGCTGCTCTGAAATACAACCGCGTGCAATCCGTCCATTTTCATTTCTGTATTGAAAGCAGCCATCTAAGGACGAATACTGTGGACATGCTGCTGGACGTTGGCTCCTTTGATCCGCACTGCATTGCGGATCAGTCTCATCGCATTGGTAACATATTTGTCGATTCTCTGGAAATATTTCACTGTTGCAGTTATCATCATTACACTCCATACACTGATCATCTCTTTTGGAACATTTCAAGTTATCTGATCCGCATCCTCGCACAGTGTATCCGTCTTCAGTAATTTTCACTACACATTCACCATTGCATGCAACCTTTTGGATAGAGCTCTGATTCAGCCAGGTTGCACAGTTTTTGTCTTTCGCCGAGTTGCAAACGGAACAAGTAGTTATTGTCCCTCTGTTACAGGCGTTTGTTCCCCAACAAGACGAACATGTTTCTGTATGAAACAAAGTTGTATTGTCTCTACATCCGCGAGTTATCGATTCGTCTGAAACAAGGATGCAAAAGACGTTTTAGTTCAGCAGCTACCGCACTTATATAGTTGCAGTTGTGTATGTAAACTCTGTGTAGTTTTTGCTGTGACAAGGCTAAACTCTTTCAAGCAATAATTTTGCTTTGAACTTCTTAATGCCTTCTTTGTTGCAAAATGAATAACTTACATGAAAACAATGATGTCGACTTAAACGGGAAAAAAGTATGTTTGAACTGATCGGTAATTCACGGTTCCCTCCAATTATATAACAGACCAGGGCGGAACTGTAGAAAAACGAATACATTTGGCCGTTGAGAGGGGGCACGCTGATTTTTGCAGGAAAAGTTGTGGAATAATTCGTATAACAATAATTGATCTATGCTCCTTCTCAAAAAAGGCGGGAACATAAAAAAAATCAAAATGTTTAAACATTTTTTTAAAAACCGTGTTTTTCCTGCTTGTTTCACTCCTAATTTTAAAACGTTTCATTCCAGGGCAAAGTTGAGTGAGAATGAAAGTTGCGTAGTAAAATTTTTTAATGGAAAAACGTAAAAAAATAATTGAAAAAAGATTTTTTTCCTTAATTTGTGTAAACAAATGTTGTTTATATAATTTGCTTAATCAAATGTGTACGTTGAACATTATATGTTTGAGAAGTTTTTTCTAAAAAAAACTCCTTCAACATAGAAAAAAAATGGTTAAGCGTCTTCGGGACTTGGCAATGCAATATTTAGGCATCTCTGTTCGAGTTACATCGGCTCATAAAAAAAAGTGAAAATCGATTCAATACAAGCCGAGAAAATGCTTTTTTTACAACCTTTTTTTAATTCGTTCCAAATGCCCGCCACCTTTGACAGGTTGTATCTCAGGAACTAATAAACATAATTCAATAGTTTTTGTTAAACGAAGCGTACTTTAAAGTTTTTTCTCCCGTATTTTTTTTTCATTTAATTTAAATTCATGGCTACCGAGATATTCTATTTGTTTATTAGCAAAAAAAATGTTCATAACTTCAAAAAACTTCTGAAACCGCCTTAGTAATTTGATTTCAGTTTTGTAAAATGCATTCAATACGTGAAGTGCTCTTCTATATGTAAAAAAAAATTCAAACTTCTATGGGCTTTAGTTTCTGACGCGCAAGATTTCAAAAAAAATTGAGTTTTTTTCATAAATTTTGATTGCCAAGCTGTTATGTGAAATATACTGATTCAATCATGCTGAAAATTTGTGTGCTGTTTTATTGTATTATAAAAATTTTTAAGGGGAGCTGTGCAGGTCCTAATTGCATTTAAAACGGTAAAAAAATTGAATAAGAAACGGCTTTTTTCACTTATTTTTTTAATTTTATGCTATTTTGCAGCAAGGGTTATATGTTTTAAAATTTGAAACTAATTTCATCTGTAGAAAATTTTATTACGCAGCTTTCATTGTCACACAACTTTGCTCTGGAATGAACTGTTTCAAAGTTAGGACTGAGACAAGCAGGAAAAACACGTTTTTTTTAAATTAAATAAACATTTCGATTTTTTTATGTTCCCGATTTTTTTGAGAAGGAGCATAGATCAATTATTGTTATACGAGTTATTCCACAATTTTTCCTGTAAAAATCAGCGTGCCCCCTCTTAACGGCCAACTGAAAACAGATCCGCCCTGATCTATAAGTATTGCAAATCTTAGTCTAAATAGAAAAAAAGTAGTGTGAACTCTATTTAGATTCAACCATTAGGGAAGTATTGGAACATTTGTAAGAATTTCAAATGGATGTAAAATCTTCTTCATCTTGATGGGATTTTTTTGGAAACCCCTAAAATTGTCTTTTTCTGGTTGAAATTTGACAGTGAATAAACTATCTTCAGTTTCTTGAGTTCTTTTGTATATTCCTCAGAAATCAATATTTTCGTTGGTCTTTAAAACGAAACGAAGTTGAAATGAGGTAAGTTTTTCGATTTTTGATTTATCCTAGAGTTGAGTAGCTCAAGAATAACTGCAAAATTTCAAACTATCACACAATTCATCTTAAATTCATCATAGGTTTGATTATCAATTCGAACAAATAAACAGACTTTCAAGATCGGTAAAAAAATGAAAGGGTTTCCATCACTCACCGTCATATTTGCATGTGAAGCAGGACGTAGTTTCAAGCGGACAATCTTGCGGCGTCAGCGCTGTTTGATCATCATAACAACTCGAATCTTCATTGGAATCACACACATAACATGTTGGACTACTAACACACGCTGAATTACAATCCTTATCCCGACATACAGTTATATACTTTGACTGCAATATAAGTTCAGGATCATATCGACTGCATCCGCGAACAACTCGCAGACCATCATGATAGATGAAACAGCTTTCTCTTCTTCCATACAGAACGTCCAACGTACAAACATTCGTTGCATTCACTTTACAAATCAAACTGGACGAGTCCACTCGCTTACAATTTTCATCCTTATCGGAGTCACATGCCAAGCATGAGAACTGACTTACAGCGGTAACGTTATTGCAACCGTCGTTTTTACAGAATACGGTGTAAACTCCAGCATCGTAGTCATCATCGGACACACAACCGCGAATAACGTCAGTCTCGTCGATCACATCCACATAGCAGAAATCGGAGCTATCGTAGTTACGACATGGTGGTGGAGATCCTGACACCGAAACACATTCTTGTCGTTGACATCGGTGGCATCGTAGACGATCCTTTGGATAGATACCATTGTTGCATAGATTGCCAGTGCATGTGGCATTCAAACAATATTCACAGTCTTCCGGAATCTTCAGCTGAGATGAACAGTCGCGATAAGTGACCATGTCGTCCACTAAAATTGTAACAAGTGAATTTCATTAGCCAACAAAATTATAAACTAAATACTTCAAAAAATTTGAAAAAGTCTAAAAATTTCGTCGTTCTACATTTAGAAAAAAATATCTTTTAAAATTTTACTTTTCAGCCCTTTCTTTCGGTTTAACCAAGCAATGAAATGTTGTTAAGGTGGAACTATTCATATATCAGAAAATTTGAGGATGTTTAGTCCAGAGACGAAACAAGGAATATTAAGAATTAAAGTAACGAATTCGTTCAACGTCCCGAATACTAAAGAGTTAGTGATCGCTAGCATACATGACTGACAATTTCAAACTACTCGAAAATCTGAATACAAAAAACTCAGCTCAATCATCACTCCAGTTAAGGCTATACCTTTTCCTTTTTGCCTTTCTTTATCGTTATTCAAAGCTTCTTTCTTGAAAGCGAAAACTACAATTTCTGGGCTTAGATTTAATTCCAAAAAGTCAATCGCTTAAAAATGCGTTAGGCAAGTAATATACACATCCTGAACCAAATGACTGCCGAGGCATTGATAGTGCTTTTGAATGCAATTTTTCATGGTCTACATTTTACAATACCGCATGATATCCGCCGGTATGCTCTATTTTTCTTATCGAGTCAGTGCGTTTCTTTTATCTATTGAAAATGAAGATGAGAGGATTCCAAAACGAAGCTTGTATGTAGTTCATCAATTTGATATTTGTTGATTTGATTTGATTGATTGTTGTATGCATTTTCCTATTTCTCACAAATATTTCCAAAGCAAGATAGGAAAACATGACTAACAGAACATGATATAATTCGATGTGATCCGTTGATGCCACAAACTATTAAAAGTTGTGACGAAATAGAAAATAGTCTCCAAACCATGACGAGCAGAAACTGCTTCATACGATTCACCTGCAAAGATTATGTATCTACAAGTTTAACGCACAACTGCATCTTTTTTTCAAAGTTTTTTTTTCGAGCACCACCGTAAATTACAATTCCTTGCTCGACACTGTCCCGATGTCGACGGCCATATTTGCACTAGCAACTGCCGTTTACGCCAACTGTAAGGCTGGAGAAGCGCAATCATTACATTGTAAGATAAAAGGATCAATTTTTTTAAAGTGAAGGTTATTTAAATTTTAATATTTTCATAGCAGCACTATCGAATTTTGTATCGATTAAATTTTTTGAATAAGCCACGTAAGTTAACGTGAGATGTTATCAAATAATTATTGAATGTAGATATGAATAACTCGCTTAGAAAGTATTTCAGGAACAAATTAACTAGAATGAGTAATGAACAGATCCTATTTAGATTTGTTTCATCTAAAAACAACACCCAATGGTTAACATTCCAGTAATGATATTCGTCTGGAAAATATTTTAGGAAAAAATGAACTAGACTAGACATTTTCCTAAAAATCATTTTAATTGCTGTAAGAAAAGGGAACCCTTTGTATATTATACATGACGATGGTGTGAATACTAACGAAAAAGTGGCCAGCATAAAATCCAGCATGGTGTAATTTTTTTTAAATACGTGGTAAATAAATACAGAAAAATGTTTACAAAAACTTAAGCACAAAGCTCTATTAACATAAAATAGACCTAATAGATATTTTCAAAAAATCTTTTTTTTTCATTTTCGGAATGTATAATTTAACTGATAATATTCCCTGAAAATTTCAAATCGATCCAACAAGTATTTGTCGCATATTCGCATATTCGATATACGAGGTAACGCCCATAGGACTGGTAGAAAGTAGGCGGTGCACAGACCGGAGTCTGTATTGTACCTACTCTTTGTTTGTATTCCTAGGTATATTGACAGCATCAACCCGAAGTATAAGAAGCTGCTGATGATGCAGAGGGTCCATCTTATGGCCCAGGAATAAATGTCACCATGTAAGTAAAAAAAAATATCTATGTGTAAACTTCTTCCGAAATGCGTTTTTCTCAAAACTATGTTTTCCAAGTCGGCGGCCAAGATTTCTAAAAAACGGCTCAACCGATCGCTTTGGCATTTGAACGCAACCTTCTCAGATATATTCTTCAGGTCATAATCGAAGGAATAAGATTTCCGATAATTATTTCTATTTTTTTAAACAATTTTACGTGGCAATTTTGGTCGAAAATTCGATGTTTTTTATAATGCCGCCATTTTGTCAAAAATGAAAATTTCGATTATTCCTTCGATCAATAGTTAGTTTTATCTGTCCGCTAAAAGAATCTTTTGCTTTTTTTGATTTCAGATGTAGTATATTGGAGAAATCGTGGCCACCACCGAACACATTTTTTTGGAAGACCTTCAGAAGATCGTCTGCAGGAGCACACCAAATCAATATTTTTACAAATCATTAATGCCATTATAAACTTAGATGTTGCCACTAAATGTATCAATACTTTTTGTTTTTGTAAAATAAAATACCTCCTCAAAAAAAATTATAGCAAAACGTCTTTTTTCGGCCTTCTAAGTGGGGATAACCCCTTAACATAAAGCAGATCTAATAGATATTTTCAATACCTTTTTCTGCAAAAATGGCGGGTGAAAAAGTTATTAGAAAGAAAAGTTTTGAAAGTGTAGTGTAAAACGAGGAAATTTGTAATATTCACAGAATATTTTATGGTTCTAATATTTTGGGCATATCCCACACATTCTTATTTATCATTCTTGCTGGAGAAACTCTAAACATTGGACACCTTGACTAAGCTGATTTTAAGTATATAAGCCACGACTCGTAATGGAAGGCGTTTTTGTATTACACTCCATATCAATCCACTCTTGGAAAAATTCGAAATTTTAGCATTTTCGTGTTTCATAATCGTGGATACATATGAAAAGGAATTGGTCGAATCGGTCCAATATGTTCCTGCATTTTGTCCGATGGTAGATTGAATAAGATCTGAACTTTTCGTTTCTAACCAGGATAATTTACAGATGAAGAGCAACAGCTAGAGAGAAAAATAAGGAAAGCAACTTAGAAACTATTGATCATGGAATGGTTGGCAGTTTGTTGGTACATGAACGAGTGGGTAAACTTTAAAGAAAAATAAGGAAACAAATAAACACAGCCTGAACTGCAAAAAAATAAATACAATGTAGCTTTGAATGAATCATTATTTCAATACGGAAATCTTTAGATTAAATCAATCGATTGGGATTTACTCAGCATACATTTTTTTAAATTTAAATGTCCAAAAGTTTCTAGACAAAAAACGCCGGATGTGCTTGAAGTAAGAAAATCCACAAAAAAAATCAAAACAGAAGTATCAATTAAAAAAAAATTGTACTTTTTGGGAAATGTAGTGAAGGCTAACGCGGCAAATGTGCGATACGGATAACAAATGTGAAATTCAAGTGGGCAAGCAGTCAACGATGTGGTACGAAAAAGATTACAATTAAAACACCGATAAACAATCATGTCAATCCAAAAACATGAATGCAATTATAATGAACTTTTGTTTTATCACTTCTAAAATTAGATTTTTAGCACTGTTTAGTTTATCCCTAATGTCCATTGAAAAATTGATTTTTTCGCTCCTCAAAACACTTACTATCGCGTCATGGGCGTTGAGCAAAAGCAATATGCATTAATTAAGTTCATGCATTCTGAATTAGTTTTTTTCGGCTATACATTGAACTATTGGCACTCGTGTATTGAAAATCTCATTTTTGATAGCGTTTTACATCACTTTCAATCAAATGAAGTGATAAAGTTTTGATAATACATTCTGAATTTGGTAGATAAGCAGACAATGAATGGAAGAAGATATACAGTACGATTGAGTTGGGTATTATACCAGCAATAATTTAGTGGCTGATTCATACATTGCTTAATGAATCTAAAACGGAAATTCCCTGCACAGAGTTACTTACAAACGGCCATCACACACATGGTATCTCCTGCAGGACATTCATCCGATTCTAGCCGATCCGTTGGATTTATAGCACAATCCGCTGTAGTTGTTGAGTTACATTTGTAGCATTGTAAAGCGCTTCCTTGAAGTGATAGATTGCAGTGTTTCAGTTATTCACCGATTTAAGTAGAAGCTATTAAACAGTCTCACCATAATTACAAATTAAAGCCAATAAAAAGAGCACAATTGACCAGCGAACGCGACTTTGAAGCATGGTTACACCTGCGTAGCTAGCATCGAACTAATCTCTCTTTAAAGAAACTTTGACTAGATTGTGGTGATTAAGACAATATTTGATTTAGTATCAGCCAATTTGTTTATCAGTAGCCTCTGTTATTTTTGATTGACACTCGTGAATTATCACGATGGTCGGACGATATTAATAGGCATTAGTGTGATATGTAAGAATTGTTAGGATAATTGGAAAATAAACATCATGAGGCCTGAGGTTTTTGCAAAATAACTTAAGATTACTTTCTATTCATTAAAGTTTGGAGAAATTTTGAAAATATGCGATCCGCTAAAGTTAGTATGAAGTTCGCAACAACAAAATTCCGAATCTTTCGAATAAAGTAAGAAAGGTTTTTTTGGTAGCATGTGAAACGTTTTGTTAAATATTCCTGTTTCTATTTCCCAGGTAGAGTCAAAATCCTATCCTCATAAATAGACCAGGGCGGATCTGTAAAATAACGACTACATTTGGCCGTGGAGAGGGGGCACACTGATTTTTGTGGGAAAAGTTGTGGAATAACTCGTATAACAATACTTGACCTATGCTCCCTCTCAAAAAAGTCGGGAACATTAAAAAAATCGAAATATTCAAAAAATTTAACAAAAATCGTTTTTTCCCAATTTTCTTACTCCTAACTTTAAAACCGTTCATTTTAAGTCAAAGTTGTGTGTCAATAAAAGTTGCGTAATGAAATTTTCTATGATGGGATTGGTGAAAAAGCTTAAAACATTTGAGCTTTTCCGCAAATTGCAATAAATATAAAAAAAAAACAGGGGAAAACCCTATTGTTATCTAATTTTTTTACCACTTAAAATGCACTTAGGACCTTCATATTTCGCCTAAAAAATCTTTACAATATCATAAAATACCAAATAAATTTTCATCAAATTCGATTTAGTAGATTGCCCATAATAGTTGTGCAATCTAAATTTATTTAAAACAAGCCGCAAGGTGCGACCCTTGAGGTCCACACGGTCAACTTCCCAGTAATATCTACATAAACATCAACAACATTACAACAATGAGAGGTATTAATAGCAGTAACAGGAATGAGTTAATATGAATCATATCGTCTACGGGTGGGTCCATTGATTACGTAAGGTTTTTGGTCGATGAGGACAGATTGAATATTCACGCGGATCAATCGGTGGGGGCCTTTTTGGTGTTGTAAAATTTTGTTGGTTTTCAAAATTTAAGCATTTTTTTTTTAATTAAAAGACTATAAAAACTATTAAAAATCTGCTCAAATTATGCAAATACCTTAAAACTTTGATTGAATTTACAACAATTTTTTTAGAATAAAAGATATTGAGTAATATCATTCGTATGAACCCTCTTTACATGGTAACTTTGAATGGTTTTTTTAAAAAAACCCAATTTTTTGCACTTTTTTTCTAAAAATTTAAAAATTGCTCCAAGAAATTCTTAAGAAACTTGATAGAATCACATAAATGTCAATACGCGTCGATTGGCACCTTGCTCAAGGAAATCGTACGTTGGGTTCACGAGATATAACGCATGACAGAAATGACCTTCAAACGGGCAAAACAGCAAACCCCCGACCGAAAATTCCCAAAAACTAATCAGCTCTTAAGATTGCAAAGACGCTTCGATTGACACCTTAACAAAGTCGATAGGACTTTGTTTACGTGAGTTATGCTCGTAGAAAAAACTGTCCACGAACGTACGTACGTACACACACATACATCTCCCTTTCTAAAAACACTTTATTTATACTCTATAGACCTCAAAACGTAAAGAAATGTTGAAAATTTCAATTTCGATTTTCGAGGCAATTACAAGAAATTCCCATATACTGCGAAGTTAAAAATACGTTTAACATTATAAAAGCAAAATGAAACAACAAACTTTATATAAAGATGAAAATATATCCTCATCGGTATATTATTGGCTGAAACTGACCAATCAATACCAAAAATCAACAAACGAAACCAAATTACTACCTAATATTCTGTACATACTTAAATTTATAACCAAATATATTTGCTACAAAATATAGACAATTGAAACAAGTATTATAATCAATCCAATATAAATTAATTCGTAAACGTAACTTGTTTATTCTAAATCAAATTAACATGAAAAATTTGTCATTGCATTTTTGGACTATTACCTCAATTGGTTTATTGGCAATTGACGTTATTATAATTACTTCAGAGAACGATTTTCATTACATCATCTATGTCTTCATATGTATGATGCTTCATATTCTGTTTAGGGGGTGCAAGGTATACAGAGACTCTATTCAATCGAATTAAAGGATTAAGTAGACAATACTGCTGAGCTGATAATGAAATACAGTAGACTCGCGCTAATGTGCGTAGGAATAAAATAGATAATGTTCATGATAGTCAATGTTCATAAAATCTAGAGCAGCAAAAATGTTTATATTTCAGTTCAATTGAAATATAAAAAAATAGCTTTTGAGGCGCAACTATTATTAAAAGTTTTATTTATTCAGTTATAGTTTTATTTTTTAATGTTAGTTTTCAAGGAGAAGTTCCGTCATAACTTTTTCAATTTTCGAAAATGATGGGATTTTTCAAATGGTTTACCGCGAATAAATTTCAAAAGAAAAAAATTGTTACAACCAATTTAATATTAATAAAAGACATGTATTAATATATTCAACCCTTGGATGACATCACAAAATAAAACTGATGTGATTGTCTATAGAGGCTCATCGAGGTCTGCTTGACTTTCCTCTGTGGAAATTTCTTCATTTTCTACCACAACGTATCCTGCATTGTTGTTTCAATCCCAATAAAATGCCATTATAAATATAGAAAATATTAAATATTCAAGTTGCAGTGATATAACTTAATAAAAGTAACACACGGGTGAAGCTTGAAATTGATTACTTAGAAAACAAGGGTTTCGTATACGCCCTTATTTTTTTTTGGTAAAATACGACCACCATTATTTTTAATTATTATTTCTGTGAAAAATATGTTACTAAATCTTCAAGTACATTTGTTTCGAACCTAGTTTTTTTGGTTGGTGAGATGCCGAAACGAGTTTTGACAAAACTGACCGGGCTATAATTTTATCACGTTGTTCTTTACACTAATCGTTAGAATCATTTGCTTTCATTGCATTTCGCTGGATTTTCAACGAGAAAAAAATGATTTTTACTAAATTTTCGTACAATTCTACGACGATATAAACATGTCTACAAAATAAAAATACATATTTGATTGGGATCATTACGAATACAGATTTGCTTTCCACCACTTGGATACGAGTAATCTTCAACTTCTTTAATTATCGCAGTTTTTTTTCGAAAAGAGATACATATATGCCACTTAGTCTAATCATCGCTATTAAAATATACTCAATGACGAAAATGAAATGTGGGTTCATAGCTCATTTCTATAACAATGTTCTGTTTACTATTTCACGCGAACTAAATCAAACATTTCTAAGGTAAATGAAAAATACTGTATACTAGTTATTTTACACCTTTTTTGCGTCAAATTCACTGATTTTCAGGTCAAATAAACAAATGTCCGAATCAAATAAAGGAATATTCGAGTCCAATAAATATGTTTCTTAATCAAGTCATCAAATTTTCATAATTATGTTGATTTCTTTACTTGATTCGAGATTCGTTGTCTCGATGCAGAAATTCATTTATTTGATTTTTTTATTAGATTGGAAATTTAAGGGGTGTAATACATGTAACATTTAAAAAAATATGCTTACTTCAGAATGATTTGAAAAATATATGTTGTATATTCAGACAATTTTAAACATGAAATCCTTAAAGTAAATGTTTCAAAGCACTTTTTATTTTTTTTTATAATTTTTCAACACAAAATGGCGGCGGTGCGAACGAATGCAAAATAACACATCAAAAGATGTCTCGCACAACTTTACGCCATTTTCGGAGATTTTGCAACATTCAGAAGAAGAAAAATATATGAATGAGATGTAAAGTTCATAGTTTCACCAATAAAATTTATAAAAAAAATGTAATTTCTACATTAATTTAAGATTAAACAAAAAAATCGTTATTTTGCAGAAATTAAAAACCATTGATTATTAGTTTTTATTATAACTTACTCACTTGTCAGCGATCACAGGTCATATTTTCTTAGAATTTTAGATTTATAAGAATATGGTAGGGATACACAATTAGAGAACCGCTCATAGCGCCGGAGAGAAGGTAGGCAGGGACGCATGGCAGGTGTGCTCGACTCACTGGGTAACGCCGCGCTGCCTATAACGGACTATAACTCGCAAATAAATAAGCTTCAAAACTTTTTTTGGCGTATTCTTAGAGTATTTGAAATATTTTAATTTAAGAGAAAAACATATTTTTTGATCAGTTACATGTATTTCCCTCATTAATGAACTTTATGCAAAAATGATATGCATCGGAATTTCCTTATTTAGAATCTTAAACTTAAAATTATATGCATCTATTTTCTGTTGACTTAAATAATAATAATTTAAAATCGTTCAAATTATCGAAGTTACTCTGATTCATGTTGTAAAGACTTTTAAAAATTTGTTCTTCACATTTTCGACATGTTCACATTACCACGACTCTACTGTATCCATATCAATCCACGCAAATCCTCTTGCTATCTTTAATGCATCGATAATATTAAATTATAAGTAGTTTATTGGTCATTTTCCGAAACAATTGATATACGCGGTGCATTCATCTATTGAAATGTTGCGCTTAATCACACATTCAGTTCTATTTGAACCTTGAAGACAATAAGTAAAGTGAAATGTGGAAAATTGAGAATCATATTGTTTCCCTTTTAGTCCTTTCAAATTTTATATTGCAAGGTATTCTCTGGGTTTGTATGATATGCAACGTGTCCGCTAACATGGAACTTACAGTTACAGGAATTCAATGCTACTCGTGTTCGTCTAGCAATGATAGAAAGTGTGTTGAAAAACAAAATGATGTAGACAAATTGATAAATTGTGAAACGGCTTGCATCAATGCTATTCGTTAGTATGAAAATTGTCTTGTTTTATTTTGTAAGATACACAAAAACAGGATTTATTGTGAAAGCTGGAAAATCGTAAATAAATTTCAAAATATGTGCCCATTTATGTTCTTTGAATGATTCACCAAAAATTTCGGCTTTTAAAATTGATATGTGGTTAAAAATTTGCAAAGTTTTTCAAAGTTTCAATTCATAAATTTTTTAAAAAAGGATGAATATTCCACGGATATCTAGTATTTTAATTTATAAAGTCAAATGGTTTGTTTCATTTTACTTCGCACGCAATTTTCATTTTTTAAACTATTTTTTTTCGAAAAACGTGTTTGACTGTAAAACTAAAACATATTTTTTCATACATTAATTGAAAAATGGTCCTATTATCCTCAAAGCTGAAATATCAAGTCATATCTTTTTCAGCCGTTACGAAAGTGGAAATGCAGAAACAAGAATTGATTTCAGCTCACCAGTGCAAATATTTTTTCCCTATTTACTCGTATAGTTTACCAATCTACTAGATTTTCATTTGGGCCATTTATTGTGATAGGCCTTTTAATTTGCAATTTGAGGACATTTAAAATGTGCATAAATCTGTATCATGTCATTACTGAAATTGGTAAATTTATGAAGAAGCTCTTCTACAAAGAAATGTTTTCACCAAGTGGATTTAACCTTAAAAGTAAAAAATGCAAGAAAATATTTTGAAACTCCTATTTTCTTGGGGAAAATAATTTTCCAACGCGTTGAAGTGTATTATCATCACCATATGTGCAAAACATACAAAACAATCGTTAAAATAGCTAAGAGTAATGAAAAATATAAAATCGTTTATATACATTAAGACATACCACCAATCTAAGCAGCAATTTTAGCCAGAACTATTTTTGTTATAATTTATATCTAGTTTCAGATGGATCTACATTTCGTGGATGTTCTTCAGACCTCTCTGAATTGGGATGGAAACAAGAAACTTGCAAAGATGATGTCTGCAATGCCGATGTATTCCCAAAAGATCGACTATCATGCTATCATTGCTCAGGCTCACAGTGCGCAAATATCGATACAGTTCCTAGAACCGACTCCCTAATTTGCCAAAACTATCTTGAGAATGATACTTGCTACATTGATATTCGTTCTGATACTAATATTAAGCGAGGCTGCACCTCCAATGGTAAAGAAGAAGGAAGCAACCATCGAACTACATGTGCTCAGCCATTTTGTAATGATGATCCTGCTGTAGGAAAGCTGACCTGCTGGGAGTGTGACTCGAATCTTGCAGACGAAGTTTCTTGTAAACTCGGCAAAGAAGATGACGGTTCCATGGGTAAATGTGAGATGGATATTGTTTTCGGTAGCCGAGGATTTTGCTATTTGCTACATCATGAAGAGTATGTTCGACGTGGCTGTTCTGACGGTGCTGAGTTAGAAATCAATGAAAAATACACTGAAACATGCGAGGAATCTCTTTGCAACAACCAAGATACCTTGATTTCGCACTGTTATGAATGCGATTCGGATCGTGATAATGGCTGCATGTTCTTGGACAATGATAAACTAACAGTTGCGAAATGCCCACCAGGAAAGTCTTCTTGTTTTGCATGTAGAGATTTTGGTAAGTTCTAAACAAGATAACTTGCAGATATTTGCATGATATCCTTAAATTTTGCAGGAAACATCGTAAAACGTGGCTGCGGTCAACCTGATCAGTGTATAGGTGCATGCTTTCCATGTTGGAACGGATCGCTATGCAATTCGAATCCAATGTACGAATGCTATTCCTGCGATTCATTGTCTGATTCAGATTGCGATTTACTGGGGCATCCAGACATGATTGATAGAGAAATATGTGATAGCGGATGCCAAGTTTCCTTGCAAAATGATGTTTTGTATAGAGGATGTCTAAATCAAGGTTCACCATGTTCAGAAGACAATTTATGCTCTCCATGCTATGGAGATCGATGCAACGATTATTATATAGACATGGAGTGCGGAATTGTAAAGTTTATCGATTCACAAGAGTCATTTTCTTCAACCGAAGATTCAGTCGACGATGTTGATTGACTGATTAGCTGCAGTAACATTTCAAAATTTTGGATTATTTTATATCAAGTGAATTTCAGGTTTTGCCCAGTTATATAATTAATTTGAAGAAATATTTTTAAATGCAACGTTTTAAAGGAGTTTCTTATTCAAAAATATGCTCCTAAAAATCATCAATTGTTCCCGACATCAAGCCATAAATAGTGAAAGATTACTTAGTCGTGGCATAAATTCTGTCACAACTTTAAAGTAGCATGAAATCTAAGAAATAAAAGATAATATGTTTATTTCAAAGAAATTTATTAACATCCCAGTTCCATATGGGAAGTTATTGTAATGGGGTCGATTTTGCGAATCCCAAATTTTGACATATCTCCACGTTTTAAGGTCTCTAGAATCCAAATCCATCGTTTTACGCGAGATGTCTGTGAGTGTGTATGTACGTATGTGCGGATGTGCGTATGTGCTGATGTGCGTATGTGCGGATGTGCGTATGTGCGTATGTACGTATGTGCGTTCGGAATAATTTTTCGTCTCGATCATCTCAAGAACCAAAGATCGGATTGACGTGGGACGTTTTCTATTTACGATGAAAAAATTGAAAAAACGACTAAAAATTGCTTATTTTTAAACTGTTGATACGCACTATTAATTCGTGCAGATACCAAATACCTTCATAGTAATGTTGTTATTATTGTGCGTTTTAGCAAAATTGTGATCAAATTTGTAAAAAATGTTATTTAAAAAAAAAATAAAGATTAATTTATAAAATTCCAAACTTATATTATCAGGTTTGGGTGAATGGGAGTAGAGACGCTAATGCAGTTAATAATTGGATATTGTTATAAATAATTTAATATGGTTAATAACAATCAAATAATATTAGTTATAATCTGATATTGTATATATAAAGTCAATTATAAATATTCAGTAACGGTCAAACATTCTTAATAACGAATGATTATTGTAAATAATAATTAAATACCCTCAATAACAATTGTGGATTCCGTGGCCGAGATGGAGAACGAGGTTGAGGACGAAGTGGAGGACAAGAAGGATGACGAGGACGAAGAGGACGAGGTTGCCGAGGCTTTGGTAGAGGATGACCAGGTGGTGGAGACGTCTTTCTCTACCAAAGCTTTTATGGTTAGATAAAAAATTGGTAAAAATAATAAAAGTAATTATATTAATTTAGAATAATAATGTTCAAAAATAGTAATTATTAATAAAAGCAAATTATAGCTTTTTATTCACCCCACTGGGAAGTTAGTCGTGTGGGCCTCAAGGGTCGCACTTAGACTACTTTTTTTAGTATGTTATTGTTTATTAAATAATATTAACTTTATTCGAAATGACCTACTTTTGCTTTCATGCAAGCTTTTAAACGTTTTGGCCACTGGCACTGGCACGCACGGTATCCAACAACATTTCATTTGCTGCTTTCACCAAGGATTTTTTCAGACTGTCCAAATTACGGTGGGGAGTTCTACAGGCCTTGTTCGCTTACTCTGTCCACAAAGCATAATCCAGCGGATTTAAATCTGGGCTCCCGGATGGCCAATCTTCTTGTGCAATAAATGCAGGAATGTTGTATCGTAGCCAATCCTATTTGCTCTTTGCTTTGTGAGCAGGAGCAGAGTCTTGCTGGAAGACCCAATGTTTTCCACCGTAGAGAGTGAACGATAAAGGTTTCACAACACATTCTAGCACATTGGTTTGATACGCCGCCGCATCAGTTTTGACTCCCTTTTCGCAAAAATGGAGTGTTGTGTCACCTTTACGGGATACACCCACCAAACCATTACAGAAGCTAGATGATGGCCTCGTTGCACTCTGAGAACCGTTTTTTATAGCTTCCTCTGATGATGTTGAATAAACCTTATCATTTTGTTTATTAAAAACTTCCTCCACAGTAAATTTTTTTTCATCGGTAAAGAGAGAGTTTACTTGAAAAATAAAGTTTTTTGGAGATATTTTCAGCAAAATAGTTTTGTCCGTGATACTTGATAATCTCTTTGACATGAGATCAAAGAAAAAATGAGATACTGGAATAAAGTTTCACTTATGTATGTTTATCGGAATTATTGTACATTTTCCCGATCAAAACTCGAAACTCGTTTTAGTAATTTTTCTTTAGTGCACTTATCAAGGCATATACTTCAGTTTTCGACTCCAGTGTGAACATCCTGTAAGGCGTAACAATAGAATTTATTGGAATTTTTATTCTTTCTTTCATGCAGAAACCGGCTTCGAATCAGTTGATGGGGCATGTTAAAGAAAAAGATATCGTATTACGATGATCAACAGACACTTTAATTTTTCCTTGCAGCTCAATATTATAGTATTTTTAACTTCCCAGTTCCCTATGGGAAGTTATTGTGATGGGGTCGATTTTGCGAATCCCAAATTTTGACATATCTCCACGTTTTAAGGTCTCTAGAATCCAAATCCATCATTTTTAGAGAGATGTCTGTGAGTGTGTATGTACGTATGTGCGTATGTGCGGATGTGCGTATGTGCGGATGTGCGTATGTGCGTTCGGAATAATTTTTCGTCTCGATTATCTCGAGAACCAAAAATTGGATTGACGTGGGACCGGTTCATTTGACGCGTAATCACGTAACTTAAAACTGAATGACTTTTCAGCAAAATCGGTTGGGCCTTTTTTTATTTAGGATGAAAAAACTGAAAAAACGACTAAAAATTGCTTCGTTTTAAACTGTTTATTCGTGCAGATACCAAATAATGTTGTTATTATTGTGCGTTTTAGCAAAATTGTGATCAAATTTGTAAAAAAAATGTTATTTAAAAAAAAGATTAATTTATAAAATTCCAAACTTATATTATCAGGTTTGGGTGATATTTGGATATTTCGACATTGTTACAAATAATTTAATATTGTTAATAACAATCAAATAATATTAGTTATAATTTGATATTGTATATAAAAAGTCAATTATAATTATTCAATAACGGTCAAACATTCTTAATAACGAATGATTATTTTAAACAATAATTAAATACCCTCAATAATAGTTGTGGATTCCGAGGCCGAGATGGAGAACGATATTGAGGACGAAGTGGAGGACAAGAAGGATGACGAGGACGAAGAGGACAAGGTTGCCGAGGCTTTGGTAGAGGATGATCAGGTGATGGAGACGTGTTCCTCTACCAAAGCTTTTATGGTTAGATAAAAAATTGTTAAAAATAATAAAAGTAATTATATTAATTTAGAATAGTAATGTTTAATAATAGTAATTATTAATAATATTAATTAATAATAAAAGCAAATTATAGCATTTTATTCATCCCACTGGGAAGTTAGTCGTGTGGGCCTCAAGGGTCGCACTTAGACCACATTTTTGAAATTATATATTACCTATCGAATTTTTTCGAATTTAATCTTTAATCTTATTAATTTTTCTTCATTTATGTTGCGTCCACTCCTCAGGACCGAAAGTTTTCCAACTGGCCGTAAAATTAAATTATTTTTTTCCTATGAAGCCATTTTATTTTTTCGAATTCCATTTTAATTAATCGGCTGCAGTTGGAGAGCGAGAGGAGGTGTAATGGGGTGGCAATAATAAAACTACAAAATTTGAATTAAAATTTAGTTCCATTTTTGAATCTTTTTTTGGGCTATATTATATAAGATGTGGAATAAATCGTCTCCTTAACCATTTCTTAAAATTTGTTTATTCCTGGCTGTTTAATAAATGGCAAGATTTGCAGTTTTAACGCTGCGAGGATCTGCTGATCTGATTCCAACAATTAACAGCGGTATCAGTTTTTGCTGCGATATAACACGGCCTAGATTTAATCGTTGCACTCTCGTTCAAATTGTAAACTTTTTCTTCATCGTTCGATACTTTCTTGCCACAATTTTTTCAAACTTGTTCGGCAATTCAATGAGGAGCAAAAAATCGTTTTCTTCTTATTTGTATGTGAAAATATCTTCTTTTTCTTCTGAATTGACGGGAGAAATTGATGCATAACGAGTTTTTAATAACGAAAATTAGGCGTGTAAGGCCTGCTTAATCTGATGCTCAGCTTGGTTAAATACTTGCTACAAATGTTTGCAAACGATTTGTTTTGCTTCCATTTAACAAGTTTGAAACTTGAATATTTTTAAAACACACTGTTTAATATTGAGTCCGTTATTGTATCAAAAATCGTTGATTTTGCATTTTTCTCTCAAAGGTTGGAGTTATGATTTCGTTCAATTTTCTTTGATCTGTACGAACCATATATGAATGGCAACATCCTCTGAATTTCCACCGGTACAGGAAAGCTGGAAAAATTTATTTTGGATCCTGACAAACGGGAGATGTTTCTACGATTTTTTTATCGTTTCGGTTCCGATAAGCAGTTGCAACTATTTTAAGGACGAAGAATTTTTTGATTCTTTTCAGATACTACAATAATGGAAAGTAAATGAAAACTCCTTCGTCTTTAAAATCCTTGCAACTCTTTAACAGAGCCGCAACTAGATATTTTGTGGAAACGTTATCACTCCAGCTTTAAGATAAAAAAGTTAATTGGGGGAAATGATTTTTCATTTGGGAAAGAGAATTTATGAACTTCCCAGTATATGGGAAGTTCTTGTAATCGCCTCGAAAACCGAAATTTAAATTTTCAACATTTCTTTACGTTTTGAGGTCTATAGGGTATATATAAAGTGTTTTTAGAAAGGGAGATGTATATGTGTGTGTATGCACGTACGTATGTACGTTCGTGGACACTTTTTTCTACGAGCATAACTCTCGTAAGCAAAGTCGTATCGACTTAGTTAAGGTGTCAATCGAAGCGTCTTTGCAATCTTAAGAGTTCATTAGTTTTTAGGAAACTTCGGTTGGGGGAGGGGGTTGCTGTTTTGCTCGTTTGAAGGTCATTTCTGTCATGCGTTATATCTCGCAAACCAAACGTACGATTTCTTTATCAAAGTGTCAATCGACGCGTTTTCACATTTATGTGATTCTGTCAAATTTTGAAAAACATTGTTGGAGCCGTTTTTTAATTTTTTTAAAAAAAGTGCACAAAATTAGGGTTTTTTCAATAACAATAAATTTTGAACTTTATTTTCAAGGCAAAATAATCAACGTTTATAGAATTTATATACTCCAAGCAGTTCTTGTAAAAAAATCATCAAATTTTTTTGCATGATTACAAAAAAAATTGAATTAAAAATAAAAAACCATTAACAGTCATCATCACATTCAAGGTCATATTTGTCATGCGTTATATCTTGCGAATCAAACATACGATTTGCATTATTTAGATGTCAATTTTTGTGCATCTATCAAATTTTGAAAAAATCGTTCGAGCCATTTTTTAATTCAAGAAAAAAAAATAGGTGTTTTCTTTAACAATAAATTTTTAACCTGATTTACGGAACACAGTAAACAATTTTTATAAAATTAATATACTCCAAGCAATGCTTGTAAAAAAATCACCGAACTTTTTTCCCATGATAACAAAAACCATTAAATTAAAAATAAAAACAGTTAACAATTAACAGTCATCATGATCGTCAAGGTCATTTCTGTCATTCACTATATCTCACGAACCAGATATAATATTTGCATCATTAAGGTGTCAGTCGACGTGTATTAACATCTTTGTGATTTTTTTAGCGTTATAAAAATTCGTTTCAGCCGTTTTTTTGAATTTAATAGAAGAAAATGCGAAAAATTAGGGTTTTTTCATAAAAAAATATTTTTTTAACCTGATTTGCACAACAGAGTAATAAATGTTTCTAAAATTTATACAATCTTATCAGTTTTTGAGGAGAATTCAGCAAAATCATTTTTAATGATTATAAAAAAAAACTAAATAAAAAATAAAAAATCATTCAAAGTTACCATGTAAAGAGAGTTCATACGAATGAAATTACCTTATATTTTTTATTCTAAATAAATTGTTGTAAATTCAATCAAAATTCTAAAATATTTACATAATTTGAGCAAATTTTTAAAAGATTTTACAGTCATTTAATTTCAAAAAATCGCTTAAATTTTGAAAACCATCAAAATTTCAATCGAATTTGCATTTGTGGTAATCAACGCTTTGAATGGTAAAATGTTTTATAGTCAATACTTTGCAAGATCATATGCTTTAAAAAGTTTCAAAAACTGCAGTTTTTAGTAGATTTATTCTTTAGCAATCGTAAGATTTCAATTACTTCCTCCATCATCATGTGTAATACATGGTACTTTTTACATGCAATTTAACCTATTTTTGACTGCATATTCAATATTTTTCCAGACCAACAGAAATTCAAAATTAATTAATAATCTCATTGATGTAAAATTTAAAAAAAAATATTGATTCAGTGATAATGCCGAATTGATGGAACTTTTGAATAGTTTCAAAATGACCATCACGCGACAAAATTTCTTCATTGGGCGTAATAACAAAAACTGCATTAATTTTTGCTAGCGCTCTTTTGTGCTTCAAGCATCGATGTGAAAATAACAAATAACGTAGAAAAGGCTTCCACCGATTGATCCGCGTGAGTATTCAATCAAATCAATCTGTCCCCATCGACCAAAAACCTTACTTAATCAATGGACCCTCCCGTAGATGATATGATTAATATAAACTCATTCCTGTTACTATGAATACCTCTTATTATTATTATTTAAAGTAGTACTTTTTTCAAAATTATTATTGTGTTTCATGTTTTTGATGTTTATGCAGATGTTGCTAAGTTGACCGTGTCGACCTCAAGGGTCGCACCTCGCGGCTTGTTTTATTGGATGCAGCTCAACTCAAGTGTGAACTGCAACATTGTAACGCAAGACCATTGTGATCATTTGAACTACTGGAAATTTGGATTGGATTGAGCTGTGATCCACTCGTAAAGTTAATAAGACACTTCTTCATTCCCAAAGTTTATGGGTTACGAGGAAAAGTGACCGACATTAGCTACCATGAATAAAAATATGAATGTGCTGTTACCTAGTTTCCCAACATATTCTTGGCAAAGATCAGACTTTGCCGTGCATGCTTCTGTTTAGCTTTAAAATGGATCACATTGTTGTTGCTTAGACTTCCATGATTGCAATGATTTTTTTTGCGGATGAAAAATGCTAATTATTCAATAAATGACTATTTCACACTCCAGTACACTCGTTCAAATGCACTTCACTTCCGTGCGTTCAGCCAAGAGCAGCCACCGAGCATAGCTGGTTTGACTTTGCACCCTGGTCTTGGTACCATCGGTTGGGTACCATTCGTTGCAATATCACTGAATTGTTATTATTCAATTAGCAAATTTGTGCCAGTGACATGGTTGGAGTCTCGTCGACGAGGCTGAGTGCCATCCCATCCGCGAGTAGTAGTGAAGTTTTTTGCGAACTCGCGGCTAATCTTTGGACGCGCTGCGCTGAAGTGTCCAAGATGAATCCCCAAGACTTGGGTCCCAGCACGTCTTCGCCGAGAACAATCTTCCTGACGGGGTCGAAGTAGCACAACAATATAGCTTATCATGCGTATTCTCTACTTCATAGCTCCGATAAGAGAGATAACGGTGCGGGCGACGTATGCCCGCCATTTGTTAGTGATAAGCAAGTGCCGGGTACTAGTACCCGGACTGTACTTAGTGATTTCTGGCATCACGCCATTATTTGTTAGTCAATTACCAATAGTTATCATCTCCGCGTTTCATCTCACTATTCAAATTGTTGTTACGCGCTCGTGCGGCTCATCGGTTGTTTCGCGGTTCAAACACTTCTTTGGATTGTTTTCCACATGTGGAAAAAAGTTGGAATAGTCAGAAATCCACAGAACGCCCTTTACCTCGTTACCTGATTCGCTGGAAAGCTCTTGGTGGCATCATTGCGGTAACAAGTGAATAATTGCATGTTCACCGTTTCCTAAGCGTCGGGCGAAGGTCGTCAGTCACTAGAATATCGCTGGAAATGTTTGTGGTGAATGCAAGCCGAGTCTAAAATTATAAGCCAGTGAAATTGTAGCTGATGGTGCATGTGAAGCAACGCAAGAAGTGTTAGTGTGCAAAAGCTCGCGAGACCTATTTTTTAAATTTTCAAAAAAAAATCGAGTGGAATCGTCATCGAAGCATCCATAATGCTGAATATGAAGTATTTGTCGGAAGCCCATCTCAAGGGCTTCGATCGCTACAAGGTGAGTACTTGAAAACATACTTAATACCATCTGATGGTACTTGGTAACTCATCTTCAACAAGTTTCTCAGTACGGCAGAAACAATGACCCGCTCTTTGGATAGTGTGAAGCTATTCCAAACACTACGCCTGGAACTTAAATTAATGGAACTCACGTGCTCGCTAAACGTAACTGCATGGCTATGAAGAAACAACACAACAATTAACACATTACACACCTAATAATCTTCACATATTACTCAAATCATTCATGAATTCTTGCTTACTGCTTTATTTTTTCAATGAGAACTAAGCAATATACCTTCGTTAACGCTTGACTGCTCTAGGTAAATGATTGTAACAGCTCGAATTAATCGAAAGTGAAAGCAAACACAAGGCAAAGCTAGTGAATATTTAAATTCTCAGATAACATATTCATATATGTAAATTACGCAAGGTAACTTTACAATGCGTTTAAATTTAATTGGACTGTGATCCTCCATTTAAAAATAAATAGATCGATGCACAGTTAAATAATGTATCTGAATTTAAGGACTAGCCAATGGTAAACTCCGCTATCACAAAATTATGACCGAGCAATAATAAAGTCTGATATCTCAAAATTTATGTCTAGGGTTCAAAATTTGTTTGTGCTGGCAGTACCTGATCTGTTGTGTTTTTAATGTCTCTAAGCCTGTTTTCATGGTACACACAATTGTTTGTTGTAAACTTGCCGTTAACCTTTGGTTAGCTGTAAATAACATCCATTTCAAAATATTTTGTAGGTACATAAATTTTTTATTTCGTCTCGGTGTCTATTCGTCCGCCACGGTCCAGTAGTTCAATAATGGTTGAAGCTACAGTCACTGAGACGGAGAGAAACCAGTAGACAAGATATTTTATTAACAGCGGCCATTTTACAGTCGAGTGTATAATTTGTTAATGCTAGAATTCGATGTACAAAAATTTCAATTCCATATGTAATTTTTAGGCAAAAAAACTTCGAAATTTTCACACAAATAAACTAAAAAACATTCGCCGAAGTGATTTCAACTAACAATTTTAATTTAACAAAATTTTTTTTTAACAATAATGAGGCTTATTTTTGTCTTCAAGGAAATAATAATCACCATCTTAGATTTTGCTTTAGTATCTTATCTCTCACTTATTTCTTCAGTTACAGTTATTGAGTAAAACTATCACTAAGATTTTCTTTTACAGTTAACTCTCTCTCTCTCTCTCTCTCTCTCTCTCTCTCTCTCTGAGCGCGATATTGTAAAATTTTTCTTTACTGCAACAACCAACGAAGATGATTTTTGCGCAAAAAAATGCTTCACTCTTAAAAGCGTTCCATCTCCTAAACGAAGCTGAATCTAACGCAGGACATGACTTCACTCAGAATGTTTTGGGCGATCAATTTTTTTCCGTCGGTAGACTTTGTATCAATCATACAATAAATAAAACATTTCTGAAAGACATAGCTTCTATAATATATATTAAAAATGCTGAAAATATTCACAGTTTTCTCACGTTATCGTATTTCTTGCATATCTATAATCTCATCAAATCATATTGGAGATCAAAATGCGGTCGAAAAGGGAAAAAAATAGAGAAAGACCTTTTTCTTGAAGATACTCGTCCACTTTATAAATTTAAATTTTGCATTTTTTGAATCCTTAGAACTTCAAAAATGACCTCCAGAATCATCTTTTTGAAATTCGAAAGTTTAATATATAAATAGCGATTTTGAGTATTTGCGCGTTTTCGGCTCTTTGCAGATGTTCGGCCGCGTAGCCTCTTTTTCATTCCCCTTCTCCAAAATACCGGATTCTCCTTTATACATTATATTTGCGGCTTTTTTACCTGTGCTTAGTGCTAATTTAGACTTCTACATATGAATTGTGTGTTTTTGAAAAATGTCTAATTTTTCATTCTTCAAACAATTTTTATTAGCAATATGGAACAACCATTACATAACATGACATACAGATAACCTTCGGATCTACCGAACCGATTTTCGAAAACTTTAATGCGTTTTGTTTTTTAGAGATTAATACTCCGTAAATACACCAGAATATGTACAAAAAATTGAAGAAAAAAATTTTGGCGTTAAAAAAACCAAGGAAAAAAGGTCGATTTTTTACATATTTTTCCACAAGTCCATCATTTTTTTTGGAACTGAATTTTTTTGAAAACTGTGGTGAATTACGCTGTAAAAGACCTTGTTTTTAAAGTGCCTGATCGGTAATGGACGGTTCCCTCCAATTATATAACAGACCAGGGCGAAACTGTAGAAAAACGAATACATTTGGCCGTTGAGAGGGGGCACACTGATTTTTTCGGGAAAAGTTGTGGAATAACTCGTATAACAATAATTGGCTTATGCTCCTTCTCAAAAAATTCGGGAACGTTAAAAAATCGAAATGTTTCAACTTTTTTTCAAAACATCGTGTTTTTTCGACTTTTCTCACTCCTAACTTTAAAACGGTTCATTTTAGGTCAAAATTGTGTGACAATTATATAATCCGCTGGGTGATAAAATTTTCTATGAATTATATAACTATATAATTGATTGCATTTACACGGATTTGTCTAAGGCTTTTGACTCCGTTGACCATAATATTTTAGTGCGTAAGCTGAAGAGCTATGGCTTTCAAGGGTCTTTACTCAGATGGTTCTCTTCCTATCTGGTTAACCGTGAATGCATTGTCTCCTTCTGCAATCATACATCGCTCCTTTCTATCCATCATCAGGTGTTCCGCAAGGCTCTATCCTGGGTCATCTTCTTTTTTACTTTTTGTCAACGATTTGTCTCAATTCATTCAGTCTCCCTGCCACGTATACGCTGACGACTTTAAAGTCTTGAGAACAATCAACTCCATTATCGATTGTCAAACTCTTGACCAGGATCTATGTGCGTTTCAATTCTGGTGTGACCTCAATAATCTAACGATCAATGTTGAAAAATGTCATAAACTTATCTTTTCCCTCAAATTCAACACTATTGTTTTTCCTTATTCCTTACACAGAAGTACTCTCGATGAAGTCGATCATTTCTGTGATCTAAGTGTCATATTCGATCGCAAACTAAAATTTGATCACCATATTGCCAGTATCGTGCTTAAAGCGTCAAAGCTTTGTGGACTCTTACTAAGAAATTCCACTGCATTTCGGAGACCCAAAGCTAGTATAAAACTTTTCAATTCTCTCGTACGTAACTTGCTCGAATACTGCTCCCCGATCTGGTCCCTACACAGCAAATGTGATACAAATTTGCTCGAATCTATTCAGCGTAGGTTTACCCGCACTCTATTCTACAAATTCAATATTCCCTATGCTCCTTACGATGTTCGTCGCAAACATTTCAACCTTGCCACTTTACAACAACGTAGAATATATTTAGACGAATCTCTCCTTTGCAAGCTTTTTTTGAATATCCTCGACACTACTCTCTGCAATGAACTTCACTTCCGTCACTCTTCTCACCCTTGTAGAAACCTTACGATCTTCGCCCCTCCCTTCACTACGTCTAACCTATATCATAATTCTCCCCTTACTCGTTTACAACGAAATCATGACCTTATGCAGTTTGGTTCCTTCGGTTACTCTTTAAATACTTATAAGGTCAAACTAAGAAATCTTTTATTTTCCTCTTAATTTTAGTTCTCAAATTTTCTAATTCATTCACGACTGTGCGTTATTCTTATTTACTATACTTATTTCATTAATTAATTCATTTATTCTTTAGAGTTATCGTAGTCTTAGTTTAGTTCATCGCTACTATGTAATTGGAACTCTTCTGTTTAGTAGCCTTGTCAACAATAAACAATATAGAATACTTTTCTCTTGTTCCTTGGTCACGTAACAAATGCTTTTGGTAATAGCACCTGGTTGATGAAATAGATGGAATCTGATGGCAGATCTTTGAAAATGTTGGTATCATTCGTATACCTCGATGTTTATCTCGTCAAAGATGGTGTTGAAAAGACCTTGTAATATTAGGTCAAAATCATGGACAAAACATGTTAATAATCGATGTTCACATCAGTGGCGAGGCGTTCATATAAGCCGATTCCCATCGGCTTCCCTTTCCAAATATGTTCCAAAAATGTCTAACACTTCAGTTTTATAAGGGAATGAAGTGTTTATTTACTTGCATGCATCACTGTAAATATGCACAATCGTTTCTCTTGATCTCAGTGTTTATTCCATCATACTCCATTCTCTTCGTTCTACACATCCTCATAGTTCCATGATAGCCAGCAAAGCGATCAACATCTGTAAGAGTTGCAGCAAAGCTTTACGAGTCTCGAATTCATCAATAATTTAAGGTGCCGTGGGCTTTCAACTACCGTTTGATGGAATGGCAGCTCGGTTTTTCTCAATAGGATATGGAAACAAATCAAGAAGCCGGTAGCGTTCCCGGCTTGCGAATCAGCTGTGAAAATTGATGCTAGAAAATCATCGAAAACTCCAAATTATAAATCAAGTCTATATGTCTATACCTTGATTGTTGTAGCAGAAAATTCACATTAGCTCTACTAGTAAGCTACAGAACGTGAAAAGAGTTTATTGTTATTTGATTGTTTTTGTGAAATTGTGAAAGTGGTAAAGTGTTATCTTCAACTTATTGCAGGTTTTCTTGTGGATGATATTTCATAACTGATCGTAATTTAAAATGTATGCAATAGAAAGAATGTTTACGGTAGTATTTCTCTATATGCCCATAATATACTGCTTTGTCTGTTAAGGGTCCATGTCTCTCAAATAGTAAGCGGCTTACCCACAGTAATTTTTCACCCCTCGCCACTGGTTCACATATGCAATAAATGTCGTTGGTTGATATTTACAAACTCACCACTCTGTTAAGTACAATATGTCATGAAAATGTAGAGCCCCTAACAACAGTTGGTTCACTGCATGAAAAATAAATCGAATTCGAACAGGTATGAGTGCAAAGGTCATGTATTTTGGTTGACGTTTCTTTCAGTTTATAGGGAGGATAATTACAGTCTTGAAGTTATCTTCGTTCATAAGAGCTTTGAGCTTTGATATGTTGAGACCGAAACTGTAGAACATGTGTATCTGAAAAACAACCATCTCAAAGCAATGGACAAATTCTAAGGCATTTCGAAATGCATCATATCAAGATAGATGATAGGACTCCCAGGGGCATAGTAACCTTTCTAATAGGCATGCCACAGTAATAAAAGGCTAAGATATCTCTATCTACCTATACTCTATCGTGTTAAAAAATAATTCTCTTTTTACTAATGCCTTCATGTGAAATAAATTCCAATAATAAGCTTAGTAACCTAGACCCAATATTAAAAAGAATAAATCTGTTCATCATCTTTGCAAATAATCAGCAAAACGTTGTATCGAGAGGAATTTTTTAAATTTTTTACCACTCGACCAAAAGTCACATTTAAATTACGCAAATCTTTATCAATACTTCGTTGTAGTCAATAATGCAGACTAAAGTGTGCCTCTTGCTCTTCTGTTACTCAACTCGAATGGTGATTAGAATATATGAAGTTTCTTGACTCCGTTTTAGAGCTGATAACAACTAACCTAAAGGTTACCGCGATTAGATGGGAATTCGTGGAGTATTCGTTTCAATGTATTTGATTGCGTAGCTTTGTTTTCATTTAATTCATTGCGCGTGGTGAACGATTCAATGAGAAATGCACTATCATGAAATAATTAGATAACGGACTTAAAAAAAAATTCGTTTAAAAAGTGTAAAAATTAATACTACTACCTAGATTTATTGTGTTTTAAAATAGGTTATTATATTTTAAAAATAGATATTGCATTACCTCCTTATATTGGAATGCATTCATATGCGGTTCTCACAAAAAAAAAACATTTATACAAATAATTTTATGCTCGTAACAGTCACCTTGTTAAAAACTTTTTAAACTGCTGGTAGTTCAGTCCTTGTTTCAAAATCGCTGGCAATAAGGTTTTCGTGGTCAGAAAAATCAGATTTTGGCTTTTTTCGAACACACATGACTCGAAGATCAAAACCGTTCATCAGTTTTTTGTGAAATTGTTTAAACTATTGAAATTTTTAGCACTTATGCTGATGGAACAACAAAAGATACAAAAACATTACTAGTGCAAATATTGTGAAAAAAATCCAAATTTTTTTCGGAAACGTTGAAAATCAAGAATTAGTTGAAAAATCTTAAATTGCATTTTTTCTGTGATTTTTGAAATAACCTTCGCCATACTGAGCTGAACTGAACAGCTCAAAAAATAGTATGAAGAAAGCGCCTGATTGGTTTACCGAATTATCAATATTTTAATAAAGGTATTTCTGTCCAATTACGACAGTTTTCAACTAATTTTGAAATTTAAAAAGTGTCGCATGTAATTTTTTCGCATTTTGTTCCACAACATCTACATTGAATAATTGTCAAAATATGATAATGTTAGATATGCCATTCCGAGGATCTATAAAATTACAAATTTACTATTTGATGTTGCAATAAGAAATATGTTTCTATTCGAAAAGTGTCTGTGTTTCGGAAACGTAATTTACGTACTATATTTTGAAAATTCCAAAACTAGTTGAAAACTATTGCAGGTTGGTAAAATTGCCCTTTTTACAATAAACAACATTATTATTTTCCTTTCATACATATTCCTTTTCGATTTATTAACGAATTCCGCGTGACACGGGTTACTTAAAAAATTAGGGAAAAAACACGCTGGGTATATATACGCTTCCGTGGATTTTCTGTAGAACAAGCGATGCCGTGCAACAATTGTCTTGATAATATTTTTTTTAATCTATTACCGTTCTTGCAGCGTTAACAAAATTTCAACATTAAAAAAAGTCTAAACAATTTGAAGGAAAACTGATGGACAGTTTACCGATTGAAATCAAAATAAGAATTTTTAACTTCCCAGTGTATGGGAAGTTCTTGTAATCGCCTCGAAAATCGAAATTGAAATTTTCAACTTTTCTTTACGTTTTGAGGTCTATAGAGTATATATAAAGTGTTTTCAGAAAGGGAGATGTATGTATGTGTACGTACGTTCGTGGACAGTTTTTTCTACGAGCATAACTCACGTAAACAAAGTCCGATCGACTTGGTTGAGGTGTCAATCGAAGCGTCTTTGCAATCTTAAGAGCTGATTAGTTTTGGAAAACTTCGGTCGGGGGGGGGTTTGCTGTTTTGCCCGTTTGAAGGTCATTTCTGTCATGCGTTATATCTGGCGAACCAAACATACGATTTCCTTGATCAAGGTGTCAATCGACGCAAATTAACATTTATGTAATTTTATCAAGTTTCTAACAAATTTCTTCGAGCTGTTTTTTAATTTTTTTAAAAAAAGTGCAAAAATATGTGTTTTTTTTTGAAACAATAAATTTTTAACCTTATTGTCAAGTTCAAGTAATCAATGTTCATATAACTTATATACTCCGAACAGTTTTTTAAAAAATACCATCAAATTTTTTTCTCATGATTACAAAAAAATCAAATAAAAAATAAAAAATCATTCACAGTCATCATGATCTTCAAGGTCATTTCTGTCATGTGTTATATCTCGCGAACCAAACATAGGATTTGCATCATCAAGGTGTCAATGATCGCGTTATAATATTTTTGTAAATTTGTCGCATTTTTAAAAAAATCGTTGGAGCCGTTTTTTAATTTAAGAAAAGAAAGTGCAAAAAATTAGGTTTTTTTCATAAACAATAAATTTTTAACCTGATTTGCGAAATATAGTAATCAATGTTTATAAAATTTATAAACTCCAAACAATGTTTGTAAAAACACCATCAAAACTTTTGCTCATGATTACGTAAAAAATTGAATTAAAAATAAAAAATCATTAAAAGTCATCATGATTTTCAAGGACATTTTTATCATTCACTATATTTCACGAACCAGATATAATATTTGCATCAATATGGTGTCAGTTGACGTGTATTTACATCTTTGTGAAGTTTTTAACATTATAAAAATTCGTTTGAGCCGTTTTTTTCATTTAATGGAAGAAAATGCGAAAAATTATAGTTTTTTTCATAAAATTTTTTTTTAACCTGATTTGCACAACACAGTGATAACAGTTTATAAAATTTATACATTCTTATCAGTTTTTGAAGAGACTCCGGCAAAATTTTCTTCCATGATTATAAAAAAATCAAATAAAAAATAAAAAAATCATTCAAAGTTACCATGTAAAGAGGGTTCATACGAATGCTATTACATTATATCTTTTATTCTAAGAAAATTGTTGTAAATTCAGTCAAAGTTTTAAAATATTTGCATAATTTGAGCAAAGTTTTAATAGTTTTTATAGTCTTTTAATTAAAAAAAAACTGCTTAAGACCAAAAAGGTCCCCGCCGTTTGATCCGCGTGAATATTCAATCTGTCCTCATCGACCAAAAACCTTACGTATTCAATGGACCCTCCCGTAGACGATATGATTCATATTAACTCATTCCTGTTACTGCTGCTGTTGTTGATGTTTATGTAGATATTACTGGGAAGTTGACCGTGTGGACCTCAAGGGTCGTACCTCGCGGCTTGTTCAATCACCTGATTGCAAGCAATAGCACTTCGCATCGCATATTAGCACTGGAGTGTGAAGAAGATTGGAATTTATACACATTGGAAGATGCTATTTTAAGTAAATTTTCAATAAGCAATAAATTCCCTTAATAGCGACCAGTGATGACTACACCCTGAAATAAGTTTTGTGTCAATGAATACCAGAGTTCATTTTCTGTCACAAAATCTTTTATATTAATCTGAAGGAAACAGATTTTATGAAGTATTTGCATATGGAAATTCATTTTCTTAATAGTGCGTTTCTACTATAATTTTAATGTTTGACCACATATGAGAAAAGTGCTTCAATTCCTTGTGAAATTCTCATGATTTAAGTAATAAGATTCAATAGCAACGCTTAAATCGGTAATTTGCTGAAATAGTGACAGGACTCAAGAAAATTAGTTTTTTCGATAAGCTGGGACCCAAACTCGAAAAATGTTTCTCTTTTCAGCATAATTGTCGTCATACTATATAACTACCGGTTTTCCAAATCATGCAAACCTTTAACTTGCATGTAATCAACATTTTGCCATTTATATTACATGAGACATCCAGTGTGGCTACACCCAACCTCATCATTGGGGCCTGAATCAATGGCCATATTCACTTTTGTGGCTGTGACTATGGTCATTGACTCACCCAGCCGCATCTTTAAAATCAGACTCACACTTAACTACGCTTGTTGAGGACCGTGGTCGAAGCACCCGAAAGTTCCATTACCGGTAGCTGTTTCATCTGGTTATCACTCGAAGCTACACTACAACAGCCAATTGGGAATCGTGTAGTAAGAGGTGATGCCCATTTTTCAGTGTGAGCGATTGCCGCTGCTAATTTGCGCTTGCATGATGAAACCCATAGAGAAATCATCTTACTTATTTTGTATTATACTTATTTGCTCTGTGTTTGTTTAATGAAGTTTCCAAACAAACGTGTCTATTTAATATCCAATCAAACATAACAACAATTTATTCTATATTTCTTTTTTCTTCTTCTTCTAGTACAACAGTATCGACACAAGCTTCCTAAGTGTATATATTATGCACCCATTTTGGAATGAATGCGTAAAGGTAAATGATATAAGTTGAATTTTTAATAAACATTCCCTTAGTTATGGAGCGATCTATTCCTTTAGATAGTTCCAGCATGGGTTGCACCGAATCTCTTAACATTTAGTGGTTTTCTACTGACAGTCTTGAATTTTCTATTGATTGCATATTATGATTGGGGATTTGAAGCAGCGAATGGTGAAAAGAATGCAATTCCAAGTTGGATATGGCTTGTGGCCGCAATTAATATATTTATGGCGTATACGCTAGGTATGCTGTAGTTGTAGAAAAACCAATTATTTTGTTTTTGAATTTCTGCTTCTCGAAAATTATCTATATTGTTTTTTTTGAATCGAACTAATTTTCAAACAAGGTGAAAATTTGTTTTCTAATGTTTTTATTATAAATATTTATTTTTTATTCAGATGGAATTGATGGAAAACAGGCAAGGCGAACAGGAACAAGTGGTCCTTTAGGCGAACTTTTCGATCATGGTCTCGATTCATACTCATCAGTGCTAGTGCCTATTTACATGTTCTCGTTGTTTGGAACTTTTGACCTACCACCGATACATATGTTCTTTGTGATATGGAATGTTTTCCTGAATTTTTATTTGTCACATGTCGAAAAGTATAATACAGGCGTTATGTTTTTGCCATGGGGATATGATTTCACTATGTGGGTAAGTATTCAGAATGATTCTAGCTTTTAAATGCACTATCCCAGTTGTTGTTTTGCAGGGAGTAACGTTTACACTGTTGGTGAGCTGGTGTTTTGGACCAGAAATATGGAGGCAACAATTGCCTTATGGAATATTGCCTGCTAGAGTATTTGAATTCGTTCTGGTTGCCTCCGGAATTGTTACGAGTCATCCAATTATTATTAAGAATATTTATGAGTAAGTGCTGGCTATTTATGAAGCCTATTTTTGGTAAATATTATTGTATGCTAATTTTGATTGATCTATGAAATGTTTGAAAATATAATCGTTATTTCCAGCTCCTACAGAAAACGTACGGGCAAAATGCGTCCAATTTTAGAAGCTTTACGTCCATTATATCCATTTATGTCACTATTTGTGATTACGACACTATGGGTATGGTTTTCTCGAAATCAGATTTTGGATTTGGAACCAAGAATAATGTTTGTCTTATTTGGGACGATATTTTCCAATATTTCAGTGAGTCATACATGAATATCTATTTTTGATGCTGATTATGAATATTTTCAAAATATCCGTAGTGTCGCCTCATTGTTGCGCAGATGTCAGATACTCGAACCGATGGCTGGAACATTCTAATGTGGCCACTTTGCTTGGTGGTTTTTATGTCGTGTGTGCCAGTCGACATGCTTCTTGGCCTCAGCCCAATTACTGTCAATATTGAACGATCAATGGTGTACATATTAACAACATTTATAACGATCGCGCATATTCATTACGGACATGGAATCGTAAGTTCAATAAATTTTAGGAAAAAAAATCAAAGCTTACGAGACCTCCACAAAACGAAAGGAATTCACATTTCAAAAACCCTTTTTTTAACAAAAATTCTGAAAGTAGTTTTATGTACGAGTATCTTGCATCATTTTCGAAACATATCTAACGTGAAAATGTTTGTCGATAATTATGATCCGAAAAAATCTTCAGGTACATTTTCCGTAGGTTCCAAATCTCTATTGTACCGAAACGGACTTATGTTCTGGAAGGTTTACTCTTCCGATTCTTAGATCCCTATTTCATCTTTTCTTGTTAAGGCTAAAACTCTAGTAACCTAGTAAGATAATCTACAACTATCCAACTTTTTCCGCTTGAAAATAAGCAGTTTGAGATTCATGACCATATCAACTGGTTGATCGTTTTCGATCACTAAAATGAACTGTTGAAGGATTGTCGTTCGATAGCGCACCCTAAGATTGTTCATATCTTCTTCGTCCATTGGTTGCAATTTGAAAATAAAATTTAGGAGGAAAAATTGGCTTTCTATTTTCTAACTAGTGTACAATGAGCACGAGAGTTGCCTGCTAAAAATTTGTTAAAAAATAGCAGTCATTTAAAAAGTTTCACTAGTCATCTAAGATTTTCAAGTTCTAAATATTTAACACCTTTCCATCATTTTGTTTTTGAAATACTATTTCGTTGAATAGAAATTTTCGTGGACAAACAGCAATAATATTTGTAGAATCTCATGAAACTTGTGGAAAATTTCTTCATGATGAAATTTGTATGTGTGATTTTGTTGATTAATGGAGTCTTGACTATAGATACTAAATAATTTTTCCATGTAAAGTTTTGTGTCTTGATGAAAATAGCATCTCATTATTAATTATAGAAATCGGTTTAGCGGTATTTAACAAATTGGAGGAATAAAATAAAAGTACCTTAGTAATAATAATTCTCAAAATAAATTTCAAAAAATTAAAAGTATTACGGACTTTTATCGAAAAGGCTCGTTGTGTTCGCGCTCGACACTTACGGTACAACTCCTTGTCTCGCCTTGCGTATCGACAAGACTAATCTGCCACGATCATCTTTGATGATCCAGGAACCAGCAACCCTCTTTCATCGTTTTTCGTCACATACATGCTACTTTCACACATTCATTTAAATTAACATTCCTATTCCATAATTTCATGCGATTCAAGGTTCGTATCCTACTTTCCTACTGATTGTTATTTCTACTCGACCCTTTTCTGTTTACACAGATGGTCACCACTCATGCAAGATGTGTTCACAGCGCTAGTCCCTGTTTTTATTGCCATTTACCCATGAAGATACCGAGGCAAGGAGAAGACCCAGTCTTTGTAAATACGATTAAAGTTGCAAGCAAGGATTTCGCTTGGTTCGTAACAAAAGGCGTTCGCTTCTTCCTTTTCTGATATTTTCATATACTAGTAAATATGACTAAATGGAAATATGAGTGAAATTGTAAAGTTTTTCAGTAAAATTACGATAATTTTCCCCTACATTTGCTAATATTCTTGAGTCGTTTGCTCTTCAATGTTTCTATTTACCTGATTAGGGTCCTCCACGGTGGAAGTTCTTCTGCATAGCTCATATTTTCTTAGTTGAAGGCACATTAGGTACCATTATTTGAATCTCTTCACACTTTGCGAAACTTTTTGAAATGTAAAGTACCCTGAAGGTTGATTTAGTTTTAGTTTTTATAGTTTTATTTTTTGTTCGTCTACAAGCTTTACTTTAAAAATCAATCAATTTTAAACTGAAGAATTTTTTTGATTATTCAAGATGCCATATCGTGCTGAATATTGCTTACATTGATCAGCTCGTACACTTTTGGGATTGATTTAGAATCTTTAACTCCATATAAAATCCATGGCTTGACGAATTGATATTACATCTTACCATAAATAAACAGATGTCTTCTTATTTTTTCTGTGCGTGTTTTTCTGGTTTCTCAGCATCCTTTGTTCTTGGGAAAAAAAATTAATACCGTTATTTCACCCACATCAGTTAATCTACCTTGAATAATTATGTTATTGATTCCTTGATTTGGTCCAGGTCCTGATTCAATTCCTATTATTTTAAGCTCCATCTTCATGAAGAATCCTTAATTTGTTTTGAAACTGATCCTCATGTGTTTTCGTTTGATGTTGGAGAATGGATAACATTCGACCAATCTTAAAATTCGTCGATTCTTTATTTCCAACAAGCTATCTTTCCTTATTTCGCTTTCTTTATTATATTGCTCCTTTAATTCTTGACGTTGCTTTAAAACTTGTGATTGTACCACTTCAAATTTACTTGTTTTTTTCTTCAAACACTGCAATAGTTTCTAGTAATCTTAGATCAATTCTAGTAATTAATAGATCAATTCAAGGCTTCAAACACTGTTGACCATTTCTTACTGTCTGAGCACTTTTGCTATGTGGTTCCATTTTCTCCTCAATCGGATGTCCTTCAAGGTTCAATTCTTTGCTCTCATTCTCAACATAAATGGCTCCCCTCAATGATAAAATTTTCATCCTGATCTCAAATTATTTAAAATGACATCTCTTAAAATTCTGGTATCCTCAAGTTCCATACAAAGATTTTCTCCCTCAAGTCCAGAAATATTCTGATGGCTTATGAAAGATATCAAATTACATAGCGTCACTTTTTAATTTCAAATTGTAACGAATATCTTATACGAAAAAATAACGTACTTTTTATTTAATTTTTTTCGAGTCTACCGTCTAAAAATATTGAACATACTGCGCATTTCAACACGCCGGCTTCTTTATATATAAAAGTCCTTTCACCGTCTCTTATTTCAATGAATCATAATCATAATGTAGAGTCTAAATGTTTCTTAGTAGTGCTTCGGTATTTTGCACTCATTCTAATAGGTTTGATACTATGAAAATATTCTATTTCCAGTGATTTTCGGCTCAGAAGAAAATTTTGACTGAATATTTTATATTCGCTTTCGCTTTTCGAGTTGATTCTGATGCTGGTATTTTAATTCAATTTTTGTAAGGTCTAGTCAAAAATTGTTCCATCCTTAAATACTATAAAGAAAATATTTAAAATTCTTTATAAGCTGTCTGACATTTCCAATTTACTTTGGCGACAATTATTTATCTCTTTTCGTTTCCAGATGCGTGAGATGTGTGATCACTTCCATATCAAATGTTTCAAAGTAAGAAAATACAATTCAAATAATAACTTAAACATTAAAAATTATAGTTATTAATAAATTGCATCGTTTAAATGAGATGAACTCATCAACTAAACTTAATTTAAACTAATAGAAAAGTATGTTATTTTGAATTTCAGTTAAACAATGAATGTTGAATTTTGGAAAATGTTTTTCAAATATGTACTAATAAATTATTTGGAATGATTTCGAAATCACAAATTATTTGGATTATTGCATGAATGCTTTGATTGATGAATACATATATATTTATGGTAATTATAATGTTGAAAATAAAGTAATTGTTAGCTTGAATTTTGCCAGTAAAACTATATTGTCTTTTCTTCTTGTTTCAATGCGTAACATTTTCGCCTTGAAGTACGTTCACAGATAAGATTCAAATGTATATTCTTACATTACAAATCAAAGGCAAATGAATTTTACTGAAAGAGATTATCATCAAGTTGATTGACATATTGCAACATGCATGTATGTGTGCTTCTATTAAATATTTAAATTTAGATTGAAAAACAATTGCTACTTGAATTTTGATATTTTTCTTGGCTAATTGTCGTTCTGATAGATAGTTAAAACTATTAAACATTATAACAGCTCAGACAACTTTAACACTGTAACACTGTGCTAAAATATAATTAATTAATTAACATAATTATTAATATAAATAATATCTGAATTTTAAATTTATTGGGCGTTTTTATTACGTAATACATCCTGCAATAAAGTACAATTTAAGTGCCAAATTCTGAATTTTCTAATTTTCATAGATTACCAAACCGATCGGCGATGTCGATGGAGTTTAAGCATTGCAATCCAAAAACAATTTCGATTATATGGAAAGTAGCTAGTTAAGTGACTTTAAGGAATCTCGGACTCGTTTAAGTTAAGTAAGGTTGTCGTGAAAATTTATCAAAAATAAAGTCTTTATGTTCCACCCGATGTAATATTTGGGTGGGTAGGTCGTTATGGAGCGATTTGTAAATAATATAATATTTTTCATACACTTTTCATCTAGCTGTTTAATAAACAATGTATAACGAACTGGTTTTATTCTTATTTATTTTACAAAATTCTATAACATTAATGAATATGCTTGAATATTCAAATAATATAATACAGTTTTAATGGGAGAAATAAATGCAGAGTCGTAATTTTTGTTACAAGAAGATTCGTTCGTGAATGGTTTCATTTCTAAAAATGTTTAAAATGATGTGTATCGTTGATGAAACTAATGGAAAAGTTGTCATCACAATCTGATAGTAAGTTGGGAAACATATATTTTGGAGAGCAATCGAAAACAAACATGGAGACATCTGAAAATAACAAACATAAGTGGAAAACATGAAGTAATAAGTAAAGTCATAAATTTTGAAGAAGACAATGAGGAAAGCAGGACACATTTATAGAACATTAAAATTATTACAAGCGAAATCATTCGGAGGTAAATTAAATGCATTTTTCAAAACAGAGTCAAACCATGTTTAAATTATTTAATAAGTTCAAAATGATATGAGATCTTGACGCCAAGGAAACATGATTGAGGAATCCTAGAACTTAGACCATTTTCAAAAATCGATTTTTTGTTCATGATTTTTTTTGACAGTATGTGTATCCAAAAAAATTGTTTTAGAATTTGTTAAAAATTGGAGCGGTTCAACCAATTTGTACTATCAGCCTCTAAACTATTCTTTAAAAATAATATTTTTGATAGGGTTTAAAAAGTGTAATCATCCCTCAGGGTAAAGTATGTCAATTAAATATGTACGAGGGTTGTCTGAAAAGTTTCCGACCTGAACGTGAAGATTGCAGACCTTTTTAATTAAATGTGGGGACTATGTTGGCGTATGTGTTGAAAAATACTTATTGAAATCTGAGCCATATTGCGTGGTCAGTGGTTGTTTGGCAATCACTTGAGTAAGTCGATGTGAGGGGTTCCACAAAAATGGAAAAAATTGAGTGCCAAGCTATCATTAAATATTTGTTTTTGAAAGGCAACATGCCCACACAAATCAAAAATGAGTTGGACGCTAAAGAAACTCTGTACCATCATTTACCACTGTGAAATTTCGGGTAGTTGAATTTAAACGTGGCCGTACCAGCTTGACTGATGATGAGCGTTCAAGAATGCCAAAAATGGCGACAACCAGCGATAACGTCGAAAAACTTCATCAAATGGTACTGGATGACTGTCCAATTAAAGTAAGAGAGACAGCAGAGGCTTTGTGCATTTCTAAAGAACACCTTTGTCATATATTGACAAAAGAATTAAGCATTTGCTAACTTTGGATCAAAAACGCATTCAAATGAACATTTCTAAAACTCTTTTGGAGTGGTTTGAGCGGAGCGAGTCCGATTTTTTGGTTCGACTTATAACTGTAGATGAAACTTGGATCCACCATTACACTGCTGAGATGGAAAAAAGGGGAACCTGTCCCGAAAAGATGAAAACAGTTTCGTCGACGCCAAATTTCGCTCATCGATTATTATCAAAAAGGTAAAACAATAACGGGCGATTATTATGCATCATTATTTGACAGGCCAAAGACAGAAATTGCAAAATAACGAAAGCATTTGAGAAAGAAAAAAGTGCTTTTTCATCAGGACAGCACATCTGTTTACACTTCAGCTATCACCTTGGCTAAAATTCACGAATTGCACTTTGAATTGGTTGACCATGCACCGTATTTTCCATATCTAACCCCAGTGACGTTTTTCTGTCTCCTAACCAAAAAAAATGACTTGGCGAACAGAGATTTTCATTGAACGTGGAAGTGGTAGCATACCTAAACGCATATTTTGCAGACAAAAACGGAAACTATTATTTGGTAGGGTTAAAAAAGTTAGAGCGTCGCTGGAAAAAATGTATTAACTTAACTCTTTCAGTCACACTTCTGAATAAATAATAAAATAGTTCTTCTTTAGTTTGTCATGGGTTAGAACCCCCTAGTCTAGTCAACGACATTGTTTTCTAGTTTGTGCTATTTTAATTAACAACTTACTAACACTATTGTTGAACATTAATGGGGGTTCTTAGCTTCCAGGTTATGCTGGTTCATCGTTAATTTAATGGAAAGTGTGGTTTCGGCGTGACGGATGGCATCCTCTTCAGGTGCTGTCATTTGCCATCCGCCAACGAGACAGCACGACCACGGTTAGGCTTGTTGATGGGTTAAGCTCGTTATAATTCAACTATTTTAATATTTGTATCTGCGAGTTATAACGACCGTCAAACTGGTTCGTATATATGCTACGTTGCTAAGTTTAGTTTGTCATGGGTTTGAACCTCCTAGTTCTTCTTTGTTTATTTTGTCTGTATTTAGGGTTCAAATAACTTAAAAACACGATTATAAAAAATATTAAGTTTAAGGATTTCGAGAAACAAGGAGGTTGCTACCACCTTGGCTGAAAAGGACTAATACACTAAGGTGAATTACATTCGAAACGCAAATCTATATACTTCTGAATATCACAAAAATGCAAAACACATTCAAGTCCATGAAATCAAACTCTATTAACAGGAAAAATCCCCCACTTACAATTTGTACACAATTATTTTTTGAGTACGTTAGAAAAATACTAATTACGAACTTTTTCTTTCAAAAATGTAGCCACATCAGCAAAAACTGAAACCAATTATAGACTAAACTAAATGCAGCACAAAGCGAAAGCTTACGATAGTTCATCCAGTGTTTGTTAGATAGCATGTATTTCCATTTAAAAAAATTTAGTTAGGTGGTTAGTGTTACTACCCACCCAGCCTAAAAGAGTTAAAAGGAGACTATGTTGATAAATAAAACTAAATTTTAAGGAAAAATGCCTTGTTTTTTTGTTACGTCGGAAACTTTTCGGAGAACCCTCGTTTGTATGGAACAGAGCATATAATCTTGAGGATAGATTATAAATAATGGAGGGAGATACTACATGAAAGAAATAATGAAGAGAAATACAAACTAAAAACGAAATGAATAGTCTACTTTCAACGTGGTGGAGTAAAATTTTCACAAGAAAAATAGGAGAAAAATGTATTACGGCGACTTCGTTAGGAACCATTTGCATAGAATTATCCTCGATGCAAAACATGCTTGATAAAAATCATCAAAAAAACAATTTTAGAATCGAATGTATGGTGTCTTACCGTAGAAAACTAAGATTTGTCTCAATATATTTTCCTATTCTATGGATCACAAGCCAAGCAAAAACTTTTTTAATGATTTAATTTTTTCATATAGGAGGAAATTTCTTGTACCATTTCAAAAAAAAACACTACTTTCAGATATTGTCTGTGAATTGTGTTGATAAACAATATTAGCGCTGTACTTTTAATATTTCTTTTCCATTAGAAAATGGTACTATTTTTACAATAATCTTTCTGTATCATTCGATCATTGCATCTTGAAAAGTTTTTGAAAAATGTTTAGGATCACAAATCCACTGTGTAACATTAATTTCAAGCAGCAATGTAAACTCACACATTCTACAAAAAGCTTTCAACTCTGTTATTGTATCTTTTCTCGAGCCAATTTCGCCGTAATGCAAAAATAAGCTTTTAGGTTGCAATCTTCCCATGAGCGGAGATAACATGAATGAATTTCTTTTCAGTCTAAAGTGGTTTTTCGAGTCGTGTGTGTCGTGTGGACAGTAAACTTTTGGTTATGAGCAAATTAGTTGAAATTTCACGTGAAAAATGGTCCCAATTAAGGGATATGTACAAGATTGATTGGCCGAAAAATCATGTTGGTTATTGTACTATAGATAATTACATCAGATGGATTGAACGAGATCCGGATATCAAACATTTGAAAATCTACTCCTTAGACGGCGATTGGAGCGACGGAACATTTTTAGTTGTTGTGAGTAGATATTTATCATTGATATGATTGTTTCGAAGATAATCGAAAGTTCAGTATGAAAACTATACCGGCGAATATTTTTCATACAAAAATTCAATTAACTATTTTTTATAATTTAATATAAAAATTTCATTAAAAATTAAAAATAATGTTAATCATTTCAATATTTTTTTTGCGTTAGCAATTTTTGCAAAATATGCTACCGTAATTGGTTAATTGTCGTGATGATGAAACTAGTATATGTTTACTTTATGCTAAAAAAATTAAAAGCTTTAATCGTTTTAATGCCAACAAACCATAATCTTTTTTCTCGTGGATCAAAACGGTTTTGATTCAAACAAACTAAATAAAGTTGTTGATCAATAGTTTTTTTTAAAAAACGAGGCTAGTAGTATCTTGGTATTATAAAATTGAAACTCTTTTCTGGCTGCTCTATTCATGAAGAAGCTCATCACAGCCTATCTGTTCGCTAGTTTGCATACTTTACGAAACACCATGAGAACACATGATATCTTTTATCATCCACGTAATGATTATCAGCCTACACCCCCTATTTATCTAAATCTTGTATCATATTCTTGATAAAAGATTCTCGTTGGATTAAAACCTATTCAAAAACAAGCAAAAACTTTGAAAATCAATTATTATGAAAGATTGTCTTGTATTCTGTTCGAAGGCAGTGAGCAATTTTTATATGAAAATTGGTTTAATATCTTTTAGATAGACCACTAGTAAATTGCATCTTATATCTTCTTCAAACGATTCATATTGTCTAGTGCAATCATAGTGAAAATGAAACCATCCTTGCATTATGGGCATATATTTTTTTCAATTTGTAGAGCTCTTAGCATGTTGTCATATAGTTTTAACAACTTTTTAGACTTCATTATTTATTTTGCAAATTATCTTTCAGGATAGGTACCAACTATTTTTAAACTCATTGAATTCTTCGAATGAAAGACTGCAAACAGCTTTGAATCTGTTGGATTGGAAAAATGGCTATAAAGTCAGCTCGTTTTTGCACCGACATCGTCCCGCCGTATTGAATGTTGTCAATAATAAAAAGTTGAAGAAAGAATACGACAGTCATACCGTTTTATATTATTTGTCACAGTCAAATGCAGACGATTTTGATATAAGGTATGTGAAAATTTAGAGGTACTAACTAATTATTCGCCAATTAGTGATTTATTTATCGTTTATCAAATATTATTTTGACAAAAACTGGTTTAAATTTTGTAAAAATACAAAAACATTGTATGAAATTTTCAGTATGTTCGCAAAGCGTTACATCCATAAAGCGTGTTTGTTTTTTTGATTTTATTTCTCCGCTGCAAAGAAAAATAACCAAGAAAATGTTCCAAAGGTTCATTCTATACATTATCAGGCATACATCATCAATTGTTTTCAGTTAGAAATACAAAATGGTGGCGTGCGTTAAATGTTTATATTTTTTTTTCTGTGGTGATTCATGATGGGTTATGTAGCGCCTTGAAAAAAATATTTTTTTTTAACTTCCCAGTATATGGGAAGTTCTTGTAATCGCCTCGAAAATCGAAATTGAAATTTTCAACATTTCTTTACGTTTTGAGGTCTATAGAGTATATATAAAGTGTTTTCAGAAAGGGAGATGTATGTGTGTGTGTGTGTACGTACGTACGTACGTACGTTCGTGGACACTTTTTTCTACGAGCAGAACTCACGTAAACAAAGTCGTATCGACTTCGTTGAGGTGTCAATCGAAGCGTCTTTACAATCTTAAGAGCTGATTAGTTTTCAGGAAACTTTGGTCGGAGGGGTTTTTGCTGTTTTACCCGTTTGAAGGTCATTTCTGTCATGCGTTATATCTCGCGAAGCCAACGTACAATTTCCTTAAAAAAGGTGTCAATCGACGCGTATTAATATTTATGTGATTCTATCAAGTTTCTAAAAAAATTGTTCGAGCCGTTTTTAAATTTTTTAAAAAAAAGTGCGAAAAATTGGGGTTTTTTCCAAAAATAATAAATTTTTAACCTTATTTTCAAGTTCAAGTAATCAATGTTTATAAAATTTATATACTCCAAATAATGTTTATAGAAACACCATCAAAAATTTTTCTCAAGACTACGTAAAAAATTAAATTAAAAATAAAAAATCATCAAAAGTCATCATGATTTTCAAGGTCATTTTTATCATTCACTATATCTCACGAACGAGATATAATATTTGCATCATTAAGGTGTCAGTTGACGTATATTAACACCTTTGTGAAGTTTTTATGATTATAAAAATTCGTTACAGCCGTTTTTTTAATTTAATAGAAGAAAATATGAAAAATTATGGTTTTTTTCATAAAAAATATTTTTTTAATTATATTTACACAGTACAGTGATACCAGTTAATAAAATTTATACATTCTTTTTAATTTTTTAAAAAGAAACCAGCAAATCCATTTTCCATAATTATGAAAAAACTAAATTAAAAATGAAAAATCATTCAAATTTATCATGTGTACGAGTATCATACGAATGCTATTACATTATATCTTTTATTCTAAGGAAATTGTTGTAAATTAAATTCAAGTTTTATAATATTTTTAGTTTTAGTTTTAATAAAAAAACTGCTAAAATTTTGAAAACCAACAATATTTCAATCAAATTTGCATTTGCTTTAAATAGTTAAATATTTTGTAGTCAATACTTTGCAAGATCAAATGCTTTTAAAAGCTTTCATCAAAAAAAATTGTATTTTTTAGTAGATTTAATCTTTAGTAATCGTGAGATTTCAATTACTTCCTCCATCATCATGTGCAGTACATTTTACTTTTTACATGCAATTGAACCTATTTTCGACTGCATATTCAATATTTTTCAAAATTAATGATTAATCTCATTGATATTAAATCGTGAAAAAATTTAAATTCAGTGATTATGCCGAAGTGATCGCAATTTTGAACGCAACTATTCAAAATGACCATCACGCGACAAAATCTCTTCAGTGGGCGTAATAACAAAAACTGCATTCATTTTTGCTAGCGCTCTTTTGTCCTTCAAGCATCGATATGAAAATATCAAATAACGTAGAAAAGGCCCCCACCGATTGATTCGACCAAAACCCTTACGTAATCAATGGACCCTCCCGTAGATGAATTGATTAATATTAACCCATTCCTGTTACTGCTATGAATACTCTCATTATTATTATTTAAAGTAGTAATATTTTTAAAATTATTATTGTGTTTGATATTTTTAATATTTATGTAGATATTACTGGGAAGTTGACCGTGTGGACCTAAAGGGTCGCACCTCGCGGCTTGTTCATGAACTGAATTACAGTTTTAGTGGCGGTTATAATAAAATATTGAATTGATTCTGAATATCATCAATTTTAAGAAAAAACAAATTTTTGAAGAAGTCATCCTTCATTTGTTTAAAAAAAAATTAATCGTTGATTAATTGTGAAAATCATGTAAATCGCTTTAGATTAGCTATTGAGAAGGTTCAGAAAAAAAAAATTTTGGTTTCGAGAAACACGCGTTTCCAGTTTTCAAACGTGTATAGAAGTGAGAATCTTTGAGATATGCATGTGAATTTAAGCTCCTTACTTTGAAATTGTAGGGCCATAAAAAATCATTTTCAAGTGCAAATTTAGCAGCTCAATTTGTTTTCTGATCGATGTAATTTCCTTACAAGCATGTAGCCATTTTTTAGACGCTAAGCTGTTATTGGTTTTGATTCGACGTTAGTTGACATTCAAACGAAAAAAGGTTCGCAAAAGTTTTTCTTTTTAAATTCTGAATATCATTCCTGGGATATTTATACTATATATACAATAAATGAAAGTTAATACCCCAAATTATAATTATAAAATTTCAGCGAATAAAAGCAATGAATCGATTTTGTTTTGAAAATGTTTAAACAATGACATCTAAAATAACTTATAATTTTTTTATTTTCTTAGCCAGTCAGATGATATGAAAAAAGGTAAAAGCTATTCAAAAAATTGAAAATATTCGGCATTTAAAAATACTCTATTTAAATATTGTTCAACATGTTGGGCCTGTCTTGATTTTAAATGCCAATCATACGAAAGATAATTAAACATTTGTACCAATTTTGTACGTAAATTGTAGTACTAATTTTTTCTAAAATATTTCTTTATGTTTTTTAGTCACTCAGATGAATTTGTCTTGAAGCCTATGAGTGAAACCGACGCAAACATTACTGATGATCTTTGGCCAAATAAGCATCAAGGGTCCTTGTTTTTCTTAAAAAGGCTGATAAATTGGAACCCAAACATTGGTATTTACACGCAAGATGGATGTTTAGTTGCCTGGTGCTTCCGGTAAAATACTATCGCAATTTATCGCACGGTTTAAAATCATTTCTTTATCCTAGATTACAGGCAGGCCCTTTGGGAGCACTACAAGTCCTGGAATCACACAAAAGACATGGTTTAGGAACGCTTGCTGTTAAGGTGATGGCTAAAAAGTTAGCTGAAATGGGACATGATACGTTTGCTTTGGTGAATGAACAGAATCAACCATCAAGGAAACTCTTCGAAAAATTAGGATTTAGTTTACAGGACAATGCGTATTGGTTACGAACATATCCTCTAAATGATTTTGAATGGTCTGATGATTAGTATTGATTTATTGCCTTATTGGTTCGTTGGTAGGTCACAAAAGAATAAAAAAAATTGAATTAAACTTTCTTTTATTTTATCTGTAAATGAGCAGACATGATTTCTGCTTCGTTGTTAGGAAGTTTATTTTATGTTTTAGTTATCAAAAAAGGGTCGAAAAATCATCATAGAATAGCGAAAATGTTGGATTTTTCACTTATAAATTGTTTAGCTTTTAAAATTATCATTTTACTAGTTCTGGATTTCATAAACCATTTACTGATCCATGCAATTCAATCAATGAAAGTCTCAGAAAAAAATTATCACATGAAGATAAAAATGGCGATTCAAACTTTCAAAAAATGAAAACATGAAGAAATAGGCACAACCGAAAGCTAACTAAACTAAATAATTACTAAACAATTCAAAATATGACTAAAATATGTTCTCAAAGATTTAAGAGGACCGTGTAGTGAATAAAAAAATACTTGCAATAGTTCATCAATATATTGAAAATTCAACCAGTAAATCGTCTTCTTTGCCCTCCAGAATACCTTCAGAGCCTTTGATATTTTAACGCTTGCATGTACATAGTATTTAGGCACAAATTTTTCTTGCAGTCCTAAATACCATCCAGCTTCCTTTTCGGAGATTTTGTTATTTCAAATGCCATTAAACACTGTACAAATTTTGTAAGCAGTTTTTTTCCGAAGGCATCATTTAAATAAGTTTTAACCACAATTATATTATTAACTTTGTTGGTCGCACAGAACTTTTAGCAAAATATTTATGTACTATTTACCTCATATTTCGTAAAGTGTTGTTTATCACAAGTGCGAATCAGATCGGAAAATAATTTGAAATTTTAATTTTTTTCTATATTTTTATTAATTAAAAAACAGCTGTATTAAATTTATTGAAAAGTTTACCAAATCATACAAGTGATACGACACATAAATCAATACCACAATCACATCATTGGAAGTGAAATTAAGTAATATTATTCGTATCAATCTCTTTATAATGGTTTATTATTTTTATATGATTATTTTTAAGCAATTATGAAAAAACTTTTAATTTTTAATTAGTATGAAAATTTCATTTATTCACTGGAAGCAAAAGCCACTAGGACTCAGACAAACTACCTGGAGAATCCTAAGCCACCCTCCAGTGGTGTCCTTCTTTGGTATCTCTAAGCCACTCCACTAAGGGTCGCGATTTAAGTAAGTAAAGATTTGAATTTTATAATGGCAATTGTTTAATTTTAACTGAATACTATAAATATGAATGGATTCTAGAAGGTAGAGATTTAGGATAAATTATTAGGACGTAAGTAACTCATAAGTAGGATATTGGACGATAGCGTTGAGCTTACACCTAAAACAACAACGAAAGAAGGGGCAAGTAATCCAAGGAATAAGAAGTTGCAGCTTGCCACATTACAGCGAGGGCTCAAACCACGCAAGTGTAAAGCTGGAAAGCATCATTATTATTTTGGACTTCACCTTGCCGTGCCGGGCCAAACAAACAGCCCTAGCCCATTGGAAACATCAAAGGAAGAAGAAACACGTCAAGCTGGATCCTGGCAGCTTCGAAAAACTAGAAATCGTGCTGATGGTGTCGGGGGTAGTTACAGGAACGGGACAAGAAAACGTCCAGCAATTACAGAAGTTGAAGACACAATTCAAAATTTGAAATTGTTTAAGTTTTTATTTAATGATAGCATGTTTTTTTATATTATAAATTTTATTAATTTTTTTTACTATTTTTCCGATGCCTTGCATGTGGTTTACATATCGTATCCCTTTGATGTGGCGTTCACCAGCAAGCGTGTTTCTATTTCCTCCGAAAAGTCAAATTTTTCTTCTGGAAGTGCAGTCCTTGTTCTATCTTTAAGGATTAGCTCTGAACCCATCCCAGATTGTAAAGTCATCGTGTGCATCCAAGCCAATGGAAAGTGTGAAAAGTGTTTAGACGGAATTGATTTCGTGAATTTATCAAGTCCCATTTCCATAATGTGCAACCTATTTTGTAGGAACAGATAAGTGCGTTGAACGTGCCATTTTAACTTAAAAAAACCAAAGCAGCACCGATGCAAATGGGCCTCATCTCCACACTGGTCCCAAGTGTGCAAAAACGTCATACGACATGGAATAGGAATATCACCGGTGCGAGCAACATCCTAGTGAAGCTACTACCAGGTCGTTGCATACGAAACCGGAATTATGCAATATATGGCAGTAGCTTTAAACTTTGTTACTTTCTACCGTCACAATTGTTGTCAATCTTGACTTTGACGTTTAATAAACATATACTACGCGCAACAAGTTAAGGTTCATACGAAAATATATTCTTTGAGAACGCTGAACATGTCGAATTTTGTGCCTGGAAAATAGTATTTGCGAAGAGCTTTGGTTTTTTGCTTTCATCTAAAGAAATCGGCGGCTGAGTCGCACAGAATGGTGGTGGAGGCTTACGGCGGCAATTCTCTTGGCAAATCACAGTGTTTTGAGTGGAGAACGCGGTCGACCATCTCAAAAATTTGAGGATGCCGAATTGCAAGCGATTTTGGACGAAGACGATACGCAAACACAAGCAATGATGGCAGCGCAATTACATGTGGACAAGTTGACCATCAGCAGACGTCTGCATGCGATGGGAAAGATCCAGAAATTGGGCAAATGGGTGCCGCACGATATGATCGAGAGACAGCAGGAAAGTCGAAAAACCATATCGGAGTCACTGCTATTTCGGTTCAATCGAAAATCGTTTTTTCACTGAATCGTGACTGGGGACGAAAAATGACTATATTTCCAAAATCCTAAGCACGACATCCACCGCAAAACCAGATCGGTTCGGAAAAAGACGATCCTGTACGTTTGGTGAGACTAGGCATGGTTTTTATGAGCTGCTGAAACCGGGCGAAACGGTTACCGCACATCGCTACCACCAACAATTAATCAAATTGTACCGTGCAATCCGCGAAAGGAGGCCCGAATATAAGGAACGACACGACAAGTTAATTTTCCAGCACGACAATGCACCGTCGCACACCTCACAATTGGTGCATAACTACTTGGAGGCACTCAACTGGGAGATCGTACCCCATCCGCCGTTTTCTCCAGACCTCGCACCACAGTATATGTAAGACCCAGTATGCAATCGAGCTGTTAGAATCCAAAAAGAAATTGGGATTTAAGAGAGATTTAAGAGATAATTAAGAGAGAATCATGTGATTTCTATGCGAAACAGAAAATCAAATACGTGTGCTAGACAGAGTAGAGCATATGATTATGTCCCGTAGAACCGCGGGCCGTACTTGATATTGCGCCTTTATATGAAACATTACATACTGGGTCTACCTATACTGTGCCTCGCACCATCCGATTACCACTTGTTTTCATCGATGGGCCACGCACTCGCTGAGCAGCATGTGAAGATTTGAAGAAATGGCTCGATGACTGGTTCGCGGCCAAAGGCAAAATTTTTTTTGGCGGGGAATCCACAAATTGCCAGAAAGATGGGCCAGATGTGTTGCTAGCGATGGTCAATATTTTGAATAAAATATGTATCATGGCTGACAAAAAATTTACGATTTTCATTCATACAAAAAATTCCGATTTCATATGCAACGACACTATATCGCCTATTGTAACACCCAATCTCTCTCTGGAACTACAAAGGATTGCACCCATATTCCGAGTCCCGCACTTTCTTCCATAACCTCCTTTATTACCAATTCTCGTACAGTATAGCTTCTTTTCGCACCATTGAACGAGCATGCAACACTTGCGCAGAGGAACTCGTAATTTTATTTTACTACTGCTATTGAACATTCATGTTAGCTTCCTTGTAGTTAAGAATGGCCAGTAAAAGAGGATTCCCACGCGGTGTCCGACTGCCGATCGTGGCAGATCGCATTCAAAATATTATTATTGGTGCCTCCATTTTTTGCATGCACTTAACTTCTTTTCTACAACAATTGTTTAAATTAAAATTGGCCTGACCATAAACATATGTCCTCATTTGCCATGAATTTTTAGAAGTGAAATATCTGCGAGCCTACAACACATACTAAAGAGAACAACACATACTAAAGAGAAAGGAAATTTAATGCGTTTGTAGCGTCTCGAAATTTCCCGCTGACGAAAACAAACCCGCACGACGAAAACAAGTTCTGACCACGGACCACGCGGCAAGTCTTCTCTTCCCGGCCAGTTTCGCTTTTCGCCCGGAACGTACCAGACGTTTGGCTCCGTCCTCGACACGACATTGAAGTGTTAATAAAGGCGAGTTTCGCATACGTTGTTAGAGGTAACTGAATTGTGAATTTAAAATTCAATGGGTTTTTCGAGAACATTTTTGAATTACAGTATGTCAATAAAATTTGATGACCAATCAACCAGTACCAACCTGACAGAAGCGCTTGATTGCATTCAACGTGCAGATGGAAGGATTTATAAAAGTGCACCGATTTTGTGAACTAAACGCTGGAAAGCCAACTTACGAATCGGAAGTTTGGCGTTGTTTTGACAGCGGCAAATTTCACGAAGTACCACGGTGCAGGGCCAACAAAGACGTGTTTTTTCCAGACCACCAATTCTTTTCGTGCTGGGCAAGCTGCTTCCAGTCAGCTTACACGCCATTTGCTTAGTACGTGCCATAATCACATCTTCCATTTAAATATTGTAATTTTATGCTGCGCACATTTATACTTTAATTGAAACATGAACTATCCAAATCAGTTTATTGTTGTTTTCATGATGTCCATCTTAAAGAAAGATACTAGTTGAAGGGGCAACACGACTTTGTACTCTACTGCAAAGCAGCTTACATGCTTGCATACATTTGTGTGTGTGCATGCATGCAAGCGTGTGTGAGCTTGGACGATTATGTGGGTTTGCCTACGCGCGTCATATGAGTTGGGACTCTCTTTGTGCAGAAAAACGACGCATCCGAAGTTGTAAATTATGTCGGACTGAATCTCAATCAACCAGAAAATGTTACTTCATGATCTTTCTGAATGATTTCTGGCATTCTCTTTATGTTTCCAACAGCTTTAGTCTCTTTTGTAGCCAGTTTAGTAATTTATTCGAAGGCAAGCTTCTTTGCAAGCTTATTTTGCAGCTAGATGATGCTAAAGATAACGACTTTTAGAGAATTAAACATTTTCTAACAATTGCATTCAAACTATTCGATTGAGAGTTGTGCATTTCGACAGTGAACACTTAACAATGTGCAGATTAGTTGATATTCCTCGTGGAAATTGGACTCAATTAAGAGATATGTACAAGATAGATTGGCCCAAACATCTTGCCGGATACTACACTCTAGACAATTACATCAGATGGATTGAACGAGATCCGCATATCAGGCATTTGAAAATCTACTCTTTAGACGACGATTGGAGCGACGGAACATTTTTAGTAATTGTAAGTAATCTTGCAGTATATTAATCAGTGATTATTTTAAGATTTATTTTTAATTTAGTGGTTAATACAAAAAAAGTCTTTTAAATTGAGAGAAATTATTAAGTTTAAGAAGGTAGTTTAAATTACCGGATTACTGAACGCTTCTTGAAAAATAGACAGCATAATAACATAAAAGCAGCTCTTAACGACTCATCAGCGATGCAGTTAAATAAAATTGCAATTATGCAATCGCTTGAATATTTTAATTTTCCATTGAATCACAACTTGTTTGTAAGAAAAATCAGTGGTTCTTTCGTATATGGTTGACGTCAGAATAGTTTTCACTTAGCCAATTATTAAATATGCTTTCTGATATGTCAATTCTGGTCCAATGTCCTTCGTTTGTTAGCAGTTCGAGAGAGTCTCAATAGCTTTGCCGTGTTATTTACCACATTCATGTTGTCTTTCTGATACCAAATTAAAAAGATTGTTAACTCGCACGGTATGGTGAATATCTTTTCGTTTTTATTCTCAATTATTAACTTCCCAGTATATGGGAAGTTCTTGTAATCGCCTCGAAAATCGAAATTGAAATTTTCAACATTTCTTTACGTTTTGAGGTCTATAGAGTATATATAAAGTGTTTTTAGAAAGGAAGTTGTATGTATGTGTGTGTGTGTACGTACGTACGTACGTCTGCACCTTGGACAGTTTTTTCTACGAGCATAACTCACGTAAACAAGGTCCGATCGACTTGATTGAGGTGTCAATCGAAGCGTCTTTGCAATCTTAAGAGCTGATTAGTTTTTGGAAAAACTTCGGTCGGGGGGGTGTGCTGTTTTGCCCGTTTGAAGGTCATTTCTGTCATGCGTTATATCTCGCGAACCAAACATACGACTTTTTTGAACAAGATGTCAATCGACGCGTATTGACGTTTGTGTGGTTCTATCAAATTTTCAAAAAAAATCTTGAAGCGGTTTTCAAATTTTTAAAAAAAAAGTGCAAAAAATTAGGTTTTTTTCTTCAAAAACAATAAATTTTTAACCTTATTGTCAAGTTTTAGTAATCAATGTTTATAAAATTTATGTATTCCAAACAATGTTCACAAAAACGTCATGAAAACTTTTTCTCATGATTACGCAAAAAAATAAATTAAAAATAAAAAATCATTAAAAGTCTTCATGATTTTCAAGGTCAATTTTCTCATTCACTATATCTCACGAACCAAATATAATATTTGCATCATTAAGGTGTCAGTTGACGTGTATTTACATCTTTGTGAAGTTTTTAACATTATGAAAATTCGTTTTAGCCGTTTTTTAATTTAATAGAAGAAAATGCGAAAAAGTTATGGTTTTTTTCATAGAAAATATTTTTTAACTTGATTTGCACAGCACAGTGATCCAGTTTATAAAATGTATACATTCTTATCAGTTTTTGAAGAGAAACCGGCAAAATTTTATTCCATGATTATGAAAAAACTAAATAAAAAATAAAAAAATCATTCAAAGTTACCATGTAAAGAGGGTTCATACGAGTGCAATACTTTATATCTTTTATTCTAAAAAAACTGTTGTAAATTCAATCAAAGTTTGAAGATATTTGCATAATTTGAGCAGATTTTTAATAGTTTTTATAGTCTTTTAATTAAAAAAAATTGCTTAAATTTTGAAAACCAACAAAAATTTTCAACACCAAAAAGGCCCCCACCGATTGATCCGAGTGAATATTCAATCTGTCCTCCTCGACCAAAAACCTTACATAATCAATGGACCCTCCCGTAGACGATATGATTCATATTAACTCATTCGTGTTACTGCTATGAATACTTCTCATTGTTGTAATGTTGTTGATGTTTATGTAGATATTACTGGGAAGTTGACCGTGTGGACCGCAAGGGTCGCACCTCGCGGCTTGTTTGTTCGTTGTTTTTCTTTCCCTTTTTCTCTAATTCTTCGCCCGGTGCGCAAGCGGCAGCCCTTGATCGCGTGAATGGAATGATAGAATGAATGAATTTTGAATTTTCTCGTCTCTGATTATGCCTTATCCCTTAATATCTCGAACACTTTCGACCGTGTGTAAAATTCGATGTCAATCTTGTGGTGGAACCACATGTCCATCTGCACTCATTTGTATTATGCCACTCATGGTTGTTCATCTGCACTCATTTAAATTTAGCCACGCATGCCCAAAATGCACCCACGAACAACATAAAAACATAAATTACAAGGAATAATTAGTATGAATTACATACAGAGCAATGCCAACCCAAATGCTGTTGAAAAATGTCAAATGGACACGGTGCTCCTTTGATAACCACTTGCAAGGCGTTGGAATCCGTAAGATGTGTTATGGGTCAACGTTTGAGGTTTCATGGCGATCCTGCTAGGAGACTAATTTAAATCTTTTCTGTACAGAATTTTGTGATAAACAATTTTTACCTTAATAAAAATTTGAAAGCGAAGTAGTTTCAATATAATTTCCCATTAAATTATTATCTTTTATCAATATTTGATAGATTTTTATCACTAAACTATCTTGGTACTTTTTCACTCAGAGATAGAGTCTACTATTCAAAGAAAAGTTTGTCACATCATTTCAAAAAGCAACAAGCGCGGTAAAAGATTTGATAAGCGATTGCTTATCTCATTTGCTCCAGAATTTTGAGAGGCTCATGGTCAATTATCATAAACTATAATTTCATACTATTAATAAATTTTTAAAATGAGAATCGGAAATGAATGAATGAACGAATGAATGAATGAAAATTGAATCGCAGCTGTATGTACAATAATATACAATATAATGTAGTGCGTTCAATTTTTAGACTACAACTAGACTTTAAAGCATTATTTCTATCTATCCATCGTGAATACGTACAAACTTTGTGGAATTTTAGCTTAATGGATTTTCTTTATTGTGTTTTTATGTTTATGTAGTTTTTTGGTATTGCTCAATATTCAACGACAATATATCTAATAAAATTAAATTAATCGAAAATAAGTTAAGCACAATCATGCAACTAACATCATTTTCTTGCAGGATAGGTACCAGATATTCTTAAACTCTTTGAATCCTTCAACTCAAAGGCTGGAATTAGCTTTGAATCTGCTGGATTGGACAAATGGCTTTAAAGTAAGCTCTTTTCTGCACAGGCATCGTCCTGCTGTTGTAAATGTTGTGAAAAATAAAAACTTGGAGAAAGAATATGACTGTTCCACAGTTTTATATTATTTGTCACAAGCAGATGCTAGTAAATTCGATGTTAGGTAAGAAAAGTTTGTTAAACATGATGAAGAGAAAATATTTTTCACTAAATTTATATGTGAATTTGAATTATATTGTATTATATAAGCTTAATATCAGGTATCAATTTAAAAAAAACTTAGCTATTAAAAGTACTTTATTTAAATATTTTTTCAATATTTTTGGCCTGTCCTAATTTTGAAGGCCAATAATACAAAAGAAAATGAAACATATGTCCCAATTTCGAAAGTAAATGATGTTAATTTTACTTAATATTTCTTTATGTTTCTTAGTCATTCAGATGAATTCGTTTTGAAGCCTTTGAACGAAAGCGAAGCAAAAACGGCTGATGACCTTTGGCCAAACAAACATCAAGGATCTTTGTTTTTCTTGAAAAGGCTGATCAACTGGAATCCAAACATTGGTATCTACACAAAAAATGGATCTTTAGTTGCCTGGTGTTTCCGGTAAAAGGTTTTGCAAACACTTATACGAAAAGTTTTATCTAAATTTTGCTTCATAGATCCCAAGTAGGTCAATTGGGAGCACTGCAAGTCAAGGAGTCACACAAAAGGCAAGGTTTAGGAACACTTGCTGTTAAGGTGATGGCTAAAAAGTTAGCTGAAATGGAACATGATACGTTTGCTTTGGTCAATGAACATAACGAAGAGTCCCGGAGCCTATTCGAAAAATTGGGATTCATTGCATATGACAAAGCTTATTGGTTGCGAACGTATCCCCTGGAACAGTTTGAATGGTCAGATAGTTAATGCAGTGTTAAATCAGCTTGATTGAAGAGCAATGTATGCATCCGAGCACCTGAATTTTTTTATTGATATTCAAGAAAATAAATATTGATATCTTAATATCGAAGAAAATACGAAAAACATTCCGCCCTTTTTAAAGTTTGCGGTTGTACTATTGGCTTCCCAATCATGTTATATTTTTGGTAAACAACAAAAACATGTTATCAGCACAGCATACACTGAAAATTATACTCAACAGTGATTCATATAATCTGAGTGTATGAAGGAATTTCTAAGGACGGTTATTGAAGGTTAAAAGTGTGGAAGTAATACGTTTTAGACTTTAGTGGCCATGAGTTCTCTACTTTGAACTCATGGCTTCAAATTCATGAGTATTCATATTTTTGATAAAAATAAAATGGCTAAAATGTGTAAAAGTTAAAACTTAAGCAAGAGGAAGGTTTAAATGTTCAATTCACAAAATTATGCGGTTTGATTTGAACCCCTAACGTTGTTTGCCAGTTGACATGATTGCATAGAAATTTGCTAATTTTGTCCAGACCTATTTAAAGCACCAAAAAGTTGAATCTAACTTTAGAGTTATTTGCTTGTGCGGCTCCTGTGATACCATATTGATTTCCTGATAACCCTTGGCATGAATATCAGAACCGGATGTTATCATATTTGGTATTGATTTATGTCGATTCCCTCGGCTGTGTAGAAGTCGTGAGTATTATGGTCTTGGCTATCGCAATTTAAAGTACATGAAATCCATAGACTCCATATCTTTTTATTTATTTATTTATCTTTAATCGATCGTTTGGATTGTTCACTGTCTGGTACGTCTCTTGTAAATTTGAAATATTGGTTATTATGTTCTCGGCTTTCAAATGAATGCTTACTTTTGAAAAGTTTATTTAGTGCGCGAAAAATACTTTTCGCACACTTTTCCATTGAAATAGTAATAATAGTTTACCCAGAACAAAAAGCACACTTTTATGTAATATATTCTAATTTTCTTATTCGGATACATTTTTCTAATCATCGCTCCATATTTCGTGATGTTCAGATGGCGGCAGCCAAAACACTCTATCAATTTCTTTAAAGCCGATTTTTTCAAACATACTTTGAGATGGATAATTATTTATCACCACCGGTGCAAAAATATCATATCCAGTCTCACTGATTGCCTTCGCCATAGCACGTATCAACAAACTTCCATATCCTTTCCGTTTATGGGAATCAATCACTTGTAGCGTTCCAAGACCACCAGCAGGAAGTCTGAAATTAGACGAAAGGATATCAGTTGGAAATATTCATCTTTTAGGAAATTGATAAAAAACTCCAAAGTTGTTGTTTAGACTTAACTGAGAAAACTTTTGAATGTAAGCAAGGTTTCTTTAGATGATCATAACGTATGAAAATCAAATAAAAACAAGCCGCGGATGCGATCCTTGAGGTACACACGGTCAACTTCCCAATAATATCTACATAAACATCAACAACATTGCAACAATGAGAGGTATTCATAGCAGGAACAGGAATGAGTTAATATGAATCATATCGTCTACGGGAGGGTCCATTGATTACGTAAGGTTTTTGGTCGATGAGGACAGATTGAATATTCACGCGGATCAATCGGTGGGGGCCTTATTGGTCGTGAAAATTTTTGTTGGTTTTCAAAATTTAAGCATTTTTTTAAATTAAAAGACTATAAAAACTATTAAAAATCTGCTCAAATTATGCAAATGTTTTGAAACTTTGATTGAATTTACAACAATTTTTTAGAATAAAAAATATAAAGTAAAATCATTCGTATGAACCCTCTTTAAATGTTAACTTTGAATGATTTTTAACTTCCCAGTATATGGGAAGTTCTTGTAATCGCCTCGAAAATCGAAATTGAAATTTTCAACTTTTCTTTACGTTTTGAGGTCTATAGAGTATATATAAAGTGTTTTTAGAAAGAAGTATGTATGTGTGTGTGTGTGTACGTACGTACGTATGTGCGTTCGCAGGCAGTTTTTCTACGAGCATAACTCACGTAAACAAAGTCGTATCGACTTTGTTGAGGTGTCAATCGAAGCGTATTTGCAATCTCAAGAGCTGATTAGTTTTTGAAAAACTTCGGTCGGGGGGGTTTGCTGTTTTCGCCCCTTGAAGGTCAACCATGTTATGCGCTATATCTCACGAACCAAACATGCGATTTTCATGATTAAGGTGTCAATCGACGCGTTTTAACATTGATATGATTCTATCAAATTTTTAAACAAATTCTTGGAGCCGTTTTTTAATTTTTTTAGAAAAAGTGCAAAAAATTAGGGTTTTTTTCAAAAACATCAAATTTGTAACCTGATTTTCAAACCTAAGTAATCAATGTTTATATAATTTTTATACTCCAAATAGTTGTTGTGAAAAAACAAGCAAAAGTTGTTTTCATGACCACGAAAAAAATTAAATAAAAAATAAAAAATCATTAAACGTTCAAGGTCATTTACGTCATTCATTATATTACGAGAACCAAATATAATCTTCCGATAATTAAGGTGTCAATTAACGCGTATTAACATTTTTATGATGTTTTTATATTTGAAAAAAATCGTTAAAGCGTTTTTTTTGATTTATTAAAAAAAATTGGAAAAGTATTGGTTTTTTCATAAAAAAAATCATTTTTAACCTGATTTGCACATCGTAATGATAAATGTTTGTAGAATTTATAAAATTTTATCAATTTTTGTAGAGAAACCAGCAAAAACTTTTCCCATGATTACAAAAAAATAAATAAAAAATAAAAAATCATTAAACGTTCAAGGTCATTTACGTCATTCATTATATCTCGAGAACTGAATATAATATTTCCATCATTAAAGTGTCAATCGAAGCGTATTATCATTTTTATGATGTTTTTAAATATTAAAAAAATCGTTAAAGCGTTTTTTTAATTTATTTAAAAAAAATCGAAAAGTAGTGTTTTTTTCATAAAAAATTCATTTTTAACCTGATTTGCACATCGTAAAAATAAATGTTTGTAGAATTTATAAAATTTTATCAATTTTTGTAGAGAAACCAGCAAAAACGTTTTTCATGATTACAAAAAAAATTAAATAAAAAATAAAAAATCATTCAAAGTCACCATGTAAATAGGGTTCATTCGAATCATAATACCTTAAATCTCTTATTTTAAAGACATTGTTGTAAAGTCAATCAAAGTTTATTAATATTTGCAAAATTTGAGCAGATTTTCAATAGTCTTCACAGCACCATGTTTTAACTTTAATGAAAAAACTGCTTTGTAACCTGTCCCCCCTCCGATTGATCCGCGTGAATAATCAATCAAACCAATGCACCAAAATCCTTCCGTAATCAATTGACGCTCGCGTAGATGTTACGATTAATATTAAGTCATTCCAATAACTTTTATGAGAGGTACATTTTTATTATTTGAAGTATTATTATTTCCATAACTATTATTGTGTTTAATATTTTTAATATCTATGTAGATATTACTGGGAAGTTGACCGTGTGGACCTCATGGGTCGCACCTCACGGCTTGTTTATTTTTCATTTAGTTTTTCTTCATGATCACGGAAGAAAATTTTGCCGGTTTCTCTTCAAAACCTTTTTTGCATTTTCTTCTATTAAATTAAAAAAGGCTGAAACGAATTTTTATAATGTTAAAAACTTCACAAAGATGTCAATACACGTCAACTGACAGCTTAATGATGCAAATATTATATCTGGTTCGTGAGATATAGTGAATGATAAAAATGACCTTAAAAATCATGATGACTTTTATTGATTTTTTATGTTTAATTTAATTTTTTACGTAATCATGAGAAAAAGTTTTAATGGTGTTTATACAAACATTGTTTGGAGTATGTAAATCTTATAAACATTGTCTACTACATTTCGCAAATCAGGTTTATGAAAAATACCTAATTTTTTGCACTTTTTTTTCTTAACTTGAAAAACGGCTCCAACGATTTTTTGGAAAATGCGACAGATTTACAAAAGTATTAATACGCGTTCATTGACACCTAAATAATGCAAATCCTATGTTTCGTTCGCGAGATATAACACATGACAGAAACGACCTTCAAAGGGTCAAAACAGCAAACCCCCCGACCGAAGTATCCCAAAAACTGTTTACGTGAGTTATGCTCGTAGAAAAAAGTGTCCAAGAACGTACAGACGTACGAACGTACACACACACATCTCCCTTTCTAAAAACACTTTATATAGACTCTATAGACCTCAAAACGTAAAGAAATGTTGAAAATTTCAATTTCGATTTTCGAGGCGATTACAAGAACTTCCCATATACTGGGAAGTTAATAAACGGATGGGGCTTAATTGTTCAGCGGCTCCTATTCAATATTTTTTGACATTCATCTGGGCTTTACCGAAGTGAAGTGGATTTTTAAATTACATCATATATTTTTTCTAAATAATTATTTTGTACAACAGAATAAACTATACAATCATCTTTTTGTCATAATTAACGGTCATTGACCTTTTTTATGGAAAATCGACCATAAATCACATCCAAACATTACAAGCATTGACACTGCATCTTTTTCTTACCTGAAGCACCAAGCAACCAATTGACCATCGTCAGTAAACACTCCATAGCTAACATTGTACTTCACTAGTCGTGTCAAAAAAGTTTTTGAGCCAGTATACTTGAACGGCCATAGATCATTAGCTACATGCACATCCGCTTCAGATAAAGATTTTAAGACTATTCCTTTTGGTATCCTGTGGACACAATTGGTTCAAATAAATAGATAATTAGAGACAATCTTAACGTGTATAACACTTACTCGTACGATATTTTTGAAGCTTCAGATGCTGCCATTCGATACCATTTCGTTTCAGAAAATATGTTATACACGAGTTGTTTATCTTTGACAGACCTTTTGGTCATATCAATGAGTCTAGATTCTACCGAAGATATGATGTATCGATTACTGTAATCACATAGGGAGAGTGCCTTTTCCAGGCGACTGAAATCCTTGTTCAGAGTGTTGTAGAATATCAAGTTTCGATCCTATAATATAATAAGGTAAGCAGTGGTGCACATTAGTGTCTATAATGATTTTCAAAGTAGTAACTGACCGTTATCACAAAAGTTCCATCACTCCAGTCACCATTCAGAGAATAGATATCGAAGTCAGATAAACGTGGTTCTTGATGCAGCCATCGGGAATATGTATCCAAAACTCCAAAGCCAACGTTGTATTTTGGCCAATCGATCTTGTAAAGGTCTCGCAAAAGTGGTAGCTCGGCAATTGGTATCTCAACAAGTTTATCGGTCATACCGTTAAACAATTCTGGCTCAAAACTGATACGAAGCTGTTGTCGAAGTGACGAGAGAATTAATACTGCCAGATTGTTTTGCTATTTCAAACAAATACCATAACTACATATGGCTATGTTTTTATCTTTTCGTCTCTCTTTCCATGAAATTTAATACGAGGAGAACAATCCCTGGCTACTATCTGGAAACTCATTGGAATGGTCACTTGATACTGCGATCAACATTGCAAAACTTTTGAGCGAGACAAAATCAAAAGCAAATCACGTTTAAGAGAAAACTGTTTAACTGGGAGCTTTTAAATGTATTTAAAATCGATCAACATAAACAAGAGTTAAGTGAAGATAAAGATTTTATTGATGGCTTGCTTTTGTTTCATGCAAAGGATAAATACATACGTGTTTTCCAGGCGCGAAAATAAAATATTAACTGCCAAAGCAGGAGTTTACTTTAAATACAGGGTGGACCAAATGTTTTTTTGATATTTCAAAGATAATAAAAAAGTTAGTTTGTGAAGCTGGTGCACTTCTTTACCATTTCATTAGAAAACTGCAACTTGTGATCATTTTTATGCCGTATGTTGTAATGAGTGCAATATTTTCGTTGCGCTAGAGTCGAAGAATCGTTGTTCCGATAGTACTCACGTACGCAGAACGCACGTTGTCCTCCAGTGAACGACGCCATGGTACTAAATTTCCATTGGCTGCTCTTTCAATGTGTAAGTCCTCTGCCTCAAACCGGCGTCGCAGCTACCGATATAAATGTTAACGTGCTTTTGGTCCACCCTGTATATGAATGGTAATAGCTCAGTCCCAAGGTATATGGACTAGTCTAGTCTATATACCTTGGCTAAGTCCTATATGTTAAACGGCACATGACACTCAAGCCAACATGATAAGTTAAAGGCAAAGTTCTATGAAAGTAAGTTCGGGTAAGATGGAATACTTACCGCTTTGATATTGTCGCTTAGTTAAAAAATTATAAGCAATCTGCATACATAAGTAAAGATCCTCTCCAAAAAAAAATTTAAAATGAACATACACTTTTAAAAAAGTGGTTGGTGATACGTCTACATTATTTCAAATTGAAAACAATTTTTGTCGTCGATGTTTTCCACGCCTTATCCAATAGATCAATCCTTAGACGGGATATTTAAATATCCCGTCTAAGGAAAGGAGCACAGCAGTTTATTTTTGATCTATTTAACTTCCCAGTATATGGGAAGCTCTTGTAATCGCCTCGAAAATCGAAATTGAAATTTTCAACATATCTTCACGTTTTGAGGTCTTTAGAGTATATTTTAAATGTTTTTAGAAAGAAGTATGTATGTGTGTGTGTGTATGTACGTACGTACGTGCGTGCGCGGACAGTTTTTCTACGAGCATAACTCACGTAAACAAAGTCGTATCGACTTCGTTAAGGTGTAAATCGGAACGTCTTTGCAATCTTAAGAGCTGATTAGTTTTTGGGGAACTTCGGTCGGGGGTTTGCTGTTTTGAAGGTCATTGCTGTCATGCGCTATATCTCACGAACCAAACATGCGATTTTCGTTATTAAGGTATCAATCGACGCGTATTTACATCTGCGTGATTCCTTCAAGCTTTTAAAAAAAATCGTTGGAGCCGTTTTTTAATTTATTAAAAAAAAGTGCCAAAAATTAAGGTTTTTTTCATAAACAATAAATTTTTAGCCTGATTCGCAAAGCGTAGTGATCAATGTTTCTAAAATTTATATACTCTGGATTATGCTTGTAAAGGAATCAGCAAAAAAATTTCTAATGATTATGAAAAAATTAAATTATAAATAAGAATCATTTTGTCATCATGACCTTCAAGGTCATTCATGTCATTTTCTATAGGTCGCAAACCAAATATAATATTTGCATCACTAAGATGTCAATCGTCGCGACTTAACATTTTCATGATTTTTTCTTATGTTTAAAAAACCGTTGGAGCCGTTTTTTAATTTTGAAAAATTTCAAAAACTTGGGTTTTTTTTCGTAAAATATAAATTTTAAACCGGATTTGCACAACACAGTAATAAATTTAATGGAAAGTGTGGTTTCGGGATGACGGATGGCGTCCTCTTCAGGTGCTGTCATTTACCATCCGCCACCAGACAGCACGACCACGGTTAGGCTTGTTGAAGGGTTAAGGTCGTTATATTTCAATTATTTTAATATTTGTATCTGCGAATTATAACGACTGTCAAATTGGTTCGTATATATGCTTACGTCGCTATTCTTTATCAGTTTAGTTTATCATGGGCTAGAACCTCCTTGTCTAGTCAACAACTTCGTCTTCTAGTTGTGTGTGGACCTCAGCGGTCGCACCTCACGGCTTGTTTCATACTGATTTTACAAAAACTGAATTATGACCAGACTTCACCTTTCTATTGCAGTTTTATATCAAAGACATTTGTGTATCAAAATTGAACATCTTTTTACATAAGGCTAGAACACTGAAATTCTGTCCAACGAAAATCGAATTATGTTTTCAGTTTCAATGGTATATTTAAGTGTTATTTTTTTATTATTTGTATGTTCTATTCTACATTTATTTATAAAAAAAATGTTTTTACACTTTTCGCGATCCCCATTTTCTGATCTTCATTCAGAGTCCTTCCATCAGACTTTTGATTTGTTCTTCGTCTGTGTTTTTGAATTGCTCTATTTCATTCTTTACGGAGCTCCTCCAGATTGACAACGGCTTTTTGGGCCTTCTTTAAATTGCTTTCAACGGTTTCCGAATATCGATTCAACTCGTTTTCGACAAAATTCACACCATGTTTTTGAAACCATTCTAGTGGATGGAATCAATGCAAAATATTATAGGTACGTTATGCCTTTACGATAGTAAACGTTTCTGATTGATGTAGATTTTAGAGCTGATTGAACTTGTAGTTGTTCAACTGAATTGATCTTTATTCCTATAGAAGGTCTTTTCTTGGCAACAAGTTGTAGAACTGAGAAGCGTTTTGAAGTCGAATTTAAGGTACATATATTTCATCGTCCGATACAAGGAAGAAATTGTTCTTCAGTTTTTCTTTGTAAAATTGTTTCACTCTCTCAATGGATTTCCTCGATTGATCTGCCCTTCTTATTGGTATTTTGTGATTTTCGTATGTCTTTGCTCCTTTTTTGTATTGATGTTTTACACTGTTTCAATTGCCTGGAACACACTACCCTCCAATTCCTTGTCACTATAACGTCCATCCACTTCTTTGTTTGCCTGTAATGGAATCCTTCATTTTGAATTTTACAATTTTCCGTTCTACATGTCTTGTCGATAGTTTCACTTTTGTCGTAGTTGACACCATGTATTTGCCGATAATAATGTGCAAATAACATTTTTTTCATTACACATCTATTGGTTTGCATTCTTAATATAACAATAATATTGATCTGACTATGCAAGGTATATAACTTTTCCTTTTTTTATACCGGACATTTATTGACTTTTCTTTAAGGCCTTGTCCACGGAAACACAACTTTTTAATTGGTGCAATTGAAAACGTATCGTTTCATATGGTTATTTTGGCAGATCACTTGTTGAACGTTTTCAGTAGTAAAATGGATGTTTAATGCTTTAAAATGCATTCAAAAGTAGTCATGTATTCAAAATAAAATACAGTTGCGAGAATAGTTATCGTTGGCAACAGAAAGAAGCACTAAAGGTGAATTGAAACATTTATAAATAGGCTGGCTGCTGAATAAACCTGCTTTTAAAATTCCATAAAAATTAAAGGAAACCAGGATTAAGGTATTTTTGAAGCTGAACTTTAAATTTACGTGTACTTGCCTTTTTTGTAAATTTTTTTATATATTTTATGAGTTGCCAATTTGTTCGTGTTCCTCCGTTCATTATGACATAGAGTTTGGAAAATGTTTGTAAGTTTAAAACATAAGTAAGCGTCATATTTTGCACAGGGCAACACCGATTGTTACATTGGTGTTGTCTCATGCTCATGTTAAAATTACCTTATCAAGCTGCATGCTGGCATCAAAAATACGTGTTCTGACAAAATTTCAAATAGTTTCAAATATTATTTTTGTAGCAACGCTGATAGCCTAGAAAAACCCAAAGATGCTGTTTTAAACATATAAGTCAATAGTCACAAATCCGAATATCATCAAATTATATTCTACTCGTCATTCCAATCTCCATAAATATTTGGTAGTACCCAAAACATTCTATCGATTTCTTTGAATCCCATTTTTCCAAACATATTCAGTGATGGACTATTATCAACTACAATCGGAGCAAAAACATCATGTCCAGTATCACTAATAGCTTTGGCCATGGCTTCCACCATCAAGCTGCCGTATCCTTTACGTTTATAAGATTCGGAAACTTGCAAGGCTCCAAGACAACCAGCTGGAAGTCTGTAAAATAAAAAAAAATCAACTCTAGAAACACATATTTTTGATATGCTGCTGATTTTTGTTAAGTTTAAGTTGATATGGAAAGCACGAAAATTTTCAAGGCAATTTTCGGTCATGATACGATACAAATATTTCGTCATTTTAGTTTTTTAAATAAAGGCTGGTAGTTGTGGCAAAAGATGTCCTGAAATTTAAAGTGCCAGAGACATTTTACGTTTCATTAATCAAACAATATCCAAAACAGAAAGAATGGTCTTTGATTTCAAATAGTTACGATAAGCATTTTCAAAAATCATAAAATTTAACATCATGATCTAGAAACTGGAAAGAACGCGAATCGTATGAGTCCTTTAACAAAGATGGAATCAGGACAAAGCGAGATGAAATTCATTATAATCATAATTTGTTGAATATCTATAATCTCTCCAAAAAGTTATAGACCAAATCGCATTGGAATAATGAATCAAAGTAACAATTGATCAGCCCTGTTTATATTTGAAGCGAACAGGATAAAATTGTGTGTATGTTTCCTTGAAATATTCTCAAAACAAACAAATCAAAGACCGGGTCAAAAAATTTATTTCCAAAGAAATGCAGGGAAACAACTTAAGTTTCTTCTTGCTTTCATTCGTCAGTGCTATGAAATGTTACTTTTTAAAAGTCTTCGTAAACAATTGCTTTTATTTGGCGGTATTTGTTTCGTTCCGAATTTGTCTTCCAGACTTATGTACGCAGCCTTTAGTTTCTGAACTTTTTAAGTCTTTAGGAAAAAAAGCATCCTTGAGAATTTTCTTATTTCCAATGAACTCAGTGCTTTAAACTTTTATTTAGGAGAAACATTGCAATATAAAATAAATTACAGGAGTCAGTTCATAGTAAGTTATGTATCAAAGAAAAGAATAATGGATACAAATACACACCTGCTTATAAAGTGAACACCGATTACCTTGTGGTAATAAGATTTGGCATAAGATTTGAATAATTTATACTCAGAACTTTTTTCCAAAATTTTAAGACTTTATTGGGCGAATGTTTAGGGCAGAAATAGATAGAAGATATGATGATAGAACATAAGAAAAAGGTATTTTTTGCTCAAAATAAATTTCGTGCTCTTAATGAAAACAAATATACCATGATCCCAGAAATATCATAACTCCGTTTTCCTGGATTATTAGCCAATTTTTCACATGTTTGTAGTTAAAGCTAAATGTCCTAAATTTCGTTTAGAATTAAGTCCACCATTGTCCTTCTCATCGTAACAATCGCCAAACAAATTGGCATCCTATCCGATATGCACTATTAAATTTCCCGAAGTCAAATGATATCGATTTCATTCATCAAGGAAGGATGTGTTTGGATTTGATTTTCTCACCTGAAACACCAGGCGACCAGTTCGCCATCAGTTGTATACGTTCCGCAATTGATATTGTATTTCGCTAGCCTTTTTAGATACTTCAATGAACCAGGATGTTTATGAGGCCATAAATCATTGGCTACGCAGACATCGTCCTCGGACATCAGTTTGCATATAATTCTATTTGGTTCACTTAAAATCAAATACGTATAAAGTTTATCAATCTTTTTGGCTGCGGGACAAATCTTACTGAACAGATAATTTTGATGCATCATCTTGCGGCAATCGTACCCATTTCGTTTCACATACAGTATCGTAGATGGGTTGTTTGGCTTCACAAAACTTTTTCACCTTTTCTATCAACCTACCCTCTACGGAGGCTATTGTATAACGTTTGCTGAAATCCACAAGTGACAATGCTGCCTCAAGGCGACTAAAACTTTCATTTAAAGTGTTGAAGAATAAGAAGTTCCAGTCCTAAAATATAGAGATTAGTCCGTTATTAGTGCCTAAGGAATCAATGCAGTCAAAATGGAAATAAAGTTGCTTTGCGTTTCGGCTGATAGTTTAAACTTTTGAAATAACTAAATCAACTTAAATAATATCAAACAAGATGAATAGCAAGTCATGCTTATAAAGTAGCAAGAATTTTCATTTAGTCTTTTCACACCGATCAACGTAGAAAGCGCTCGAAACAGATATTTTTAACTTCCCAGTATATGGGAAGTTCTTGTAATTGCCTCGAAAATCGAAATTGAAATTTTCACCATTTCTTTACGTTTTGAGGTCTATAGAGTATAAATAAAGTGTTTTTAGAAAGGGAGATGTATGTGTGTGTACGTACGTACGTTCGTGGACAGTTTTTTCTACGAGCATAACTCACGTAAACAAAGTCGTATCGACTTCGTTGAGGTGTCAATCGAAGCGTCTTTATTAGTTTATTAGTTTTTGGGATACTTCGTTCGGAGGGGTTTGCTGTTTTGACCCTTTGAAGGACATTTCTGTCATGCGTTATATCTTGCGAACCAAACAAACGATTTGCATGATAGAGGTGTCAATCGACGCGTATTAGCATTCGTGTGAATCTATCAAATTTTAAAAAAATCGTTGTAGCCGTTTTTTAATTTAAGAAAAAAAAGTGCAAAAATTAGGTTTTTTCATAAACAATAAATTTTTAACCTGATTTGCGAAATTTAGTAGACAATGTTTTTAAAATTTATATGCTCCAAACAATTTGTGTAGAAAAAGCATCAAAGTTTTTTCTCATGATTACGTAAAAAATTAAATAAAAAATAAAAAATTATTAAAAGCCATCATGATTTTCAAGGTCATTTTTATCATTCACTATATCTCACGAACCAGATATAATATTTGCATCATTAAGGTGTCAGTTGACGTGTATTAACATCTTTGTGAAGTTTTTAACATTATAAAAATTCGTTTCAACTTTTTTTTTAATTTAATAGAAGAAAATGCAAAAAATTATTGTTTTTTTCATAAAAAATATTTTTTAACCTGATTTCCACAACAGTAATACCTGTTTATAAAATTTATACATTCTTATCAGGTTTTGAAGAGAAACCGGCAAAATTTTCTTCCTTGATTATGAAAAAAACTAAATGCAAAATAAAAAATCATTCAAAGTTACCAGGTAAAGAGGGTTCATACGAATGCTTTTACTTTATTTTTTTTTATTCTAGCAAAATGTTGTAAATTCAATCAAAGTTTTAAAATATTTGCATAATTTGAGTAGATTTTAAATAGTTTTTATAGTCTTTTAATTAAAAAAAATGCTTAAATTTTTAAAACCAACAAAAATTGTCAAGACCAAAAAGGCACCCCACCGATTGATCCGCGTGAATATTCAATCTGTCCTCATCGACCAAAAACCTTACGTAATCAATGGACCCTCCCGTAGACAATATGATTCATATTAACTCATTCCTGTTACTGCTATGAATACCTCTCATTGTTGTAATGTTGTTGATGTTTATGTAGATATTACTGGGAAGTTGACCGTGTGGACCTCAAGGGTCGCACCTCGCGGCTTGTTATCGTAAGTTTTATGTAACCGTTCTCTAGCCAGCTAGACAAACTGCAGTGATAACAAGGTGTATTTAAGAAAATTCAAAGACCACAAGCTATGTAGGTAAATGCAAATCAAGCGATAGTTGACATACTGGCTGAAATATTAGTGTAATGATGCCTTAATAAGTTCTGCTTATTATGAAACATTCGAACATTCGAACATTTCATTTCATTTAATTTCTTATTCGAACATTTCAAAACGAATTCGAATTTATTAGGAGTCAAAACTGTCTCCATTTGAATAAAACTGTGTACGTTTACTTGTTGATATTTTCAAAGAGCATAATGGACAATCAAAATCAATTAATTATACCCATCAGTAAGCTAGTCAAATAATGAAGATATTTAATTTAATACATTGCACATAACTATCAGGAGGTCCATAGCAAAACGCAATAAATCTTTCTCAACTAACTTATCGATACATGAAAAAAATCGTTTAAATGCGCTAAGAATTTTGTTTCACACTTATTTCAAAAGTGATAGTCCTTCACTTACATAGAATATTGAGTAAACAATTATCTCTAAACAGATTAAATGGTAATAAATCCACTGCGTTTTTTTATCATCCTATTTAATTAACATAGTATTGATTTCGTCCAATAAATGATTATCATTTGAAGCGCCAATTAAAACATGAAATGTTTCTAAGGCAATTAAAACCATCCGATGAGGTACTCACCGTAATCACAAATGTTCCGTCGCTCCAATCACCATTCAACGAATAGATTCTTAAGTCAGGCAGGTTGGGATCTTGATTCAGCCATCTAAGGTAATTATCTAAAACTCCGTAGCCAATATTATACTTTGGCCAATCAGTTTTGTAGAGATCTCGCAAAGCCGGCAAATCGTCAATTGGAATTTCAACTAGCTTATCACTCATTGTTGTCGTAATTAACAAGCACTTGGTTAGAAATAAACGAGCATCAACCTCCTCAAATGCGCCCACTGAAGAATACTGAAAATACGAGATTGTTCCACTGTTCAGATGTCTTTCGTGTATGATTTTAGATAAACGGCAATCTATTGTTTTTCGCAAATTAAAGAAGCTTTCGCCAAAAGAGAGGAACCCAGCATGAAATCCACGTGTTTGGTATTGACGCCAATCGTGAAATTTCGGAGTTTATATAAGCTTTGAAGAGTTTACAAACTCAAAAGCTGTGACAATTGTGAATACATATGAATTATATTTTAAATGTAATTCTCATTAAATTTCTCAGCAAAGAATTACGAAAGCAATCACTGGCATTTTAGGACATACTGAAAAATTATTCCTCTGTTATGAAACTCAAAGTAAGTAGGTGTAAGTTCATACAAGACCCGATATAGGCTGCTGAAAAGTAAATGCCTCAAAGTTTTCCATACGCAACATTTTCGTGGCAGTAACATTTTAATTTTTGTCAAAAAGGTATGTTAACATCCACAAACACCACCGATCCCACCCACACTCCCCCAAACATACACTAAACCGAAACTTGGAATTTATGGGGAGGAAACAATTGAACATGGCCAAACATTGTTTTTTTTTTAATTATTGGCTTAAAAATACATCACTTCCTGCATATTCAAAGCCACGAAAGAAAGGTTCCTGAGCCACCTAAGCTTCTTCAAAATAAATTTGCATGTCTTAAGATTCAATCCAAACAGTCAAAAATAAAAATACAAAACGTTTGAAATTAGAAAAAAATTTGTTTTCAATTTATGTATACATTTCTTGCCAATTTTGATGCTCCTAGTAGTCTCCACTTGTTTTAATCTACAATAATTTGGCAGTACAATCTGTTGAAAGGATGAAAAGTAATTGAAATGTTTGTATGATATCATAACATTTCACGAGTTCTTCTTGAAAACTGCCTCCTTTTCCTACTATTGAACTAAAACTATTGAAGCTTCGATCTTTTTTTAATATTGAAAATATGTAATAAACTGAAATTGGATTATTCGGTTTGAAAAAAAGTGAGTTTTCAAAGCTTCAATAAGCTAAAACATGTAAATAATACAACTGTTCCTACAAATAAGTATAATAATATATTTAGAGTTTAGTTTGAAAAAATCTTCAATGAAAATCTACTAAAATGTTTAATAGTTCAATTAAAAAAATGTTCTAGAGAAACATATATCTCAGAGCTGAAAAATACGTACTAGAACTTTGGTATTTCTTCATATGTATGTGTACCAATTACCTCCAACTTAATTCTTCACTGTAGCTGATTTGATGCATCCAATTCAAAAGACATGATTATACCCAAAAAAAATCGACAGTTCGCTAGTGACCCTTACATACCTTATGGCAAACTTCTAGGCATGTTAAGCATGCGACTATTTATTTTAATTTTGACTTGTGGTTAAGGGATTACACCACAGAAGAGAGCGAAAATTTAACATTTTTTGCGATTTTTTTTAAAGTGGAAGGAAAAGTAGTAGAGTAATTCTTTTTAATGATGTCATTAAGCATGTTTTGAAATTTAAAAAAAATATGTTTATTCAAAAATATTACAAAATGGCTGGCCAACAGCCGTTTCTGGGGAACGGTTTTTTGGAGGAGCTCCGCGGCACGCAGTAGAAGTGCTCCTGAAACTAATGTGGAACGAAATGAAAGCTAGAGAAATACGAAGGGGATTTTGAAAATATTCATTTTTGTTCAATTGGCGAGCATTTGAAAAAAAGGAATCCATTTTTCTATCAAGAAACGGGCACTTATTTGTACCTAAAAAATCGAAACATTAACTTATCAAAAATCGGTTACGTATTTCTATGCGGAACGTTGTTTTCAAGATTTGATATCAATTTCGAGTGAAAAAATTGAAAATTGTTTGAGTTATGCTGCGTGCCGATTTGAAAAAACGTGTTTCGAGAAAAACACGTTTAAAATTTGACTTTACTTTACTTTACGTTTTCTCTCAACATCAAAGGACGCTGTACGTTAGCTTTGTGTTCAATATGCTTGAAAATGTTTCTAATAATATCTATTAATGTATTAGAGAAGTTAGAATTCGAATGGTAAGACATTATGCTGTTCCCGACGAGGAGGTGTGGTATTCACCACAGATAATCGTTTCGGAGCAGTCGGGAGGAGTCGAGAAAGAGCTTGAAATTTCAACAAAACGATTTCTGCCAGGTATAAAACCGTTTGTCTCTTATTCTAAAGGGTTCAAATTTTTTTTTATGCCAATAAATAAAAAAATCGACTCTTGGAAATTTCTACTGTGGTGTAACCCCTTAATTTAAATTATGCGGGCCTAAGATTCATGCCAAATGCGGCTTCAAAAAACGTAAAATTACGTGTATCCTTATTTGGATTCGTAATCGACTTTCGACCGTAATCGTTCGGTCTTCCTCAGCGATTAAATTTATTATAATATTTATTATAGTATTATATTATTTCTTATTATTATTTATCAAATTTAATCGCTGAGGAAGACCAAACGATTACGGTCGAAAATCGATTACGAATCCAAATAAAGATACACAAAATTAAAAGGAAGTTTTTCTTTTATAAAAAAAACAACACGTGGTATTTTGTGAAATTGAAATTATTTACTAATAAAACTACGCACTGTAGCTCACACCCAAAGTTCACGGTTGAAGTCCTTTTGCTGAACGAACAGAAAACTGACCATTCAGATGAAGCAATGATAACGGTTAAAAAGATTGAAAATAAGTTTGAAGAGCCACCTACCAATCAGGAACATGTTGAAAGGTATAAGAACTATAAAAGCAGGTGGTCAGTTGCAATCTAACGATTATGCCAAGCATTAAAAAATTGAAAAATTGTAAAAATTGCAAAAAATGGGTAATTTCATCGATTTTTCTTAGAATTAGAATCATCACTTGTTCTCAATCCAAATGTGAATAAAATATTTAAAAGCTTCTGTAATAGGACCCTTCAAAAAATAGTGGTATAAAACACAGCATTTAGGAATCATTCTTTCGTCAGTTAAACTATAGTTTAAATGAATAAAAATATTTATACCCTTATTGAATTTTTCATTTAAAATTTCATTTTCTAAATCGGTATGAACAGCAAATAATTCTGCTTATGAACGAATTTGGCTGAAAAATAATGTATGTTACATCAAAACAGTAAATTTTTATTGCTTTTATTTATGTAGCCTTTTTGTTCAGAGTGTATACTAATAAGTTCACGAAATAGTTGCCGCTTGAGAATGATATCAATATTCAATCAAAATAAAATTTAACTTTCTAAGAAAACTGTAGAGTTTGAAAACCACAAAAAAGTATCTGGCGATAAGATAGCAACAACAAATTCCATTCGACTTTTATAAAATATTTTCAAAAGATTTATGCTGGGTTCACTCGTATAATCAAGATTTTAACAAATCAATGAATTTTAAAATAAGTGACAATTTTTCGTCGAACTTCAATCATTTATGCTACCATCTGTTTCAAAATTCCCTCCTTCCTTGATAATTTTTTGGAATTCTTCAAAAATTGCCATTCATTCTTGATCGGAATCTACTAATTTGATTTCGATGACTCGTCTGCGGATTCGTTCTTTTAATTATATTTTTCTTTGCTCACCTTCCTTTCTTTAAATGTTTTCTAAAATGGAATCAATGACATTCTGATCTTGAAAAATCCCCTAAGTATATTTTGAATTGAAATTGAAAATCTGACGAAAGATTCATTAACCATAAAATTATTTTTCAATATTTTTATACGAGATAATTTGAAAAAAAACCCTTGGGCATAGATTTTGGGAATCTTGAAATCAAACATATTTTTATTTTTCTCTTTTCAAATACTACTTTCGATTCGTTATTTGTCGCACAGTGAATTATCAGTATTTTTATCTGCATGCAGAAACTTACATAATAATGATATTTGCGGTTGTGGTGCGCTGTATTTTTTTTTGATAACTCCCCTAGGTGCTGAACTTTCCCGGGAAAAAATTCAACATTCAAAGAACTCAAAGATCTGTATAAAATGATATATATTACATTGTTGGAATTTATTTTATGGAATTTTGATGAATTTTTATATACTTTAAGCATGAAAACTTTATGTTGCAATACTTGCTGAATACATGAAACATCATAATTGGATTTTTCTTTCGACTTTTATGTTAAAAACTTTAAAATAATCAATTTAGTAACTGATTCTCACATGTGCAATGTGCAATTTTTATTTTATCGAGAAAATTGCGTAAAAACAATTGCCATTAAGATTCTTTTCTATAGAATCATTCATTCAAAAACTTCATACTACAACTCCGTCGTCTCATAATTCATAATTATTTACTTTAATCCTTTCGCCAATACATTTATACAATAAAACTGTATACACATCCGCATCTTTAACTCAAACCGTTCTTAAATTTCTTGATAAATGTTCACCATTTCATTTTGTATCTCTGTACAATCTCTTTTCCGCATCTTCCAGAAAGCTAGACAAACGTTACAAGTGAAATTTATTCACCGATAAGAAAGTGAATTTCCTCCGGAGCCTTCTGCTAGGGGTGACCTCTTTGTTTGTTGAGAGTTTCGTGCACTGTAAGGAATTTATCCAGGACAATTTGGTGCATTTTGATATTGGTAAAACAATAATTGTAGTTGGAAACAAAGAAAATATTGTTTGCTAAACGAATGAAGTTTGGTTGTGGTTTCTTTGAAAGTGGAAGTTCAATCCAACAATAATTTTATCTTATGTTAAAACTTACTAAATACTTTTGTGGCAGCACAATTTTGAGAATGAGCATTTAACTACGATTTTGCATTACTAAGTATTCAAAACTAGAATATTTCCATTAGCTCTAGTGCTTGGATAGACCGAACACTACGTAAGTATGTAAAAACGGGGAAACGCCTTGTGGGAAAAAAGTATTTTCACATGTTCACATTTATGAATCATTTAACTTAATTTACTTTTTCTTATTTTGTAATGGAACATTTGAACTAACAGAATATAAATCTCAATTTAGAAATTTATGAAAATTTAATTTCTCAGAAACTAAATCCGAAATTTATCCACCAGAAGTTTAATTGTGATGTGGGATCACAGAAATGAAATTCAAAAGTAGAACATGATAAAGTTTTGGCATGCCAATTAAACTTTCCGATTAGTGGTAACGACTGGCACTTGCACGGTGACACTTTTCACAGCTAGTTCGCGCGATAATTTGCACCTTAGAGTAATTTAAAACATAAAGGATGTCAGCAGATGCATAGCGCATCTGCCGTTGATGGCTGAGCAAACTATTTGAAAATTTAAATTTTATGTTCAAGTTTGTTTTTTAACAAATTCTAGTTGATGGTACTTTTGAGAGGTTTATGTCGTGCAAAGTCTAAAGAGAATTACAGATTACATAAATCAATCCATGGTCATCGAAAAAATATATTTTAAGAATGGTGTTGGAATCAAAACAAGGGAAAATTCAATAAAAGAAGTGCTAGTGAAATTTTACTGAGCGGTTCGCTCGCATAGAAAAACTTTATTAAACTAATTTTGATTCGAACGCAATGACATTCAATTTTTAGTACACATATGAAAACTAACAATTGAAACCTCATTACAAATTAATAAAGTGACAATTTTTAAACGAAATGCAATGTGAGTTTAAAATCAGAATAAAGAAATTTTTTTACGAAATCTATCCAATCGTTTTTTTTTAAACTAAAAGCTTACGTGAAAATTTTAGAATTTACCTCGAGGATAAACGGATATTTAAACCACAGTGATACTCAAACAGCACAAATGTATATTATGCTTGAAGAAAACTAGTAGATACTTATCATAACTGCACAAGTTTTTAAATTATGAACATCAGCTACGAAAAACTATTCATTGCACGTTTACTGTGCTGCTTACACAGTTTGTACTTCTTTCCTTTTGCAATGAAAATTCTTCATCACTTTGCAAACTAAATTTTTCACTTTCGTATTAAAATTCTTCAAATTTTCATGAAGAATTCATAGTTAAACGTTTCAATTTAAAGCTGCATGGAGACTCTCATCGTTTGTTTGCATTTCATTGAGATTGTTAGTATTTTATTGGAATATGAAGCTGATCAATAAATCGAAAGTATGCAAGCACATTCCGATTAGGATACTCATATTTACTATTTGACGTAGTAGAATCAACTCAAGAGCAATTGGTTCATATTGTTATATTTACTTTTTTTGCTTACTACTGAAGTCAGTAAATAACAAGGATAGAACAAACTTTGGCCTCTCGAACCCTTTAAAGATAGAGTTTAGATACTAAGCAAGGTTTGTCGGTACTCATGCAAACTATTATTTGACTGACTTCACAATTCTGATATTTATGAGCTACATTTTACATTATCTGCCACTGACGTTCTATTCTTTCAACTTAAAACAGTAGTGCATGGATTTTCCTACATAAATAAATATTTATTCTCTCCCATTAAAAGAGTTTTCTTATATCTGTAAAGTAGTTTTATCCTTTAGTTACGTTGCTTTATGTTAAATCAACGTTTTTGTACTATTATTTTATTTAAAATTGATGCTATTCAAGGTTTTTCATGAGTCTCATCTCAATTAAATACTTGAAAAGCTGTTGCTTATTATGAAATCTGATTTTAAATTTATTTAATATAAAGTTACCATCAACATGCAAAATAAATGCAGAAAATTCTATCTTGAATTGGAAATTGAATTCAGTCAGTAACGTACTTTACAAATTCACCATGTTTTAACGGGGAACACCACTGTAGAGGTAAAAAAAGTCATTTTTTGGGTGTTTTTTCTCAAAAACCAAACAACATATCGGGATTTGATAAAAATATCTATATTGTACAAGTTTTTGACATCCTCTTTGAATTTTTTCAGAATTTTAAAAAACAAAATGGTGGCTCCCTGGCATTTCTCCAGAAATGCCTCATTAACTTCCCAGTATATGGGAAGTTCTTGTAATCGCCTCGAAAATCGAAATTGAAGTTTTCAACATTTCTTTACGTTTTGAGGTCTATAGAGTATATATAAAGTGTTTTTAGAAAGGGAGATGTATGTGTGTGTGTGTGTACGTACGTACGTACGTCTGTACGTTCGTGGACACTTTTTTCTACGAGCATAACTCACGTAAACTAAGTTGCATCGACTTTGTTGAGGTGTCAATCGAAGCGTCTTTGAAATCTCAAGAGCTGATTAGTTTTTGGGATACTTCGGTCGGGGGGGTTTGCTGTTTTGCCCGTTTGAAGATCATTTCTGTCATGCGTTATATCTCGCGAACACAACGTATGATTTCCTTGAACTAGGTGTCAATCGACGTGAATTAACAGTTGTATGATTCGTTCAAGTTTCTAAAAAAATTCTTTGAGCCGTTTTTTAATTTTTAAAAAAAAACGTGCAAAAAATTGGGTTTTTTCCAAAAACTATAAATTTTTTAACTTATTTTCAAGTGCAAGTAATCTATGTTTATGTAATTTATATACTCCAAAAAGTTTCTTTTTAAAAAATGCCATCAATTTTTTTCTTATGAATACAAAAAAAAATTAAATAAAAAATAAAAAATCATTAACAGTCATCATGATCTTCAAGGTCATTTCTGTCATGCGTTATATCTCGCGAACTAAACATACGATTTGCATTGTTTAGGTGTCAATGGACGCCTATTAACATTTTACTCAATCTCTCAAATTTCTAAAAAAATCGTTTGAGCCGTTTTTTAATTTAAGAAAAAAAGTGCAAAAAATTAGGTTTTTTTCATAAACAATAAAATTTTAACCTGATTTACGATATATAGTAATCAATGTTTATAAAATTTATATACTTCAAACAATGTTTGTAAGAAAACGATCAAAACTTTTTCTCATTTCCACGTAAAAAATGAAATTAAAAATAAAATATCATTAAAGGTATCATGATTTTCAAGGTCATTTTTATCATTCACTATATCTCAAGAACCAGATATAATATTTGTATCATTATGAAGGCAGTTGACTTGTGTTAACATCTTTATGAAATTTTTAACATTATAAAAATTCGTTTCAGCCGTTTTTTCAATTTAATAGAAGAAAATGCGAAAAATTTTTTTTTTTTTCATAAATAATATTTTTTTTAACCTGATTTGCACAGCACAGTGATACCAGTCTATAAAATTTAGACATTCAGTTTTTGAAGAGAAACCAGCAAAGTTTTCTTCCATGATTATGAAAAAGCACTAAATCAAAAAAAATCCTTCAAATTTACCATGCTTTTATTCTAAAAAAATTGTTGTAAATTCAATCAAAGTTTTAAAATATTTGCATAATTTGAGCAGATTTTTAATAGTTTTTATAGTCTTTTAATTGAAAAAACTGCTTAAATTTTGAAAACCAACAAAATTCCAATCAAATTTGCATTTGCAGTATCAACGCCTAGAATGGTAAAATTTTTTGTAGTCAATACTTTGCAAGATCATATGCTTTAAAAAGCTTTCATAAAAAAATTGTAGTTTTTAGTAGATCCATTCTTTAGTAATCGTAAGATTTCAATAACCATCATCATTTGTAATACATTTTACTTTTTACATGCAATTGAACCTTATTAAATTGCATATACAAAACTTTCCAAGACCAAAAAGGCCCTCACCGATTGATCCGCGTGAATATTCAATCTGTCCTCATCGACTAAAAACCTTACGTAATCAAGGGACCCTCTCGTAGACGATATGATTAATATTAACTCATTCCTGTTACTGCTATGAATACCTCTCATTGTTATTACTTAAAGTAGTATTATTTCCAAAATTATTATTGTGTTTAATGTTGTTGATGTTTATGTAGATATTACTGGAAAGTTGACCGTGTGGACCTCAAGGGTCGCACTTCGTGGCTTGTCTTTAATGATTTTGACAAAATCCATAAATTATGCTTGCTACAAAAAATTGCTATCTTTTAGAAAAGTTATGTAGTGGTGAGTAGTGTTCGCCTTGATTTTTATGGTCATTCTCGAGTTCAAAGCTCCTTTGTTTGAAAAAAGCTGCAAGTGATAGCAGTTTTCTTTAATTTTTCCAAATCTCAAAGATATTCCATCATAATAAAATAAGTTGTAGGTGGTTGCTTACGAACTTGTTTCCAGACTAATCGAACCAATGGAAAGTAGTTATTGATACTTTCCGAATTTATACCCAAAAATATTCTCATTGTATTCCTTGAAATAATCAAGTATTGACAAAAAAGTGGCACGTGGACTATCTTGTTACGAAACCATTTCAGTTCTTTGAAAAATAAACGGCTCAGAACTACTATTCGTGATAAATTCCTTATATTCATGCCATTCCATGATTAATTTGATTCAAATGTATCTGCTAATATTGCAAGTAATCAAATTGTACCTAAACCAATTTGAAATGCTAAAACCTAGCAATGGAAAACAAAAACAACAACAACAAGACATTCACATAAAATGTTACTTTTAATTGGCATTTTCTAGGAATGCAAGCTTCGGAAAACGTTAAACTGAAAATGGCTAATTGCTCTTCCTTTCGGTGCAGCACTAAAAGAACATTGTACAGGTGTTTTCATTGGAGTAACTTTTACTGGCGAGTGTCCATATGTTCGGAAACAAGAATTTCCTTTTCATGGTTGAAAGTTTTCCTAGGACTTAAGTGAATTCCATGAAAATTGCGAGAGAAAGTTAGTGATAAATTAAATTTGTTACTATTGTACTATCTATGCATGTAAATGTACGAATAGAACACACGAAGTTGGTGTACATGCATGCAAGAATATGCCATAAATACAAAATAAAACTAAATCGACGGTTACGTAGCTTAATGTGAATGCAAGTTTATTACATTTCAATTTAGAAATCTGTCAAATAATTGCAAGTGAAGTAGTTTCCACGGCTTTTCCTGGTGAAAATTATATATTATTTCTGAATTTCGCTTTCATACACATGCAAATTTCATTAAAATTTTCTTTCATAAAATAGTTATGCAGGACGCGGTGTGCATTTAACTGATTCTGAGCAAAATTTTGTTAAATTTGTTATTATATTCAACTTTTGAATGACAAAAACTATACTTTCCTGTTGAAATGTCCTCTTATTTAAGCATTGATCTTTCAAAGAGTGCATATGAGAATGATATTGCTTACCTAATTAAGTTCTATAAATTTCGTTTAGCTTCAATTTGCGTATTAACCGAATTTCTTTTTTTGGCTTCAGCAAGTTTGGAAATTTTCCTTTTTCCCATCTGTTCAACATTTCCGTGAAAATTTATTGCATTTGCATACTTTTCGTAAGAATATCTCCGTAGGTAGTTTCTAAACATACTGACGTCAAACTTTCTATTCACTTAAGATAGCACTTTTTACGAAGAAAATCACATATGTGCTTTGTAAGCTTCATGCAGATGGAGTCCAGTGAAATAAGTGCGATATGTGAACGTGTTGTAATTTGTAACTTTGTTGGAACATACTGATCCTTTTTTCATGACGATATGGAGAACTTTCCGTACCCTTGTGCTGCATCTGCTGGCCTTAGCTTATGATGATTGGTGTTCCAGACTACACGGATGGCAGCAGCGATCTATGTGAAAACTCGAAAGCCTGTTTCGAACATCCTTATGAATATGTTAATATATGAAGAAATAATGTGTAGTAAGTATGGTGTGGGGAAAATCGAACATTAAAATTGATGCTCGTATTGACCCTATATGACATCAATGTAGATTTTTATAACATACAATACAAGTTATCAATGAATTGTCTGAGCTATTTATCAATTTCAAACCTTAATCGTTTCTTTACATTAAAAATAGATGTTCATTTCTATTAAATTTAGGAAAATACATTTTCAATTATTGCTAGGAATTTTAATCGAACTTTGATACCAAAAAAGCAATAATTGAAAATAAATTATACAAAGAAAAATACTTGGAAATTCTCCCGAAATACATTGGTGCACTGAATTTGAACTCATCAAGGACCATAAACAGACAATCAAATAGCTTTGGTCTCTAATTCCTTCAAGTTGATGATGTTAAGGATGTAAAAATATGGTGCGTATGCAAATCAAGTTCTGTTCAACTGAACATTGCTTCTGAAAATCTTCAGATCTTGTGAGTCGGAATTCACTGCTTAAATCAGTTTTGGCAAAAAAAAATCCAACTAAAAATGCAACGAGTCTTATTTTGCCTTGCAAAATGTCCATATAAAATGTAAATATGGCTAAAAATAAAAATTAAATAATTATCACCAATTGTAAAAATGTTTTTCATAGTGCGACTTTGGATAAAAAATTTTAACATTAATATTTCTAACTTAAATGTGAATTCTGAAAACTACACCATGTGGAAAAATTGCCTTCCCATATAAAATCTGAAACGCTGGTAGAAATATATAACATTATCTAATCTATCGAAATGTTTGATAACTAACAAACTTTCCTCGCATCTCACTATATTTTTAACTTCCCAGTAAATGGGATGTTCTTGTAATCGCCTCGAAAATCGAAATTACAATTTTCAACATTTCTTTACGTTTTGAGGTCTATAGAGTATATATAAAGTGTTTTTAGAAAGGGAGATGTATGTGTGTGTGTGTGTGTACGTACGTACGTACGTAAACAAAGTTGTATCAACTTCGTTGAGGTTTTAATCAAAGAGTCTTTGCAATCTTAAGAGCTGATTAGTTTTTGGAAAACTTCGGTCGGGGGGGTTTGCTGTTTTGCCCGTTTGAAGGCCATTTCTGTCATGCGTTATATCTCGCGAACCAAACGTACGATTTTTTTGAACAAGCTGTCAATCGACGCGAATTGACATTTATGTGATTGTATCAAATTTTTAAAAAAAATTCTTGGAGCCGTTTTTTTAATTTTTTAAAAAAAAAAAGTGCTAAAAATTAGGTTTTTTTCAAAAACACAAAATTTTGAACCTGATTTTCAAACCTAAGTAAGCAATGTTTATATAATTTACATACTCCTAATAGTTCTTGTAAAAAAACCAGCAAAATTTTTTTTCATGGTTTAAAAAAAAAATTAAATAAAAAATAAAAAATCATTAAACGTTCAAGGTCATTTATGTCATTCATTATATCTCGAGAACTAAATATAATATTTCCATAATTAAGGTGTCAATCGACGCGTATTATCAATTTTATGATGTTTTTATATGTTAAAAAAATCTTAAAGCGGTTTTTTTAATTTATTAAGAAAAAATTCGAAAAGTAGTGTTTTTTTCATAAAAAAATCATTTTTAACCTGATTTGCACATCGTAATAATAAATGTTTGTAGAATTTATAAAATTTTATCAATTTTTGTAGAGAAACCAGCAAAAACTTTTCTCATGATTACAAGAATTAAATTAAAAATATAAAATCATTCAAAGTCACCATGTAAAAAGGGTTCAGGAATCATAATACCTTAAATCTCTCATTCTAAAGACATTGTTGTAAAGCCAATCAAAGTTTATTAATATTTGCAAAATTTGAGCAGATTTTCAATAGTCTTCACAGCACCATGTTTTAACTTTAATGAAAAAACTGCTTTGTAACCTGTCCCCCCTCCGATTGATCCACGTGAATAATCAATCAAACCAATGCACCAAAATCCTTCCGTAATCAATTGACGCTCGCGTAGAAAGTACGATGAATATTAAGTCATTCCAATAGCTTTTATGAGAGGTAAATTTTTTATTATTAAAATTAATATTATTTCCATAACTTTTATTGTGTTTAATATTTTTAATATCTATGTAGATATTACTGGGAAGTTGACCGTGTGGACCTCATGGGTCGCACCTCACGGCTTGTTTTTATAATAATTGGAATTGATTTTCGACCGTGTTCGATTCCGAATCTAATAAAAAAAAAAATTAACAGGAAGTGTCTTTTGATTGGCAAAAAGAAGATGTTTAAGCAATTTATCGGGTTTGATTGCAAAACACTTTCAGTTATTTTTTAAAAATTAATATGTAAAAGCAGATGGAAATTTTTTAGTTAGAGTCTAGGAAAATATAAAAAATGCTCTTGATGAGAATTTGTCCAATCGTAATAAATAAATCGAACTAGTATCTACGCTTGAATTTAAACATAAGCTTCACACTTAATAGTTTTTTGTTTGTTTATAAGTTATAACAAATCTAAATTTTGAATGGTGCCGAATTTCTTTTTCTGTTGGTATAATTATAATAAATATTTATAGATTTATAATGTGTGGATGTGCGTATATGCGTTCGGAATTATTTTTCGTCTCGATTATCTCAAGAACCAAAGATCACATAGACGGTTTAATTCGACGCGTAATTACGTTATGTAGAACTGAATGAGTTTTCAGCAAAAACGGTTTAGCCGTTTTTTAAAGAGGATAAAAAACTGAAAAAATTGCTTAATTTTAAAACTGTTGAAACGCACTATTAATTCGTGCAGATCACAAATACCTTCAAAGTAATATTATTATTGTGTGTTTTAGCAAAATTCTGATCAAATTTGTAAAAAGTGCAATTTGAACAAAAAATCAAGATTATTTTTTAAATTCCAAACTTATATTATCAGGTTTGGAAGAATGAGAGGAGAGACGCTAATGCAGTTAATGTTAGATATTCTTATAAGTAATTTAATATTGGATTTAGGATCTGGGGGATTTGGGACCTGGGTGATTTTTGATTTAGGGGATTATTGATCTGGGGGATTTAGGATCTGTGGGAATTAGGATCTGGTAGATTAAGGATGTGGGGGATTTTAGATCTGGGGGATTTAGAATCTCGGGGATTTTGGATCTGGGGGATTTTGGATCTGGGGGATTTAGGATCTGGAGGATTTTTGATCTGGGGGATTTTTGATCTGAGTGATTATGAATTTGGGGGGATTAAGAAAATAGGGGGGATTATTTAACTGGGAGATTTAGGATATGGAGAATTTTTTAACTGGGGGACTTAAAATCTGGGGGGTTTAGGATCTAGGAATTTAGGATATGGGGGATTTTTGATCTGGAGGATTTAGAATCTGGGGGATTTTGGATATGGGGGATTTAGGATCTGGGGCATTTTGGATCTAGGGCATTTTGGATCTGGGGGATTTAGGATCTGGCGGATTTTTTACCTGGGGGATTTAGGATATGGCGGATTGAGGATCTGGTGGATTTAGGATCTGGGGGATTTTTGATCTGGGGGATTCAGAAAATAAGGGGAATTTTTAACTTGGGGATCTAGGATATGGGGGATTTTGTATCTGGGGATTTTGGATCCAGGAGATTTAGGATGTGGGGGATTTGGGATATGAGGGATTTAGGATCTGGGAGATTTTGGATCTGGGGGATTTTGGATCTGGGGGATTTTGGATCTGGGTGATTTAGGATCTATGGGATTTAGGATCTGGGGGATTTTTGAACCTGGGGATTAAGGATCTGGAGGTTTAGGATCTGGGGGATTTAAGATCTGGAGAATTTTTGATCTGGGCGATTTAGGATATGGGGGATATGGGGGATATGTGGGATGTAGGATATGGGGGATTTAAGATCTGGGGATTTTTTACCTGGGGGATTTTCGATCTGGGGGATTTTCGATCTGGGGGATTTTCGATCTGGGGGTTTAAGGATCTGAAGGATTTAGAATCTGGGGGATTTAGGATATGGGGGACTTAGTATCTGGGAGATTTAGGATCTGGGGGATTTTGGATCTGGGGGATTTAGGATCTGGGGGATTTAGGACCTGGGGGTTTAAGGATCTGGAAGATTTTTATCTGGTGGATTTTTGATCTGGGGGATTTAGAATCTGGGGGATTTAGGATCTGGGGGATTTTTGATCTGGGGGATTTAGAATCTAGGGGATTTAGGATCTGGGGGATTTAGGATCTGAGAATTTAGGATGTGAGGGATTTTGATCATGGGGGATTTTGGATCCGGGGGACTTAGAATCTGGGGGATTTGTGATCTGGGGGATTTTGGATCTGGGTGATTTTGGATCTGGGGATTTTGGATTTGGTCGAGACTTTGTTAAATGACGAGGGCGGAAACGTCTTCCACTATTAAATGGCTTTTATGGCTAAAAAAAATAAAAAATAATTATAATATTTTAAAATAATAATAGAATATATAAACATAAATAATAAAAGCAAATCATAATTTCTTTATTCACCCCACTGGAAAGTTAGTCGTGTGGACAATAAGAGTCGCACCTAGACCCTATTTTTAAATCTTTGAATCATAAGCAGGTATTTTTGTGTGAATAGCATTTTGAGCGATTCTTGGCTAAAAGTAAAGGATAGAAATTCCATTCTATACGCCTGTTGCAATTATTTAAGATGGATGTAGTTTTAGTGAACAAGTGAAGTCAAAATTTGAAAATGCTGGTGGAATAAAATAATGCGCATAGCAATTACTTGCTATTTTCGATTTTATTCAGCCCCAGCCTACAAAAATAGTCTCATCGGACAATATTTTAAAAAAATTGATCAAACCCTCTAAATTAATGTCGAATGTTTATGAAATTCAACAATCTGTCAAGCTTATTTGTTGAATAAGTTATATCTTTGTCTGCTTCAAACACTTTCGAATAGAAAGCTTACATGAATGCGAATTTAAAATCATTACACATTTTCAAGAATGCCTGTTTAATATAAATTCGATGACACAAAAGTCAATTATATTAGAGTGATATATGAAATCTGCCACGATTAAGTGATATAATTGCATATTATTTCAATGACTGTTTCAAAAATATAATCAAATTCATTATGTAAATAATCATGCCATGATTAATTAGTACAGAAGCTTCTAATTTTATAATTGTTTAAATAGACAGCAATGGAAATGCATTCAAATTTAGTTGAACGTCACAACTCACACAATGCTACACAACTAAATGCTAAATGGATTTATGTGGATTCTAATCATGCAAATTTTGTGGTTAATCTAAAATTTGGAACGTACACCACATGGGAGGGACTGAGCAGTTTGACAAAACTAAATTAGTTTAGAAAATTGATAAATGTGTGATGAATGAGCATCAAAGCAAAATGATGCAATGTTTTGCTTCATTTCGGTTTCATTGTTGCAATGCAAATTTCAACCAGAAAGCTTTTTTGAATGAACTGTTTAAAATAAATTAATGTTGATATGAAGACGAATACAAATACTATTAAGGAGTTTTAATTCTAAGGGTACCTGTTTTATAAACAGATTTATTAAATATCGAATTACTTGCTTGTTTTTCGTTGCAAATGTTTGTGAAGCATTATAAAGACGAAAAAGGGACAAACAGTGATACTTGTTTCAGAGATGAAAATATATTAGCAATTAATAGCAATATTTTAAAAAAGGACATCCAAAATACAAAGAAATTTTGGTTTTATTTTCGTTTAGAAAATTTAAACGAATATTGATAGGTTCAAGCTCTGCGTACAGTTCTAGTTTCCTACAATCACAAAAAGGTAACAAATTTAAGGATGCGATATTCCAATACCAAAAGAACTTTTTCATCGTCTACAAAAAGTTGAAAACTGAAAATTTTAAGTTTTATTTTCAAGTTTCCAATGCAAGTTTTGTACATGCTTTTATATTTTTAGACTCAAAATAGAATAAAATGTGTCACAATATTCATTTCATCAATTTTCAGTCAGTACTGATTGGGTGAGAATTTTGTGTGATAAAACAAAAGCAAAATGCAAAAAAATAACGAAATCATTTTCCAATTCAGCCTTTTATATCGACTCGCGGCATGCATTTATATTTTCGGAAACTTTTAAGATGACCTTCGCGTGTCTACCGTAAAAGGATTTGAAAAAATATCTGCCTGACTTCCCTTCAGGTGATAGTGTTTATCTACCCGATTTTTCGCATATGCTGTTTTTTAATGAACATGAAATTCATTTGTAGAAAATCCGGCTTTTTCCATTATCGTCCAATATATTTTCGTCGTAGTCGTAGTAAAGCAGTCTTTGGGTTGCTTTTTGCAAAATTTGAGGCTTTTCATTGATTTTATTAGATAAAGTATGTCCCCTAAATTTTTCTTGTATTTGTAACAGACTTTCCCTATTTTACGGCTTAAATTGCTTGGATCTTTGCATCATAGCATTTGCAAATTTTAATAACTTCATTTCAAAACATTTTGGAGTGTTTATTTTAGTTTTATGTTTTTTAACTTTGAAAATGTTGAAAGAAAGTATTGATCCATGAAAATTACAAGATTTGCATATTTCTATTGAACAAATTTAAAACAGATAACCGTTATGTTTTTTTATTTAACTGAACTGTAATCATTCCGTCATAATGGCGATATGTCAATTATTTAATTATTTATCCGTACATAGTGTATTCAATTGGAAGGAGCGTTTTGCAAGAAAGCTTGCTTTAAAAATCAAATACTGATAAATGTATTTAAAAAATATCTGTTGATTACTAGGCATTACATTATTTTGCAGGTCCTGTAAAAGAACATTCGTAAAAAATTTACTTCTATATTGAAAAAGCCATTTAATCGTATCATCCGTATGTAAGCTTTTAAAGATTTGTTACTACAATGTTTAATTTTCTCCCTCCGCCTGGAGTATGATTTTTTACTATACGCGTATATATATATCAGAATTTCTTAAAATTGAAGTTTTACATGCAGTTTTCTAGGTTTCTACCGAAAAGAATGTTTGAAAATCATTTTAGTCCACATTTTGCATTTCGATATTTTGACTTTATAAAGATATTTTTGTTCTGTTCACTAAAATTGAATTTATTTTAAATAATTGCTACAGACGTAAAATATGAAATTCCTATCCTCAACTTGTAGTTAAAAATCGCTCAGTATCTTGATTCTGATTGACAACTTTAACACGTTGAGTACCACCATACAAAGGCAAAGTCTCTCTGCAGAGGCCACCATACAAAATATTGTGATCCTGCCGGCGGTGCTCTTGCAAATTTTCTTTAATCTGGGTACCGTGAGCACCGCCGGCGGGATCAAAGTTTTCTGTAATTGTCTGTTTTAAAAAAAAGTCTACTGGGATAATTTATGTAAGTATTTGTTCATTTTATTCACAAGTAATTAACATGTTTTTATATATTCTAATGATATTTTGAGAAACATTCCAAGCAATAGTATTTATCGCAATGTAAGCATTTTGTGCTAATTTTTTTTGGTTATCTGTGCTAGCTTCCTCTCTGAATCTTGCAAATTCTGTTTGTAGCATTCCTGTTTTTGGCATCTTTTTCTGTTGTATGCGTGAGAATATGTTTTTGAAGCTATTCTGTTCCTGGGACATCATTCTCCTGTCTTCCCAAAAGACTCATTATAATGCTTTCTCGAAAACCAGATATCTGCATTCTTTGGCTAGCATTCTCTCTGCGAAAATGGTTGAAGATAACATGAGCGTTGACAATTGAAGTGTTGAGCAGTAGTTCAAACGCTACTTTGTGGTACCACCGCACAGTTCTACGTAAAGGAGTGAGGTAGATAGCCATTTTATCAGAAATATCAACACCCTGCTTCGCTGCATTCGTCCAATGGTTGATGGTTTCAATATTTGCTGGTTCTTTCTATCCGTTTTTCCAGAAGGTGGAAGTTGTATTCCATTTTTAGTAGTCAGGAAATAAACATCACGCTTATCTTTTCATTTACCGACCACAATTCCATTTCGGCTTTCTTTACCAACAACTTCGCCTTTATTAATTTTTGCGTCAATGATGGTTTTTGGCAACCCTCGCCGGTTCTTCCTTAATGTTCCAATAAGGTGTGTTTTCTTTTCGAGGAGACGTTCTGCCAGTTGTACAGATGTATAAAAATTATCCGTTACGATTGTTCTTCCCATATTAACGTAATTTTCTGATAGTTCTGTTACCACATTCTCCGCAAGTTCTTTTCCTGAATTTTTGGGTTGGCGACCTGTATAAACTCGTACCCGCAATGTGTATCCTAGGGGATTGCAAATTTTAAAAATTTTGATACCATATGTATGGCTTTTGTTTGGTATATATTGACGAAACACTAATCGGCCACGAAAAGGAACCACGGATTCATCAACAGCTAGTGTTTCACCAGGTGTATAGTTGCTATTGAAGTTTTCATGGAGTACGTTTATTAATTTCCTCACTTTATGCAATCTATCCATTGTATTGTCATCTTTATCTACAAAGTGAACAAAGCGCAACAATATCTGGAATCGATTTCTGCTCATGGTTGGTGGAGCGATATAATGTTTTCACCGCATCTTTGATGAGACCGCTTTTTCGGTACATTACTGCATGAAGGTACTTGATCCATTATCACTACTAACAGAAAACTATTCAACTTTTTAACTTTTTTGAACGTTCCGGATGCTTAGTTCTTGCTTGAATCCTCAAAACTGACCGAATTTATAAATCAAATTTCTTAAATACTTAAATTTCACTTCCTCTGTTACCTAATGTTATCCATATTCTTAATTATAAGTAAATACAATACATAAGCTGGATGAGCAAAATGCGTATGGTAATTAACATATCTTGTCCCTAGAATTTTTATGGTTATTGCTTTATTCTTAGAATGCTCAGGCCACGTTCGTGTCAACTCATGTTCTTTACTTTTCGTCATAGCATAGATAATAGATAGAAAGGACAAATAACACAGTCCGATTTGATACCTGATCCATAAAGCGCAGTTCAAGGCCCATATGTTCTTTGAAAAACCTCGCAACGAATTTTTCCTTGAATTGTTGGCCAGTTCGGATTAGACCGAATTCAAGATTTGAAATCTGGTAAATAGTTATTTTACGGACATCAAAGTGGCCTAATATACCTGGTCCTGGCATCTGCTCACCTTTGCGGCATTGAGTTAGACGAATGTCTTCGTGGCGATTAAAAAAGATGTTGCAATGACCCATTGCGCTTTTATATTTCGGAAAATACCTAATTTGCTTAGCTATTCGGTTTTTGATAATTATAAGAATTTTTCAAAGACCTGCTATTCTGCCATCAGTTTTAAGCGATTAGAGCAGTCTTTTGTTTGTATGGATAAATATAAAATACTTCATTTCATTAGCTATTACACCGATAAAACCGATAAATGAAGTTTATATTACCCTTATCAATTCGGATATATCTACGATTAGTATAGACTTTGTGTGGTGAGATAAGTCTGTTATTTTCAAATTTATGGTTACCGTTAGAATTTTTAAAAGTTCAAAATATATCACAAACAAAATTAATACTAAATTTTGTTTTAAAAATTATTAGTAGAGGAAATGTTTCATCAATTACTAACAGTTAAAGTATGTTGCTAGTTGTCAGGAACGTCCTGGCTCTATATTCAGCTTGATTAAAAAGAAGAGTCAAGAGTTACCAAATCAATTTTGTTCCACTTTTCCAAATAGCAACTTCTCAAAGTAACATTTTCCTACTTTTATTGAATGAATGCATGAGTCGGGTGGTTTGATGGACTACCCTTTGACTAGACACTACAGCCGAAATGGCCAAGGTACTTCTGATAGAACCTTTTTTATTTGAGTGTTTGATTTCACTATCGTAATTCGAGTATCGTAGCAAGTTCCATAACTTCATCGCTGCCATATGTCAACAAGCATTTAAACTTGACTGCCTGCAACGGCATTTCGTTATGCTTTTATGCTTTTGAAGAGATATCAAGACGAAAGACAAAGTTCAGCATCACCAGTATGTGCCAGTAGTTGGCACAAAAGGACTTTCATCAAGTTAATGGGCGGCGTAATTCACTTCTCAACTGCAATAAGTGCAAATGTCACAGAAGAGCGCACAGCACATCCTTGCTCGAGTTAACTATGTCAGTAGAATTTCATTATCGAACATTTACAATGGACTTTGTTTCGAATTATGAAGGTTTATTGAATAGCCATAGACTCTCCCAAAAGAATCTATGTTTGGGTCCTGAATTGTCGCTCAACACTTTTTTAATGGCTGAATGAACATTTCGCCTTCAGATTATTATATTGAAAATTCTTCAATATTCTTGAAGATTTTTACTTCTTCTTAGAATAACGTTCAATTTCAAGTTCATCCAACAGCCATTATTAGGAAAGAAAATTGAAATTACTCAGAAATTTTCATACCGTTTTGTACTCTATCATAACAAGTAGTGGTCTCATTCAAATACGCTTCACTTCACCAAGAAGTCTTTGGTGGAGACGTTGCAGCACAGGTAGCAGAGGCAGGATAAAGTGCATTTGCAAGCCAAATATAATTGGTGGCAGATACCAGCTAAGAGCCGTATTCCTCCGGGAATGCCAATTCATAAATACAAATCGCGTTAACTAGTCGGAACAAAGCTCCATCCTAGCATAAGACACGATACGAAGCAATTTATTCAACTCTGATTTAAATTGCTATCTTTACCTTGGAGTGGAGCTCATAAATTCATCGCAGGTATCCTGGGAGCGATTTAATTAAATCGATTGAAAACTTTTCCTGATGAGGTTGTCGTTAATTTGAATGTGTGCTGCAGTAACGACGAGCATTCAATTCATTTTACGAGCACTGCTAATTGAGTTTGAAATCTTTAAAGTTGTGTGTTTAGTTTAATGCGAATAATAAAGTTGTGTGTTTAGTTTAATGCGAATAATTCAGCACGTGAAACATTGAACATTGGGTAGCCAATTAGCTGGTTTTCATGCTTTGCTTAATTCAGCAAGGAAATTTGGTGTTAAGATGAAGCAGAAGTGTAACAACTTGAAGATTGTTGATTTTTCGAAAGCAATAATTCAGACTTGATCATTGAGTTTTTGAAGTTTCAACAAACATATGGTCGAGGAAAGCGCCCAAAATACCGGCTACCATGTTTTAAAGGAATCAAGCTTTATTTAAAGTATGCCTCGGGGGATTTTTTCGGTCAGATAATTTACTGACTTTTTTACATAATCCTCAATTTACAAGTATCAGAAAGTATGAATATTCACCACACATGTCGAAATAGAAACGAAAACGAATATCAATCTAGATGTGAAAATCGTATCTTTATTTATAAACTAATTGTAGATTCGAAAAACATAAAGACTTTGAGAATAGCATTGAAACCTGTGCAATGAATTCTGAAACCCAGTTTGATTCTTTTATGAAGTTGGCTATGTTGTTAACATTTATACAGGACACTTCCGTGATATCCTCCAGAAGAAGCGAGCCTAGCATAGGCATTAGCCGTCTGAAAAGTGCTATGCAATCACACTGGATTGTTTCTTTCAACCAGGAACTGCAACCGAAACTAAAGCGAACTTTCAATCGTTCTGCGTGTCTGCTTATTAGACAATGGCTCGTCAATATTGAGGTTGTGAATCTTAAGGTTTTGTGGTTCATACATTAAATTAAGGAGCAGCTTGATGCGTAAGGCCAAGTCTGCCTGGATATCCTACAGGCTCCATATGCAGTCTCTGAGTATTACTGTATAATACTAAGCTTAACAAAAGCTAGAGGTTGACCAACAGTTGGATTTGTTATATAATCCCGAAGCTCAGTGCCGAGATAGTCACAATAATCGTGATTCTTCTTACTTGATTTGCCTAGTTTTGGTTTGTCAGCCTTGCGGTAACTGGCCACCCGATAACTGCACGATACAGAACTATAGGCACAACGATCGCTATATAACGCCATGCTACGATTTTAGATTTCAAATCCCATATTTTATCAACGAATCCTTGCAACAGTAGTCCAAGATGCTTTACATACTCTTTCTTACTATACTCTTTTCAAGCTTGTTTGGAGTCCAGCGTGAAGAGTTATTTGACGTGATAAGCTAATTCTATACCAACCCCATCAAATTTCGAAGGGATCAATGGCGGATTTTAGGAAACATCGATTACGAGAATGATTGCATTTATTGAATTTTGATATCTGATATGGATCAGATCGACAGCTTCAAGACTAGAATTCTGCAAAAGTTCCGAAAAAGGTGGCTTCACACCTATATAATTTACCATAAATCTCACTCTATCTCTTACTGTTTGTTTCAATCATATATTGCCATTATTTGCCCAGCTTCCTGTTCTTTATCCAAATAGAAAACAGTTTCATATTATTGAAATCCAATATTAAAAATTCTGTTCCAATGATTGGAATCATATATTTCTACTAATATTCCAACAAATGCGGAAGAATTCTGATCGACGGTGTAGAAAGTGAAATCGGCTACTAGAGTGGAATGACTTGAATATTGATTATAATTATTAATTAAAAATAGAAAAACTTTGCGAGTCGATCCGTATTATTTTATATACGTGTTGAACGTGTTCTTTCAGTTGCAACAATACAAGTAAGGGCACTTCTTGAAATAAGGATACTTTTCTTCTAATTACATTAGAAACATTAAAAAGTTTTATTGAAAACACCAGAAACAAAAGATTTTCCCTGTGGAAATTTTGTAAATAAGTGACCTTGTTTTCAATATCATACGTTTTCCAGCTTTGAATATAACAATTTGACCATCATCTATTAAATCACAAATATGAAAATATATTACTCAATAATTACCTGGTTGAAATAAAGATACAGGGTTTTTATTTAATTTGGTTTCCGATGACAAGATTGATCTCAATGATAGGGCTGAAAAGTAATCAGATTTTTAATTTTTCCTTCTAAGAATATTAGAAATATTTACAAAATAATGAACAAACCAAAAAAAACATTCTAAAATGATGAAAACAGTTATTTTTAGGCATAGTACAATCGACTCAAATTAGTGATAACATTCGGCAAAATAAGATTAGTTATCCAAGATTAATACATAATTTTAAAATGGAAAGTATAAAAGTAATTAGCTGCAAATTAATAAAAAAAATTTCCACAGTAAATAAAAATCGGAGCAAGTTTTAAATAGCAGATAGCGACTTTAAGTAATAATAAATTCTGCACTTAAAATATTTATTGTTCTAGGTTATATAGTTTTTTGTGCCCAAAATTATACCTAACCTAACCTAACAAAAATTTACTCTTTCATGCAGGAAACTGCAATTTTATTTTGTTTAAGACTTGTTTCAAACAAGACTAAAATTACAAATAAATACAAATGCTTGATTCTAGTATAGAGCTTGTGATGGTTCTTTAGATGCTTCGGTTTTAATTGGAGCGATTCCCACTATATATTTCAAAAAATTCACTAGCGTGCATTGACCATGGAGATTGGCTTGAAACTACGAAGCTAGAAAAAAGAGTAAATGATTATTTAAGGCTAATTTAGAAAAATTACTCAATCAACCAAAAAACCTTGCTATTGAATCGATTTTTTCACGACGGATATTTTGGAAAGCAAATTTCAAGCGTTCAGTTATTCACAAATGTTTCACAGCAAAATAACAAATTCAAAGTTTCTATCAAACGAATGCAAAGTGTAGCTGATTTTTTATTTCAAAACAAGTAAATTTATTGGAAGCAAGAAAAAGTTTCCTAAATCCAATCAGTTTTTCAGTTTAGTATAGTATATATTTGAATAAACCTCAAACATTACTTTTAACTTTGTGATGGAACTACTAGTTTTTCCGTCTCATATCCTGAATTAAACATGAAAAGCTGCTAGTATGCCGGTCTACAGCTACACAAACTTTCTATACAACAGAATCCCTATTAAAGTTGGTCTGATCCAGTGTTTCTATTCATCATTTGCTCCGTTCTGCATTTTACGTGGGAAGACCACTAGAATGCTTGACAAACAATGCCGAATAACGTAATGTATGTTACTGGCATGAAAATATGCATAGGTTTGTAACAGCCAGTATCCTGCAGTGTATGTTGAACATTTGAAAAGAAGAAATTTTTCGGACTGCTGACTCTTTTCATTATGACTGATGCATGTATGATGTTATATAAATTGACCTATTTGGTCACCGGAGCAGCTTTATCTGAATCTGACTTTGTATGTTTGTTACACAAAGTTGATAGTTTGACTTTAAAATGATAAATTTTATTTAAACTTAAGGATAATTACGTGTACGACATTCATGTGACCGATCCTTACTATGCATGTAACGCATGAAGAATTTTCCACAAATTTCAGATGTGTTACTGATTTGAAAAGTTTCGATGGAATATGAAAATCTTTATTCATGGGACATTTTCAAATTTGCTGCTTCTATGAAAATTGTTGCCAGAGTAATGAGAACGAGTTTAGTTATCATAGCTCCTTGTTGAGCATAGATGCTAGTCAGTTTCGATATAATAGATCGGTTAAAAACACATTTTCGAAATTCCAAAAAAAATCTTAAGATCCTCCACAAAGAAGTCAACAAATTTCATGTTAACAGGTAAAATTCATGCACTTTCAAGTCAAAATGATAAAATTTCAAATAAGAATATAAAATCGATTAAAACCATTGAAAAGTATGTTTCTTTGAATCATTACGAAGGGAAACTTTTAAACCATACAACAATCTTGGAAATTAGAAAAGCGAAAAAATAACACAATTTTCAAGTATATTTAATTTTGTAAATTAAGCACATTTAGAGTTATTTTTTCAATGAAAACTCGTGTTTCTATTCAAAATAAACCTCTGTTATGAATAAATTTTTTTGGGGCATTACAATTCAATAATTGATGAATTGTTTTATTTTAAATGACTTGGCATTTATGGCATAAAGATTCACTGATGAATTGTTTAAAAACGGCATTCCCATTCCGAAAATTAAGTTTTGGCCTATTAAAATTCCACATGTTTGGACTAATTCCTAACTTTAGTAGTACATAAATTTTCAAACCATTTGCTTGGCTACCATTGTCCTTATCTTGGAAAATCTTGCTTACTTTTGCCCGCAATATTGATTTACTAATTGACTGGCTTGTGCCTTTTTGACTAGTTACCACTGACAATTTCTAGTAATTCTAAGCAAAACCCAAAATTTTGAACTAACAAACAATAGCACTTTTGATCTCGACAGTGGCTTCAGATTGCCTCTAAGGTCGTTTTCATGTTCAGCTTTTTGTTGCATACTGTGTGCAGTATTCATTTTTACTACTGAAAATAGCAAAAACATTGAGTGCTTAGAAACACTGAGACGAACGCTTCCATGCTAACAATAAAAAATAAATTCGTATGCTGGAAGAGTCGGAAATGGTCAACAATGACTTATATTTAATCGGAAAATAGAAAATATTGGCAAAATCGATGCTACTTTCGTCACAGAATCGATGTCAGACGAAAAATCAAGCGTCTAGGAAAAATTACAATTTTCTTCTTTATGTATTAAAAGTACTATCACATTAAGCGGTTAGTTCATTGTTAAACTGCTCAAAATGATTTTTTTAAAAACAGCTACCAAAAAAACTATTCAAGATATCGATTTGAAATTTTAATGTATACATCTTTATTGATGTTAGAAGTTAACATTTTCATTGGAAAAAAATATTAGAAAACAAAATGGCGACCGCCCGAATGCCGAAAAAAATCAAATTGTGCCTCGTAAATTCCTGTACAAAATAAGCATCTCTGAACAAATAACCAAAAATATTTCATTAGTATTGAGTATAAAAAACTGCAGGGGCCTGAATTTAGAGTCATAAAACGGTTAAAAAAAGTTTGGTATACTTTTGAACATTGGTTATTCAGTTTTTCGAGTTTTTTCAATCAAAAAATGTTTCCCAAATCGTCAAAAAAAAATTGTATTCTAAATTTGGCCCGTGCAGTAGTTTAAGGTATAATAAACAGCTGCAAAAAATTTAAAATAAATCGTTTTTTCGTGAATTCACGACGCTCCGGCGGTGCAGCGTCGATCCTTCGGGGCGGTCGCCATTTTGTTTTCTAATATATTTTTCAATGAAAGTTTTAACTGTTAACCTCAATAAAGATGTGTATAAAATTTCAAATCGTTATCTTGAATACTTTTTTTTGGTAGCTGTTTTACAAAAACAAATCATTTTGAGCAGATTAACAGTGGAGTAACCCCTTAAGCGAGAATTTGTTACTGATTTCTGTATCAACAAATAACTTTGAACCGAAATCAAATTATCAATATTGTATCCGATCAGAACTTGAATTCCAAAGAAACGAGAAAAATCACATGAAATAGTGTAATCTCTTGAGTGGCCGCACATTTTCTCGGGGTAATCGACTCCAGGTGGGCTCACCAGACATGGATGATGCTTCCTCGGCCCATCGGTTCATGACATAATGTGCACGAAGGTGCATTTTTTGAGTGGATAAACCTTTTCGTTGTACTTAATCAAACTTATTCTATACTTTTGACTTAGCTTAAAGTATAAACCATACCATGCCATATTCATTTTTATATATTTATTTGGCATGCGTGAGAGTCCGAACTATTTTCTCTTCTTCCAATAATTTTGAAAGGGATGGCTTTTTTATACATTTTCCTGGGGATGGTTAGAGTTAACAACAGGTGAATTTGTTTGCTACAATATAGTTCAATTTAAAGGATTCTCGCCGGTATGAATTTTAAATTATTTTGGCATAGCGGTAGGTTGTGAAAAATATGCCACACCTGCATTCACTTGTAATCAAATCAAATCTAATTACTAAATTGCCGATAAAATTAACATTTTAGTAGAGATTTAACGGGAAAATGTAAGATTTTTAGATGAATAATATTATCCAAAAATTAGGTGTAGCAAAGACTAGAATACCGTTTGTGAAAATTTTATTGTGTATATCCGCTATATGCATTTTCCTTAGGAATGCTATTATACTGTAGTTAAGACGGTTTTTCTGGATTTTTTTGTCTTCAATTTATGCTAGATTCTTCATAATATCCGAGACAAATAAACATATTGATACATTAAATTCTTCTCCTATTATATAATTCATTGCCGTACAGCCACATCTGATACATACCATTTAAAGTGTTTGGAAAAAATCTAAAAACAAATATCAAAACATCAGTTCAATTACAACATCACAACTTCCTTACAAAAAGAGAGTAATTCGCTTTAAACTTAATAGCTTGACTATCAAAAACAATGATACATACAGATTATTGGCACATAGTTCGCTTCGACGAGGATTGAGAACAGTTTATCTCAATAGGATTAAAGACTTATAGTAAACTAAAGTTGTGTGTAATGTTTTCTTGAAAGTTCATGCAAATATGCTACCTACATTAACTATTCAAGAGGATTAAAGTTCGGGACATCAAAAGCCACTCACAATGTAGAGAAAAGTGGAGTCGATAGGATAAAAGGGCAAGTGAATTTTCGAATAGTTGGCAGAAAGTTGAACTCTATTTGATTTTCTTTTTGGAGAATAGATAGTTGGCATATATTTCAAATGAAAACTTTGTAAAATTGAACACTATTGTAAAAAAACCAACACAAATAAATTCCAATGAAATGCATTAATAACAATAAAATTGTTCCAATTTAAAATTATTTTAAACCTATTCAGAGTAATGAAAATTGTGGAACTTTTGCTTTGTTTGCTCAAATTTATTTGAACATCCTCCACTGAGATGCTATCATGCAATGGACTACCACAAAAGAAGCCTGAAGCATTTGCCGCAGCTTTAATCCGCATCCGGTAGACAAGAATCTCGAGCTGACCTAATAATGGGATTTAATCGACGTTTTTGAAAACTTCACTTCCCATTACATATCTTTATTCAAGCTTCCTGACCCGCTTGAAAAGTAAGAGGATTTCCCATTCAAATACAATTTCAATCGATCGGAATCTCATTTGCTGCAAAGTGACGTAGACTTGTTAAAACTTAATGTTCTATTTGTTTTCAATCAGGCAAGCAGCAAATCGAAATCCTGTAATTGATTAGCCAATGATCTACGTTCCTGCTTGATCAAAAGATCTGCTTACGCTTCATGTAGTTTGAGTAAAAGACAGATTAGAGCAATCAAGATAGTGGATCTATAACGAAATGCTTGTCCATAATGAATCGTTATTCAAGGCCCATTCGTAAAGTAAGTAAGTCCTTTTGAATGGTTTGCCAGGACTGCGTTATCAGTAAAGTAATTGAATCAGCAGAAAAAGCAAAAGGACATGTGAATTGGCTTATTCGAGTATTAGATGAAGTAGCAATCATGACTTGTATTGCAATGCTCAATTCAATGTTGAAATAAACAATATATTCTGATTGAATTTGAAACATTTAATGTGGAAAATTCAGTATGATACGATTTAAGTGGGTATGGATTTTATTGAAGGTGTCAATTAACTCTTTGAAAATATCATTAGCACTTCTTTTTTATATGGTGACAAAGTTTCAATTTTGTGTTTTTTTTTGCAATGCAGTGATTGGAAGCACTCACATTCAGTGGAAGCTGTACTTTTATAGTATAAAAACGAAAATATAACAAGCCGCGAAGTGCGACCCTTGAGGTCCACACGGTCAACTTCCCAGTAATATCTAGATAAACATTAAAAATATTAAACAAAATAATAATTTTAAAAATATTACTACTTTAAATAATAATAATGAGAGGTATTCATAGCAGTAACAGTAATGAGTTAATATTAATCATATCATCTACGGAAGGTTTTTTTTGGACTTCTATCATTTAAGCAGTTTTTTTATTAACACTAAAACACTGTAAAAACTATTAAAAATCTGCTCAAATTATGCAAATATTATGAAAATTCGATTGAATTTACAACAAATTCCTTAGAATAAAAGATATAAATTAATGTCATTCGTATGAACCCTCTATACATAAGAACTTTGAATGATTTTTGATTTTTTATTTAGTTTTTTTTATAATCATGGATTATGGTTTTGCTGGTTTCTCTTCAAAAACTGATAAGAATGTATAAATTTTATAAAAATTTATTACTGTGCTGTGCAAATCAAGTTGAAAAATTATTTTTATGAAAAAACCTTAAAACCATAAAAGCCTAATTTTTCATTTCTTTTATTAAATTAAAAAGGGGCTGAAACAATTTTCAGGTTATGTTAAAAAAATTGGCACAATGTCAATACACGTCTATTGACACCTTAATGATGCAAATATTATATCTGATTCGTGAGATATAGTGAATGATAAAAATGACCTTGGAAATCATGATGACTTTTAATTATTTTTTATTTGTAATTTAATTTTTTACGTAATCATGAGAAAAAGTTTTGAAATTGTTTCTACAAATATTGTTTGGAGTATATAAATTTTATAAACACTGATTACTATATTTCGCAAATCAGGTTATAAATTTATTGTTTATGAAAAAAAATCTAATTTTTTGCACTTTATTCTCTTAAATTAAAAAAAACGGCTGCAACAGTTTTTATAAAAATTTGATAGATTCACGCAAATGTTAATACGCGTCGATTGGCACCTTAACAATGCAAATCGTATGTTTAGTTCGTCAGATATAAAGCATGACAGAAATGGCCTTGAAGAACATGATGACTGTTAATGATTTTTTATTTTTCATTTGATTTTTTTTGTAATCATGAGTAAAAAACTTTGATGTTATTTTCAATAAAACTGTTTGGAATATATAAATTTTATAAACATTGGTTACTGCAACTTGGAAATAAGGTTAAAAATTTGTTGTTTTTGAAAAAACCGTTATTTTTTGCACTTTTTTTAAAAAAAATAAAAAACGGCTCGAAGATTTTTTTTAAAATTTGAAAAAATCTTATAAATATTGATACGCGTCGATTGACACCTTGATCAAGCGAATAGTATGTTTGGTTCGCGAGGTATAACGCATGAAAAAAATGACCTTCAAACGGGCAAAACAGCAAAGCCCCCCGACCGAAGTTTCCCAAAAACTAATCAGCTCTTAAGATTGCAAAGACGCTTCGATTGACACCTCAACCAAGTTGATCGGACTTTGTTTACGTGAGTTATCGTCGTAGAAAAAAGTGTCCACGAACGTACATACGTACGTACGTACGTACGTACGTACATACACACACACACACACATACATCTCCCTTTCTAAAAACACTTTATATATACTCTATAGACCTCAAAACGTAAAGAAATGTTGAAAATTTCAATTTCGATTTTCGAGGCGATTACAAGAACTTCCCATATACTGGGAAGTTAACAAGTAAAAATAAAAAATCATTCAAAGTCACCATGTAAAAAGGGTTCAGGAATCATAATACCTTAAATCTCTCATTCTAAAGACATTGTTGTAAAGTCAATCAAAGTTTATTAATATTTGCAAAATTTGAGAAGATTTTCAATAGTCTTCACAGCACCATGTTTTAACTTTAATGAAAAAACTGCTTTGTAACCTGTTCGCCCTCCGATTGATCCGCGTGAATATTAAATCAAACTAATCCACGAAAATCTTTACGTAGTCAATTGACGCTCGCGTAGATATTACGATTAATATGAAGTCATTCCAATAACTTTTACGAGAAGTACATTTTTATTATTTGGAGTAGTATTATTTCCAGAATTATTATTGTGTTGAATATTTTTAATATATTTTTAGATATTACTGGGAAGTTGACCGTGTGGACCTCATGGGTCGCACCTCGCGGCTTGTTTATATTATATATTATATATTATATATATGTTATTCTTATTTATCATATTATTTCGTTAATCAATATTTTCTACATCTACATAAGAAATGTATATTGTAAATTGTTTTGTTAATTTTCATGTGTTTACTAAACGGATCAACAAATTTGTTTATTTAAAACACAATGAAGGATTTGTCATTTCAAAGGAATATGCATAGAGAAAGTTATCCAGGAAATTCAGCGGTTGCGTGGAAGATGCTAATAATTTCGTTCATTTACAAACAAAACCATCATAACTTTAATTTTTTTATGAAATTAAAAATGTGTATTCATATACAAGTTGAGAAAATATTTTGAGAAGATATTTATTACTTTGAAACATTAAACTTCACAAAATATTAGCAATGATTTTATTTTAGGTACCAGTCCATTTTAGAAGGCGAAAAAAGACCATTTTCCATGATTGTTTCTCTCAGATACTTTATTATATAATAACATGAGTTTTTTTACACTTTTTCATATTTGAATAACAATAATAAATCTGTTGTTGTTCCATTTATTAGTCCCTAAAATAGAGGGCGCTGAAATTAAGTTCTGAAGAAATCGTTACTGCACGGCAGATGGATAATCTATGGATTGGTAGATCTAAACACAAAATTTCATCGGGACTTAAGGTTTCTGACATCGTAATGAACCACCATTTTTAAAAAAATCAATTAAAAAAAATATGGTGGACTTGTAAAAAAAAATGTCAAAAATCGACCCTTTTTCAACTTCCCAGTTCCCTATGGGAAGGTATTGTAACGGGGTCGATTTTTCGAATCCCAAATTTTGACATATCTCCACGTTTTAAGGTCTCTAGAATCCAAATCCATCGTTTTTAGAGAGATGTCTGTGAGTGTGTATGTACGTATGTGCGTATGTACGTATGTGCGTTCGGAATTATTTTTCGTTTTGATTATCTCGAGAACCAAAGATCATATTGACGAGCGGCCGGTTTCATTCGACAGGTAATTACGTAACTTAACACTGAATGAGTTTTCAGCAAAGTCGGTTAAGCCGTTTTTTATTAAGGATGAAAAAACTGAAAAAACGACTAAAAATTGCTTATTTTGAAACTGTTGAAATGCCCTGTTAATTCGAGCAGATCCCAAATACCTTCATAGTAATATTATTATTATTGTGTGTTTTAGTAAAATTTTGATCAATGTTGTAGAAAATGTTATTTAAAAACAAATCAAGATTAATTCATAGAACTCCAAACTTATATTATGAGGTTTGGTATGAATGACGCTAATGCAGATAATAATTGGATATTGGTGTAAATAATTAAATATTGTTAATAACAATCAAATATAATTAGTTGTATATTGATATTGTAAATATGAACACAATTATAACTAATCAGGAACGATCAAACATTCTTAATAACGAATGATAATTATTAATAATAATTAAATTCCCTCAATATTGGTTGTGGATTCCGGGGTCGTGATGGAGGACGAGATGGAGGGCGAGGAGGAGAACAAGGAGGATGATGTGGTGGTGGATGAAGAGGAGGACGAGGTTGCCGAGGTGGGGGACGACTAGGTGAGGGAGACGTCTTCCTTTACAAAAGCTTTTATGGCTAGATAAAAAATAAATAAAAACAATAAAAGTAATTATAATAATCAAGAAAAATCTATATAATTAAACGGCTAACATGAATCTTGTGGTACCATTTTAGCCGTTGTTTCTGGACCGATTTTCATAAAAAATACATCAATGGAAAGAGAATATCCTGTAGAAGTGCAGAATTGTATTTTTTGTGAAAATCTGTTTGGAAAATATAGAGAGAAAAAAGAAAATAGATTTTCTTACTAATCCATACACAACGTTGAACGTTCACACAGCGATGAATACGAATGGTATACTAACTTTCAATATCAAAATAGAAACTCCAAAGGTGTATGGTTTGTGTAGTGCATACGATAGTGTCTTACCCTTGCACGCGGGAGTCCCGGGTTCGTATCTAGGACTGGTCCAAGTGTTTTAGTTTCATTTTTGGAAGCTATTAAATCATCAAATTTCACTACATTTAGCAATATTTGCATTCTCACTTTACACCGTTCATGTTGTATTGTATTTAGCCGTTCACTGGTTCGGTGTTGTGTTATAGCTTGCTCTCTGGGGACCATTCGTGTGTATTGTATTTAGCGTCGCCGCGGTAAACATGAATTGATTTTCGTAAAAAATACATCAATGGAAAGAGAATATCCTGTAGATGTGCTGAATTGTATTTTTTGTGAAAATCTGTTCGAAAAATATAGAAAAAAAAAAATAGAAAATAGATTTTCTTACCAATACATACACATCGTTGAACGTTCACACAGCGATAAATACCAATGGTATGCTAGCCTTGACTACCAAGATAGAAACCCTGTTCTTCTATGGGCTGTGTAGTGCATGCAGTGGCAATTTTCCCTTGCACGCGGGAGCCCTAGGTTCATATCTAGGACTGATGCAAGTGTTTTAGTTTCTTTTTTGGAAGCTAATCATCAAATTTCACCACATTTAGGAATATTTTCATTCTCACTTTATACCGTTCATGTGGATTGTGCGTTCACTGGTTCGGTGTTGTGTGATTGCTTTCTGTCTGAGGATCATTCGTGTGTATAGCGTCGCCGTTCATTAAGCAAATGTATGCGTACATTTCATCAATATTTGGTCATATTTTTTTAGTTTGTTTTGCTGAAGGTCGTCTACCATTCCACAAAAAAGCGTTTTCAGTTGAAGAAAACTTTCAAGATTTAAAAACGATGTTTGATTTTCCTAACATTATTTACAACAACCGGTTTGGTTGATCTCAGGAATGTGAAAATCGAATGATGACATGCGCAAAACGCTTAACTTTGTTATACGTCCGAGACGCATTGAAGCGCCAATAATTGAATAATGATTTTTAAATACTATTAAAACTCATAAACATTATTTAATCACAATAGAAAAACAAATTTAGCTTGCCGTTTTATTATATTGATTGATGATTTAAGTTAAATTCAAAAACCATTTCGTCTGGCACACCCAGACTTCTTCATAACATTGTCGGATATGCACAGGGACTTGAAACGCATGTTAAAAAATACAACATCGAAGTGGTACCAAAGAGCGGAATTCAATTAAAAAATAGCATATCGACGGAAAAAGACAAACTGGAAGGAGGAGAAAAAAGTGGGATATACCAGGTTACATAAGGGAAACTATAGAGATAGAGTAGATAGAGAAGAGTACCTGTAGGGATTAGAATGAATAGTAACTTAGAAAATGGAGCAATTAAGCTGATTAAATTTTGCGATGAAAATGTAAAACGTTTGGGATTGAAATAGAAACACAGAACTTAGGGAATTAGTTATACACTGAAGAAGTCTGGGAGTGCCAGAAGAAATGTACATCTGCTTTAAAAGTTTAAATACACGTTTTTAAGGAAATTTTCGAAAAAGGTTTTTGAATTAACTTAAATTTGTGAAAGCGAGATTGATGATTATTCGATCGAATTTCTAGAGTCAGTTATAATAAAAGCATCATTGCACTCGAATTTCGAGTGCTGGATTCTGCTAGTAATTATTAATAATAGTGATTATTAATATTAGTATTCAATACTAAAAACAAACTACAGATTTTTTATTCACCCCACTGGAAAGTTAATCGTTTGGGCCTCAAGGGTCGCACTTAGACCACATATTTCGTTGTTTTTTAAAGTTAAAATAATTTTTTTCAATTTTTCGGTCATATAACAAAACGCATTAAAGTTTTAGAAAATTGGTTCAGTGGATCCGGAGATTATCTCTCTGCCGTATTAAAAATAACGTTGTTTTGCGAAAAACGTGTTTTAAGTTTTTGTTCAATTTTGCTGATAAATGCTTTTTGAAAAATGAAAAATTAGACATTTTTCAAAAACACGCAATTGATATGTACAAGCCTAAATAAGCACTGAACATGGGTAATAAAGCCGCAAATATAATGTATATAGGAGAAATCGGTGTTTTAGAGAAGGGGAATGAAAGAGACGCTACGCAGCCGCCAGCTGATCGAACACCTGCGAAGAGCTGAAATCGCACACACACACACGTCACTATTTATATATTAAACTTTCGAATTTCGAAAAAAATATTCTCGAGGTTATTTTAAAAGTCTTAAGGTGTCCAAAAATGAAATCCGAAAAATGGACTAGTACCTTACTAACACCAACTTGGCGATCGAAAGTGACAGTATAAAAAAATTTTGAAACAGCAAAAAAAAATGTTGTTTTACGCAAATACGTTAAAGTAGTAAAAACAATTTAAAAAACAAGCCGGGAGTTGAGACCCTTGAGGTTCACACGGTCAACTTTTAATGATTCCTAATAAAACAATTTTTGTAATCACGAAGAAAAATTTTTTGCTCGTTTAATACGAAAACTGTTTAAATTTTATAAACATTGATTATTAAGTTAAAACTTATTTTTGAATGAAAAAACCCTAACATTTTGCAATTTTTTTATTAAATTAAGAAATGGGTAATATTTTTTTTAAATTTAATAGAGTCACCCAAATGTTAATACGCGTCGATTGAAACCTTAATAATGCAAATCTTATATTTGCTTCTCGAGATATAGTGCATGACAGAAATGACCTTGAAAGGGTCAAAGTAACAAACCCCATTCTCCAACCGTATTTTTCCAAAAACTAAGCAGCTCTATAAGATTGCAAAGACACTTCGATTGACACCTCAACGAAGTCAATACGACGTTATTTGCGTGAGATATGCTCGTAGAAAAAAAAACCTGTCCACAAACGTACGTACACCTACATACTTCTTTATAAAAACACTTCAAATATACTCTATAGACCTCAAAACGTTGAGAAATGTTGAAAATTTCAATTTCGATTTTCGAGGCGATTACAAGAACTTCCCATATACTAGGTAGTTACACACACAAAACCGCATCAATGACTTCAGAAGACAATTCTTAAAGAAATCTCAAGGAAATTTCACACATGTGTGCCAACTATTCCAGCACTTTATTAATATCACTACGATATGCTCCCGTCAATATGTGTTCATCAAACTAGCAAAAAGATGAGCATTTAGAGCGAAATATTTCAACAACAGCAAACCAGAGACGCTTCCACAAGAGTCAATAATTGAAAAAGTTTTCTACGTTCCGAGGAATCCAGGCGTGTATTTGGTTGCTAGTCTTGAAGAAACTTCCAGCGCTGAACCAGTTAATTGCTTCGCTTTCCTTATGATGAACTTTTTCTCTTCACATACCGACTTTTCCTATTTCCCAGTTAACGGCTTTTTGTTTTCGCTTCTTCGTAATTTTTTTTCATTGAATATATTCTGTAGTGAGAATCAGCAGGAATTGAAAGTTGTTTTAAACTACGGAATTTCAAATGGATTCCGGAAATCAGCTGTTTCGTCCGGTAGATGTAGAGGATGTTGGAAAGGAAACGTAAGTTTTGTTAATCTATTGGAAAAGTTTTTTTTGAAGAATTCTTAAATCACGTCTACAGTTACAGGAACTTTGGATGAGACTAAAAGCAAAATGTAGCGAAATATTAGCCAGACTAAAGTTATATCATTATTTTCCGATAGAAGAGATGAAATGTTATATTCACAAAGAAAGTCAAGTAAAGGAGCTTACATCATAGAATTTTCAAAGAACTATTCAAATGCAGAAGCAAAGCTTCCTGACTCCGATCAAATGAAATATCTCTTTGTAGGAAATGCCATTCAAGGTTCTTTAACATATCGATATTGTGGTTGATACAATGTTGCAAAATTGACCTTATTGGAAGGCAAATAAAATGGTGACTGTATAGATTTGAATTGAGGTTTGGAGTCTTTTGAATATAATATCCTTTAACTGGATTTATCGATTTCAGCATATCCAATATCCTAAAAATTTTGTTTTCTATTTCATGAGAAGATTTCAAAGTTTATTTAAGTTAAATCCATTTGCTAGGCATATTTTCTTGCCATTTTTCGTGTTGATGTTAACTTCGTTCAAACACTTCAACAATGCATATTTATTTTGCATGCAGATTTGACTCGCCTATTTCCTCAAATATTCAGTTATTTTCTAAACCATAAAAAATATAATTTTGAACTTTTCTAAAAACTTTCAAGTACGTTACAAAATTTTTGTTTCTTATTTAAAATCTAAATCTCACAATAAATTTTTTAAATCTTTGTCGCCATCAAAAGCATGTAGAAAAGTTTCTTCGTCCTTCCTCGTTATCATAAATCGTTTATGTTGTTCAAAAAAAACTATTTTACAAAATCTCGTATCTATTTCATTGATATTTTTCTTTCCAATTTGAATATATTTACCTCAATTGTTAATTTCATTTTAGTTTTAATATCCATTGACAAATTTAGTTCCAATGATAAATCTCGTCGTTTTCTGTTTGATGACGACTTTAAATTATTTTGAATGGTTCAACGATATCTTAAGAAAATAATCAAACTCAATCCAAAAAAACACATTTGCGAGATGATGAAAAAAATGAATGACAAAATGCGTATTGGGACGCACATATAGTATGAAAATGATTCATACATGGTTATATGCCGCAATCTAGCTTATGAAAGTGAAGGAGACAAATATTATTAGTTGCCTTGATAATATCAAGACTAGACTAGACTCAATGTTTTTGTGAACTACTAAAGTCGTTATGAATAGCAATTTCCTTACTTATATCCATTCCGGAAGATATTAACATCGAAAATGCATTTGCATTAACACCATTTATCGATATACCAGGCAGCAATATTACAAGAAAAATCAAATGAGTCTTTTAAAATCGATGATCTACCAGCAGTGCTTTTCCATAAAGGAGGATCACTATCAACATACCTCTTCCTTCAAACTCCTCATATGATACGGTGCGAATAAAACTACTTGTCCATTACTAAGGCACATCGGTTCAACCAATGCTGTTGATTCAACCCCATAAGAGCAATAGGATTTGTTTAATGTTGTGTTGAAAAATATTCTATTAATTAAATTATTTACAGTTCATTCTGTTGTTTCCATTGCGCAAAATTACAATAATAATCAATAAAAAACGTGTTTAGTTATGCACACATATGAGGCGTCCACCATATGTTTTGACACAAACAAAAAAATTAAACAGTGTAGTAGTGGTGTAGCTGGTGCTTCAGCTTCTTTGGATACTACCAAAATCCTATAACATAAGATGAACCGTTTACACTTGACTACAGTAAGTTAAAAATTTAAGTGGTTCATGTGAGGAAATCTCATTAGGAAGAATATTTTTAAGCTTTTTTCGTGATTTTTTTGAAGAAAAAGAAATGATTACAACTAATTAAATTGATATAATATGTTATCCATATTTTGAACTATATCTCTTAATTTATTTCAAGTGATTATCATCAAAATTGGTAAATTTAGAAGCTGTTCTTCATGGAGGCTCGTCTTCAGAGTGTCTTATTGCCGTGGATTTTTGAAGATTGGTCAAAAATTCGTTGAGATACAATGCACAAATGTCGAAAAAAAACGCGTTTCGAGAAAAACGCATTGAAAACCAAGCCGCGAGATGCAACCCTTGAGATCCACACGGTCAACTTCCCAGTAATATCTACATGAATATTAAAAATATTAAACGCTTAATAATTATGAAAATAATGCTACTTTAAATAATAATAATGAGAGGTTCTCATAACAGTAATTGGAATGAGGTAATATCAATCATATCATCTACTGGAGCGTCCATTGATAACGTAAGGTTATGTTGGTGGATGGGGGTGGATTGGTTTGATTTAGTAAACACGCGGAACAATTGGAGGGGGTCAGGCTAGCCTTTTTTTACGTTATTTGTTATTTTTATATCGATGTTTGAAGGACAAAGGAGCGCTAGAAAATATGTGTGCAGTTTTTCTTATTACGCCTACTAAAGAGATTTATTCGCATGGTTGCCAATTTGAATTGTTTTGTTTAAAATTGCCATAACTTCGGCAAAAGCACTGAATTCACATATTTTTACGATTTTACATCAATCAGACTAATATTTACTTTTTATTTTCAGTTGGTCTTGAAAAACATTGAATTCAATAATCAGTTTAATTGCATATAAAAGGTAAAATATTTTACACATAATGATGGAGGAAGTTATTGAAATCTTACGATAACTAAAGAATAAATCTACTCAAAACTACAATTTTTTATTTGAGAAAAGCTTTTTAAAGGGGGAAGTACCTTTGGACACTTTTCAAAATTGTTTTTTTTAAATTTTAACCGATAGGTATACCGCCTAAGAATATCATGTCAAAATTTCAAAAGCTAATTCTCAAAATTGGGGAAGATATGCATCCCGGAAGTGCCGGGCGCCGAGTTCTTTTTCTCTTGACCACAAACTTTAAACGGCCTTTTCTCGAAACCATGTTTTTTAACATTGCGTAAGAGATAATAAAAAAACTAGTGAATCGATTTTCATCATCTAGCATTCATTTTAAAGAGCATAAAAAACTGTTCTATATAGACTAAAGATTGAAAAAACCAATTATTTTGGGACTATTTTTGACTGGAAGTACAACGAAATTTTTCGTCAAAATCGTAATTTGTTTTTTTGAGCCTGTTTTGAAGGGTTAATTTTCGAATTTTGCAAATATTTTAGTCTATCTAATAAAAAAACCTTCTCGAGTAAGAAAATGTTTGGCTTGTTGATTTCAGATGAAAATTGCAGCCAGCATCGCTCACGCAATTTACGACGCTAGCGACGACATGGCTTTCAAGATCCTTGAAATATTTGTTAATTTTCAACTTTCACTTTTGTAGAATATGTTTTTTTTTCAACCTCAAACATCACCTAAAATAAATATTATACTGATTTATTAAGAACTGTCTTCATTTCCCCACAAATCAGTTGCAAAAAAGACCTATTTTTTCGGCCTCTAAAGGTACTTCCCCCCTTAAAGCATATGATCTTACAAAGTGTTGGCTACAAAACATTTTACCATTCGAAGCGTTGATTACCACAAATGCAAATTTGATTGAAATTTTGTTGGTTTTTAAAATTTAAGCAGTTTTTTCATTAAAATGAAAACATTGTGAAAACTATTGAAAATTTTCTCAAATTATGCAAATATTACAAAATTTTGATTGAATTTACAACAAAGTCTTTAGAATAAAAGAATATAATAATATCATTCGCATGAACCCTTTTTACATGGTAACTTTGAATGATTTTTTTATTTTTAACTTCCCAGTATATGGGAAGTTCTTGTAATCACCTCGAAAATCGAAATTGAAATTTTCAACATTTCTTTACGTTTTAAGGTCTATAGAGTAGATATAAAGTGTTTTTAGAAAGAAGTATGTGTGTGTGTGTGTACGTACGTACGTGCGTTCGTGGGCATTTCTTTCTACGAGCATAACTCACGTAAACAAAGTCGTATCGACTTCGTTAAGGTGTCAATCGAAGCGTCTTTGCAAACTTAAGAGCTAATTAGTTTTTGGGACACTTCGGCCGGGGGAGTTTGCTGTTTTGCCCGTTTGAAGGTCATTTCTGTCATGCGTTATATCTCCGGAGCCACACATTAGATTTGCAAAGTTAAGATGTCAATCGACGCGTATTAATATTTGTGTGATTCTATCAAGTTTTTAAAAAAATCGTTGGAACCGTTTTTTAATTTATTGAAAAAAAGTGCTAAAAATTAGGTTTTTTTAAATAATCAATGAATTTTTAACCTGATTTACAGCACGCACTAACAAATGTATACAAAACTTATATACTCCTAACAGTTTTTGAAAGAATATCAACAAAACTTTTTTTCATGATTAAGTAAAAAATGAAATTAAAAATAAAAAATCATAAAAAGTCATCATGATTTTCAAGGCCATTTTTATCATCCACTATATCTCACGAACCATATATGATGTTTGCATCATTGAGGTGTCACTCGACGTGTATCAATTTTTTTTATGTTTTTAACTTTATAAAAAGTCTTTTCCGCCGTTTTTTCATTCAATAAAAGAAAATGGGAAAATTAGAGTTTTTTTTCATAAAAAATAAATTTTCAACCTGATTTGCACAGCTCAGTAATAAATGTTTATATAATTTATACATTCCTAATAGTTTTCGAAGAGAAACTAGCCAAATTATTTCGTATGATCCAAAAAAACCTAAAACACGGCTCGTGACAAAACACAAATTCAATGATTATGCCGAAGTCATGGCAATTTTGAACAAAATTATTTAAAATGGACACCTCGCGAGAAAACCTCTTCAGTGGGCGTAATAACAAGAATGCATTCATTTTTGCTAGCGCTCTTTTGTCCTTCAAGCATCGATGTAAAAATAACAAATAACGTAAAAAAGGCTTTATAGCCCGCCCCCCTCCGATTTATCCGCGTGAATAGTCAATCAAACCAATCCACCCCGCATCCAACAAAAGCATTACGTAATCAATGACCGCTACAGTAGATGATATGATTGATATTAGCTCATTTCTATTACGATTATGAGTACCTCTCATTATTATTGTTTAAAGTTGTATTATTTTCATAAATATTTTTGTGTTTAATATTTTTAATATTCATGTAGATATTACTGGGAAGTTGACCGTGTGGACCTCAAGGGTCGCACCTCGCGGCTTGTTTATTTAGTGTTTTTTTCAGAATCATGGAAAAAAGTTTTGCTGATTTCTCTTCAACAACTGATAGGAATGTATAAGTTTTATAAACATTTATTCTTGAGCAGGTTACAAATTATTTTTTTATGAAAAAATCCTAATTTTTCGCATTTTCTTTTATTAAATTAAACAACGACAAACGATTTTTTGAAAAAGTTAAAAACATTCCAAAAATTTTAACGCACGTCGATTGACATCTTAAATATGCAAATATCATATTTGTTCCAGAGATATAGTGAATGATAAAAATTATCTTGAAAATCATGATGACTTTTAATGATTTTTTATTTTCAATTTAATTTTTTACGTAATAATGAGGAAAAGTTTTGCTGATGTTTTTACAGTAACTGTTTGGAGTATGTATATTTTATAAACATTGGTAACTATGTTTTGCAAATTAGGTAAAAAATTTAGTGTTTATGGAAAAGAACCTATTTTTTTCAATTTTTTGTAATAAATTAAAAAACGTCCCCAACAAGTTTTTTAACAATTGGATAGAATCACATTAATTTTAATACTAAACGATTGACACCTTAACCATGCATATCCTATGTATCCTGGTTTGCGAGATATAGCGCATGACAGAAATGACGATCAAATAATCAAAACAACAAGCCCCCTAACCGAAATGTTCCAAAAACTAATCAGCTGTTAAGATTGCAAAGACGCTTCGATTGACATCTCAACGCAGTTGATAAGACTTTGTTTGCGAAACCAAAAATCGAAAAATTATATTTTTTTTCTTAAAAAATATTTTTCAACCTGATTTGCACAGCACAGTGATACCACTTTATAAAATTTATACATTCTTATCAGTTTTTGAAGAGAAACCGCCAATATTTTTTCCATGATTATGAAAAAACTAAATTAAAAATAAAAAAATCATTCAAAGTTACCATGTAAAGAGTGTTCATACGAATGCTATTACTTTACATCTATTATTCCAAAAAAATATTGTAAATTCAATCAAAGTTTTAAAATATTTGCATAATTTGAGCAGATTTTTAATAGTTTTTATAGTCTTTTAATTAAAAAAACTGCTTAAATTTTGAAAACCAACAAAATTTTTCAAGACCAAAAAGGCCCCCACCGATTGATCCGCGTGAATATTTAATCTGTCCCCACCGACCAAAAACCTTACGTAATCAATGGACCCTCCCGTAGACGATGTGATTCATATTAACTCATTCCTAGTACTGCTATGAATACCTCTCATTGTTGTAATGTTGTTGATGTTTTTAGATATTACTGGGAAGTTGACCGTGTGGACCTCAAGGGTCGCACCTCACGGCTTGTTTTATTTATATAACCATTTACAAATGCCCTCAATGGAGCATCCTACACAGGCAATTTGATTGCCTAAACATAGGAAAATGGAAACTAAACTTATACTAAAAAGCTTCCCACTGAATTTAACTTATATCCACAACTTTAATAGCAAGCGTTGAAATAATACATAATATGTTGTAGTACAAAATTTGTCGCATCACTTAAGAACTTCAGCTCTAGTTTTATTTATACGATATAATTCCTCAATTTTCGCTTTAAACTATATTTATTTCCTGTCAAAGTTTTTATGTCTTTCGGGAGATCATTGACGATTTTAATTGCTGTATAAAGACTATTTTTAGTAGCAATTGTTCTAGACATTTTCGGTATTTGTATACTTTTATGTCTTGTTTTACTTGGATTGTCCAAATAATTTTCTCTTAATCGTTTATGGTGGTACAATATTGATTGGAAATAGTATAATTGTCGTATATTTAGAGGATAATTCTGTTTTGGAAAATTGTTTTTATAAATTAATTTCACAATCTTATTTTTTATTCCTTGTATCAAGGTAAGGCAAGTGCCATATGCTCCACCCTATGCAATTATCCCATAATTTACAATACTTTGAAAAAATGCATAATATATAATTAGTAAGGTTTTCGTATCCATTATGTTTTTAAGTTTGGCAAATATGAAAATTAAGTATCTAGTTTTTTAAATAATGTATTCGATATGCTCAACTCTTTGCAATATTTTATCTTCATCTTAATATTTACAATATTTGGCACACTATTACAGTAGTTTCCGTATGTCATAAAAACAGTCTTTGTTATATTTAAAGATAATTTATTTATCGCAAGCCATTTGGACACCCTACTTAGATAATTATTTAACCTTTTCTCTGCCTTTGTCCACGTATCGTCACTCGAGATGACGATAGTGTCATCAGCATAGGATAAGATAGTGTCTTTTGGCATATCTCTCAGTAGATCATTGACGTAAATTATGAACAATAAAGGTCCTAATATGGTTCCTTGAGGAACACCAGTTACCAATTCCTTGTCGTCGCTTACACAGTCATTTATTCTTACTCTTTGTTTTCTACCAGTGAGATAGCTAGTTAAGAAAGTAAGAGCTTTCCCTTTTATTCCATATCTCTCCAATTTTTTTAGAAGAATTTCATGATTTACCGTATCAAATGCTTTCGATAGATCGAGAAAAGCAGTTATTAGTGGTTTAATTTTATCTAAATTTTTATAAATAATATCGGTTATGTATTGCAAGCAGTTATTTGTGCCCTTATTTTTTACGAAACCAAATTGTCTATCCGATTTTATTTTATGTTACTCTATAAAATTGTATAACCTGTTAAAGATAATTCTTTCGAAATTTTTGGCTAAATTTGAAGCTTATTACTTAATCAGTCTTTGGAATTTTTTATTCAACAAAACAAAACAAAACAAAAATAATTATTCATGGCATCAGTTATATCACATTTGTCTTCAAGTTTTGCATTTGTTGTATTGATGCATTCAATCGTGTCTTTTTTTGTACAGTATTTTTACCTGATTTAGACTAAATTGCTTCCCATAGTTTTTTTGGATTGTGGCTGTTGCTCTTTATTAATTCCCCTTCATATTTTATCTTAGCCTCTTTGATTTCTTTATTTAAGACTTTCTGATAGTTATTATATTTTTGTTTCAAAATTTGACATGTAGAGTTCTTTTTCCATAGATTGTACATATTTTCTTTCGTTTCACAAGATACTAATATTGCATTAGTTATCCAATTTTTCCTTGGTTTCGACTTCCTATTTATAGTCTTTTCGAATTTCTTAGTCGTCGTGGCTTCGTCCACGCAGTTTTTTATCATTTCAATTAAGCTATCAATTGCACAATACGGATCACTTATGCATAGTATAGAGTTCCGCTCCTGCATTCCGGCACAATTTCTTAGTTTTTTATGATTGATATATTTGTACTCTGAAGGTACGTTATGTTTCGTAATATTTTGATCTATGTTAATAAAGAGAGGATAGTGGTCATTAAAATGATTTGTTATTTTATATAAGTTTACTGTTGTGTTATTGGATTTGACAAAAAAATTGTCTATGCAAGTACCTCCGATATTATTTACGGAGGGTCTTGTAATTTCCGAAAAACATGGAGTATATTTAAACTCTAGAAAATTATTCATATATTCCTGACTAATCATTTTTTCACTTGCTTCCTTCAGAATGAGGTTTCTGTCTAGAATGTCTATGTTAAAATCTCCTACTATGCAGTGATTTTTTTTGTTTTCTTTGTTCTATTAAAAATTTTCTTAAGCTAAATACAAATTCACTATTTGGTATATCATGTGACCTATATATCGCAGAGATTTTGAATGTTTCATCATTCATCAGTTTAATGTTAGTACTTGTTATTTTTAGTCTGTCTACTACGTCTATGTTAGAGTTTTGCCAAATAAATATTTCGAATGCTTCATTTATATAACCATGCTTTCAGGAGAGTAGGCCTTATCAGGTTAGAAGAGAGACGTTCCAACCAGGTACAACCAGGCCTTATTAGAATATAGGCTTTATTTGCACCAAGGATCTTATTTGTAGCACACCAAGATTTGCAGCGTTTCAAAAATATTAGATGATCATTTTTCCCTTCGTGGTGTATTTTTCAAATGTTTTTAGAAGTGAGATCCAAATACACAAACTTTCCAAGTTCTATTTTTGTTAAATTTTCTATATTCTACAAGTGGGTGCAGATGGCAACTGTTTCTATGGGGTTTAAGGACGATGAATCCAAATAGATTTTCAGCTCGATTGAAATACAAATCCCAAAAGCAGCAAATCCATAATTTACTTATTCGAGTCAACACTTTGGAGTTCCCACATTATTTCAAACCTCTTAATCCTGAATATTTGAGTTTTCGATTCGGCTAGTCTGTCGAACTCAAATACTGCCAGATAGCAGCAGCCAGGACTCTATGAATTCCCACAGCATTATGAATTTCCATCATAGCATTTACCAACCCAGTGGGTGTGGTTCAGAACCAACATTTATTTTGATAATGCTATCGAGAGTATTCCGAGGAATATGTGTAAATTGCATTTCATATTGAATCTGAATGAGATCCTTTAGCGTTGCAAAATTGAAGTCGCGTCATGCGAAAAATTGAAAAGAACTAGACATGTTGCATGGCTGCCTTTATCGTGACAATAATAAACTGATTTGACTGCTGGAGCATGAAAAGTGTCCTTAAATTGTAATGTTATTTACTTTATTGTATTTTTTTTCATTGCACAGAATCTTTTATCTGTACAAGAGTGCTGTCAGCAATGTCGATTTTGCGATGGAATGATTTTTCAAGTATACGATGGAAAAGTGAATTTTATATCATCCGTGGAAATCTGTAGATGAAAAATATGAATATTTGTTGGTTTTTTATTGGACACAATTTACTTTTTGATGGAGTGAATATTTCCGGGAATGTTATTAATAATAGCTGTTTCAATTTTTCTGACTGTATTTATTACATTGGAGCCATTAGTTCATGGGTTTAATAGTGAAATAGACAAACATAAAATTGATAAAATTCAAAAGAGACTAGCATAGCAAATGATGCCTTGGATACAGGGCAAGTGCGTTAGGCTATCAACCATCTAAAACTTTAAGGAAGCAGTATTGTGTAAAATTGGCGAATAAAGATCCTTTTTTTACATGAATATAAAAAATAAGCTATTTAAGATATCGACTTGAAATTTGAAATGCACATATATTGCAATTGAAACCTCAGATTCACATTATTAAAAAAATGGTGGCCGTTTCGACCATGCGCTTGAGCAGTGCCAAACAAAAGAAAAAAGCGGATTGTGCCTCGTAAAATCCTGAGAAAAATATCCATTTACTAGAAATACCATAAACTATAGACTTAAAAAAATCTGTGAGCCTTGAATATATACTACTACACGGGCCTAAACGTAGGACAATTAGTAAATTTTTGATGATTTGGTGCACGTTTGACTATCCCTACGTGTAACGATTTTTTTCTCGATTGATAAAAGTGTTATAGAATCGTTAAAAAAAGTTTTTTGCACCAAATTTAGGCCCATGCGGTAGTTAAATAGTTAATTATTATGTGTGGAAAATTTCAAGTAAATCGGATGTGTATTTTTTTCACAACTCTACGACACGCGCAGAAAAAGTATATTTCGAGAAAAGCGGGTTTAAATTTTCTTTGGTTTACGAGAATTATCTCGTCTTTTTCGACTTGAAAGCATTTTCAATCAAAATTTTTGATGTTTGCACTATGAAATTTGAATATGCAATAACTTAGACTATACAACATGTACATATGTATTGTATTACAGCGTATAATAGTCGAATAGTTACATGGTGGCATATGTTTGGGCACTTCAAGACCGCTTGCGCTCGAAAAAGTAAACGAAAGGAGTAAGGGACGGAGGTGGACTACGAGCATTGTAGAATGAAAATCAGTTTAGATATTGATATAAAATTTTGTACAAATATTTTTAAGGTACTTTTCTAACGAAATATTTAAAAAAAGTACAGTACTGTCCATTTAACACATATTGTAACTTTTAACATAAGATATTTATGTCGATTTGGAAGTGGCGTTAGAAAAAATTACATGAAATACAATAACAGCTAATAATGTCAGAATACTCAAAGCATTACGTCCACGCAGTTCCGACAAAAACGAAAAAAAATGTATTTAACTTCGTACACTTAAAAAAAATGAGGATAAGCTAATTTTCAAAAACTTCCCGATAATAAGTATTTTCACATTCGCAGTCTATTGATTTTTTCAGAATATTTGCGTTACAGAATAGCATATAAAATCGCATTCATATACTTGTGATTAATAGTTCATTTAACAAATTGTTATGAAATAAATAAAATTAAAATTTGGCTATTTGGCTATGAATTCATGGCAGCTTAAATTTTAAATCCTGATAATATTGTTTTCCCAATTTTCTATTTACAACTAACAAAAGAACATTTTAATCCATTATATACCTACACTGCATAATTAAATAGCATGATATTGTACACTTAGGCCATGATCAAAATTCAAACAACTAATTGCGGTAAGTATTTATCAATATTAGCTGAATGGGTGTCGGGAATGTAATTAATGGAACTGAAATGTAAAATCCAAAAGAGAGTGCTCATTATAAACGCACTTTACAAAGTTGTTAAAAGCCATCATTAGAGATTCGAAGAATGCCTCGGAAGGAAATAAATTTTGGTTTAGGATGAAATGGGAATTTTCTTATTATTAGTTAATAAAATCGAAACTTGAGCTGGTTCGAGTGTTTTAATATTCATTCAATGGGTTAATTTTCAAATTTACTTCACTAACTTCAAATCAATCAGTTTAAAGTAATATGGTATTAAGTTTTTGGCTAGAAAAAAAAATTTATATTTCCAGAGTTATGAATTGTTTTCCAACTAAACGAAGTAAATTTTACTTTAGTATTCTTTTCGTGTGTTGAATATTACGATAAGAGAAAAATTTATTACTGCCAATTTTCATTAGCGTAGAGTTTTTAGTATCACTCATCACCAACATCGACGAAAATTAACTACCATATATTTAAGTACCATATCAATTTGCATTTAAATTCAAAAAAATTAGGAAAGATACGATGATTTCCGTCCATGAAAAAGTATCTTCGTCCTTAACCTGAACGTATTGAATTGAACTTTCGAATTTCATAAAAAATCATTATTGTGGATTTCAGCAGTTCATAAGTGAAAATTTCATATTTCTATTGAGAGTATATTCTAACTGTCCTAAAAATTCAATACTCTTCCTTCTCGTGTTACAACATTATTGCGCTAACGTCGACTTATAGGGGAAAACCAATACCGAAGCGTTAGTTAGTTTGAATTAAGAACTTTTAAGAACTATAAGTTTAACAATTTCTGTGAGTTAATATCAAAGCATAGAAGATATTAGTAACTGGCATAATTGACAAGCAATATTCTAAAACATACGTAAGTGCAGCGTCGGTATAAAGAAGAACTATCAGATTATTTTCAAAGTTCGAAAAGCTTATTATTGAATCGAAATGTTTTTGTCATATATGAAAGTACAAAAGCTCGTACGACATCAAACTGGGAAATGGAATTTTAAAAAAAAGTCACAACATTTATTGTTTTTGTATGCTTTTTCATTTATTGGATACCGAATAGTATATCAGCATCTCCATTAGAACTTTAGCGCCCTCATATCGTTTGAACTTGCACTCATGGTTTTGATTTAGTTTTGCATAACATTGACATGTTTCACTACACTCATTAGAATTTATAATAGTGTCTATTGACTATTTATAAACTCGCTATATTTCAATTTGCTCTAGATGATTGACATGATATATGATTGATATAGACTGCCACTCCAATAGCACGCAAATTTTGATACTAGGCTGGTTTGATGTGTCAGTAACTTTTTGAATATTATATTTTTTTTTTTCAAATACGTGCTTTTGCAACATAAATAGAAAATGGTCGAAGGGGGCGAAATCCGGAGAATATGCAGAATGGAGTAGCAAGGTTTGCCATGGTGACTGCACACGTGTGCACTCACGCATTATCTTGATGGAACAGCCCTTTTTCTTTGCCAAAAGCGGTCGTTTCTGCTTCAAATCAATATCGAATCTGCTTAAAAGTGCTCTGAATATATTCGTCGATGATCGTTTTACTCTTTTGAATGTCATCAATGTGAATGATATCGCGTGAATCCCAAAAAATTATGCTAATGACCTTGTTGATCGACCGACCCACCTTGGCCTTCTTTGGTGTACGTTCACCCAAAGAAACCCACCGTTTTGATTGTTTTGTTGTCAAACCTTAGAAATATAACCTGTTACTTTGAAAATTCATGTACAAGCATGCTGGTTTTAATTTTAATAGTTTTTTTTACTACAGTCGAACCTCGCTATTCGTACACAATTCGTTCTAGCAGGCAGTTCGAATGGCGATTTGTACTAATGGCGAATCATTTTTTCGCAAAAGATATAATGTAAATTGCATTAATCGGTTCCAAACTCTTTATTTAAACTAATGAGTTGAACAGTAGAAGTAATAAATGTACAATTGTATAATTTTTTAATACGATTTTTATTATTTAAACTCTACTTACATATGTATCACAATTCCTCATCACTTTCTATATTAAAAACGTTAGATGATTTTTGTTCCTTTACATATTAAAAAGGTATCCAATGTTGATTGTTTTTGTCTTTTTTTAGAATCCTCCCAGAATGCTCCATCACATTGTCGTGAAATAAGTTAACGCTCCTATTCGCCTCAGCTGCGTTTAGATGCCATTTTTGGACAATGTGTTCTATATTTTCCCAATGGTGACACAATTCTTTAATTTCCTTAGTTGAAATGTTTTGCTCTTCCTCTGAAGACACATCTTCAATCGCTTCCTGCTGTTCTCTCTGTAATTCTTGAAGTTCTTCAGTTGTCAACTCATTTCGGTGACCTTCAATCAACTCCTCCACATCATCACTGTCTACATCCAAACCCATGAATTTTCCCAGGGACACAATTTCATTCACTATAAAAGCTTCCGTGGCAGTGTCTTCTAAGTCTTTCAGTGCCACACAGTCTGGCCACAGATTTCTCCAGGAGGATTTCAGTGTCCTCAAAGAAACTTCAACCCAGGCTCTGTCTATTATTCTCAAGCAATGGAGGATATTAAAATGGTTCTTCCAAAAGTCTCTGAGGGTGAGTTCTGTGTCAGAGGTCACTTCGAAACATCTTTGAAACTGTGTTTTTGTATAAAGTCTTTTGAAGTTTGAAATGACCTGCTGATCCATGGGCTGGATAAGTGGAGTGGTGGTAGGGGGCAAAAATCTCACTTGAATGAAACTGTATTCACCAGTCAGATCTTCCTCCAAACCTGGAGGGTGAGCAGGAGCGTTCTCCAGTACCAAAAGAGCTTTGAGTGGTAAATTTTTTTGCTCTAGATAGATTTTCACACTTGGGGCAAACACTCCATACATCCACTCGGTGAAAAACTGTCTTGTTACCCAAGCTTTAGGATTAGCCCTCCACATTACACCCAGGTTACTTGTGATGACATGATTTTTCTTAAAAACTCTTGGATTTTCTGAGTGGTAGACTAGTAGCGGTTTTATTTTGAGGTTTCCACTTGCGTTGGCACACAGCAAGAGTGTAAGTCTGTCTTTCATAGGCTTATGCCCTGGCAATGATTTCTCTTTTGTGATGTAGGTCCTCCTTGGCATCTTTTTCCAAAAGAGGCCAGTCTCATTACAATTAAAAACTTGGTTAGGAGAAAATGCCTCATTTTCTACAAAGATTTTAAATTCACCAACAAACTTTTCAGCAGCATCTTTATTTGAACTAGCAGCCTCCGTCGCTATGAAATCCACCAAATCCATCCATCTCCTACTTGCTTTGAATTCATCAATTTTGTACCACTTGTTCCGGGAGTGTCTTGTTTTAGGTCGTCATGCAATCTTTTCGCTTTTTCGCAAATAATTGCTTCAGAAATGCTGTCACCTGCAAGTTGCTTCTCGTTGATCCAAATTAACAAAAGTTTTTCCACTTGTTCAATTACAGGTGGTCTATTGACGGCAAGAACTGTCACCCCTTTTGCTACATTAGCCTCTTTTAATACGTTTTAATTTTTTAATATAGACGATATTGTTTACTTAGCCATTCCATAGTGAGTAGCTTAGTCTGTCACACGAATCCCACCTTCAAACTTTGAAATGATTTCTTTTTTAACTTCAATGGTTATTCTCACTGCTGGACCCATAGCAACACTATTATTATTTTAAAAAAAAACAGCACAAAGGGTAGTAGAGTACATACAAGGCTGAATACGAGTTGAAGTAAACAGGAAGCGGGCAGCACAGCGAGGAGTGGCCGATGCGGTGCGGTGCAAAGTTGCGCGTGCACGCAGTTCGAATCGCGAAAAAGCGTACGAATGGCGATTTAAATTTTACTTGAACAAGTTGTACGAATAATGAGTTGTACGTGTAGAGAGGCGGACGAATAGCGGGGTTCCACTGTATTTCTACTTAAAACTCTTCATTTAAGAAAATGTTCCATCATCGAATTACTTGATAAGTTTAAAGTTTGAGTTGTATGACCTTCATCCTACAGTCCTACAGTCACTCACCATAAAATTTGTATATGCTAAGAATAATTCCTACAATCCTACGTCTGAGAGACTAGGTCCAAACGCTGAAGACCCGGCGTGCAATTAAAGTATATACTTTTGGAACAATTTTTTGCTTTAAAGGATGTATTTCGAGGCAAAATCTTATAATTAAATGAATCGTAAATTGTAGAGCACGTTTTTGTAATCACTGTTTAGTTTGAAATTAAAATGATTTGCTCACTAAATAGATTTTCTTGGCTCAATGTACTCGTTCGCTTTCATAAATACAACAAGCTTGGGCCATTGTTCGTCCATCTACATATCTTCGTCTACGCAAGTCTAAAAGTTCCATAGTATGTTACACGACGATAGATACCGCCACTGACAACTTTCTCACATTGTGTTTAGTTTCGTGGAGGTGATACAATCTTTAAAAATCGCTCTCTTTCCCTGAAGATATCATTAGCATTTTCTCAATGGAATAAACTATTTTTTAGTAAACATTTCTTTATCCTCTAATCATTTATTCAGTTTGCATTTCGGATTGAAACTAAAGTGGAAATATTAATGTTCTAGCAGCGTTGAAGAGAAACTATGTACTACATTTCGTGTTTATAAATTTAAATTTTTATAAGAAAACTGCAAAATTATTGAATTTTCAAAATCATATAGAAACAGTTTATATAAAAATCATTTTAATATTAATTCTTATACAACTGACATTTAAAAACTACCTACCTATTTCCATGAGTATAAAACAAGTAGTGCAATCAATCAAAATATTGTCTCTGACCTTACAAAACATTTTTTTAAATTATTAACTATCGGAAAACATGAAAAACTTAAACGTTTGTTTTTCTATGCAGAACACTGAAATAATAACAATTCATCGTTGAAATTGATTTTTATTAATTTGATGAGGAGCATGAATGAGTAAATTATGTATTAGGAATTTTCTATATTTTTTCAATAATTAGTCGTCAACAATTTTTCGGACGAATGAAATTGTTGTTCTTATTTCAGTAAATTTTCTTTCATATTTTTTGCAATATGTTTTCAGCGAATTGGTAAGCTTGATATATGCTTTTCCTTAAACGCATTTGAGATTTTTTTGTATGATTCTTCGATGTAAATAAGGAAAATTTTAACTTCTGTCGGATTGAATATAAGTATTAAATTTAGATAACAGATGCGGCAAACAAACATGGATTTGTATATTTTTGAACCCAATGCAGGAATATATATGCACAAATACATAGTCCTCTAAAAGTGTATTTATTAAAATCATCGATTAAAGGAACCATCATTTATACTAACCAAATAAATTGAAAATTTTTATGAGCACCTAATTAAAAAATACACATAAATTAAATATACAGAATATTGAATTCACTAGTTGTCGATGAAACATCAATTAGCTAATTTGGTTAGTTTAACTTCAAATACATTTTTTTTGTGAAAAATGCACGTACCAGAGATCATCATCAATTTGCGCTTCGTATTTTTCCCTAATTAATGTTCACTTTCCTACATCAATTTCATCCTCGTATAATACACTGTCAATTGAGTGGAAAAGCGAAAACCACGTAAACTAGATAGCAATTATACGTGCAGAATACTAAACCACGTGAATTGTGGTTGCAACATTCATACTTTTCAGGAATTTCTTTCAAAACGACCGCATAATTGTTTGCTTTGACTGCGACATGAATAAATTATAAATTAAATATACTTATTTTCATAGAATTAAAGTATCTCTCAATGTTCATCCACATTGTGGTAAATGCAGCGTGGCTGCAGCATAAAGTTGAACTTCAACAAAATGGAGAGTTTATTATAGATGAACTTCAAACCTTTTTGAGATGAACAAATTTTTCAAGGTCTATTAAAATCTTTAAAATATTTTTGATATTTTTTAACGAGGAATTCAAAAATAATCACCATATAAATCAGGTTCAAGTTCTCGTTTTGGAAGTGTCTAATAAGACTCTTTGGTCATGCAAATGGCAATTATTTCGTCTTTTCTACGTTCTCTTCGAATAATTGAGAAATTAGTAGCAAGGTATTTTATAACTGGATCAGACAGAAATCACTAGCTTTATGATCCACGAGACGTTCTTACCCTTAAGCGATTGCTTGGATCATTGATTGCTCCAACCGATGATCATATCAAACATATGGTTACTACGAGGGTGGGTCAACAAGTCCTTAGAAAGAGTTGAAAAAAAACAATTTTTTTGATATATATTTTTTATTTCTTAATATAGTCTCCTTTTATATCAATACACTTTTCTAGGTGCCTCTCCAATTTTTGTAAGCTATCAAAAATATATGATTTTGAAAGTCCTTCAATATACCAATTTTTTGTTTAAATGAGGCCGTTTTTTGTTTAATTTTCCACTTAACCGGCTCAATAACGACACATAATAATCTCCAGTGATTGTTTTTCCTTTTTGCAAATAGTCCATAAAAATAATTCCACGTGCAAAAACAGTGGCCATAACCTTGCCGTCCGATTTCAACGTCTTCGCCTTTTTGAATTTTTTTCGTATTTATTTTTTCATGTAAAATTTCAATGATGATGTTTTTTGACACTCTCATGGCCTTAACTATTTCGCGCAATTTATTTTTTCTATCACTCAACACAATATCATGGATTTTGTCGATCATTTCAAGTGCACTCACTTCTATAGGACGATATAGAACGATATTCGTATTTTGTTGATGTACGGCCACGTTTAAATTCATTTATTCAAATGTAAATAGTTGCAAACACAGGAAAAGATTCACTATAAACTGTATCCAACTCAGCTTTGATTTTTTTCGGTGTAAGACCTTTTGAATAGAAATGTATCATCACCACTCGGAGCTCACTTTTCTCCATTCTTATAAATAAATAAGAGTTGTTCATTTTTTTCAACGATAAAAACTACTTGATGGTCCTGCCTTAAAATTTGATAACACTCTAGTTAGAGGTAACGCTTACTGTGGAAAAAATATTTTGAATGCCATCTGAGATTTTCTAAGGACTTATTGACCCACCCTCGTACTAAAGCATGTAAAACTTTTCGTTAAAAAACGGATGGCTTGTTGATGGATTAAGCTCGCTATATTTCAACTATTTTTATAATTTACATCTGCGAATTATAACGACCGTCAATTTGTTCGTATGTATGCCTAAGTCACTTCTATTAGTAAGTTTATCATGGGTTAGAACCTCCTGGTCTAGTCGACAACTTTCGTCTTCTAGTGCGCTTTTGCCGTGGTCGTGCTGTCTCGTGACGGATAGCAAATGACAGCACCTGAAGAGGATGCCATTCGTCACGCCGAAACCACACTTCCCATTTAATAATGGTACCGGCCAAAAGCCTGGAAACAAGAACCTCCATTAATGTGCAACAATAGTGTTAGCAAGTCGCTAACCAAAAGCGCACTAGAAGACGAAAGTTGTCGACTAGACCAGGAGGTTCTAACCCATGATAAACTTACTTCAAAATGTGTTTCTTACCCATGCAAATTTCAAAATTTGTATACAATAAAGGAGCTGAAAAAAATATTGCAAATTAGGCTGTTTTTTAGTATTCTAACTGGTACTACTCCTTTAAATGGGTTGTTAAATTTTTTTGTGTCGCTAAGTTGGCACAATTGTCTTCTATACTCACGGGGAGTTTGAGCGTCTCTTGTAATTTAGTTTGTTCGCAGTGCGCCATTAGGTCCTTTCATCTCAAGTGTATTTTGCGATTTTTACAATGGATAAAAATGTCGAACAAAGAATTTGTCTTAAATTTTGCATTGCAAATGGGATTTGTTGCGCCCAATTGCTAAATATGGTACATAAGACGTACGGTAAATTGATTTTATCAAAAACACGTCCGCACCAGTAGTACAGTACATTGAAAAGTGGTCGAAATGTGGTGGAAGATTTGCCTTGCATTGGTCGGCCATCAAAGCCTTCATTTGAACTTAACATCGTTAGAGTAAAAGAAATGGTGACTGAAAGTCCTCGTTCAAGTCTAAGAGAGATAGCCGCTAAAATTTCTGTGTCTCACGAATCAATTTGTATCATTTTAAAGGTTTTTTTTAACGTGAAATGCATTGACGCTTTACTTACTAGTCGAACCTGAGAGACGTTAATTTTTTGCAAAAACTCAATCGCGTAAAGGTTGCTGGAGATATGATAGAACGAGTAATTCTGACCCCACATTCATAAAACGTATTGTTACTGGTGAAGACATGGGTTTACATATGTATGAAAAATGTTTTTACGTGATTCAATCATTTCCTAGAACGTTTAGTATAAATGTTTAATGATTGCATGTAAAGGTAGTTGTTCTTCTATTCTTATAGTAATGCTATAAAAAAAGCTTTAAATACTATGTAAGTGTTGAGCTAGACAACGGAAAGGACTGAGCTGTCTCGAATCAACACTGTTATTGCGTATATCACGGAAACAGTGTTGATTTGCTATTCTTTTCTATGGCTAATATCTCTACAAATCAACCCTTTTATGGTGAATTATACCTTGGAACGTAGGTCGTGTACATTTTAAGTAAGCACCGACCTTCAATCATATATCAAAAGTCCCAAAGGCATCACTGTTTTGAAATTAGCTCAAATGACGCATTTCTATTCAAAATTTTGGGCTACGACTTGCAAAAATCATATCCTCATCCATTACTAAATCATACAAGATATGTGTGAAATTCTTTAACAGTTGTAAAATACTTAAAGATCTATTGGAACTTCTTACATTTCAATTAATATTGAATCAACATCCTATTCACATATTATCCTATTTTCAAACGTGCTCGAAAATCATCCACGAGTAAATCTTTATTAAACAGCATGTATGTATGTATGTAAGCTATGGTTGAAAACTCCATGGTTGATACATCATATAAACACAAAAGATATATCCATTTCCAATAGTCACAGAAATAGACAATAGACATAATGCCACTCACCCGTTTCCTTACAATACACGTGCTTCGAATCTGAATCATTGCAATTGATATGGGATTATAAAGACAGCCGCATCCACATGTGTCCGGTATCGAAGTCGATTGATTGGTGCAGTTCAATACTAAAACGAATTATTTCGACCATACCTGAGGATGCTTACAGATTTTTATTAAGGACAAGGTTAAATCAAAATTCAAAATTTATCTGATCTGATGTGATCTGTTAGTAATTTTGATTCTATGAAAATGCTTTATTCCCAACAGCTATTTGTGTAACAAAAAACACTCAATTATTAATAAAGTAAACCTGACCTGGTGCATAAATACCGACATAAATCCTACGGCTGAAGGACAGGTGGATAAAGTTAATATCTCTCTTCTCCAATGTTAACTGCTGGTATGTGGATTCTACGAAAGACCTGCGCATCTATTGTGGATGGAAAGAGTGTCCTGCAAAACGAATAGGAAAACTCTGAAATGCTCAATGGATTTTGGAGAACCTTAAACGTTCCACAGTTCACTTTAATTTCCCCTGGAATTCTAAACAAAGTGAAATGCAACAATTTTCCGCTACTTTGTCAGACAAATTATCAAGGTATGCAAAGTGTGCTTAACAGGACACACTGAAATGCTGAGGCATATTCAAGTGAGAGCTCTCATAATGCCTACAATGAAAAGAAAATTAAAAATTCGGAGCACATTGGTTAGAGCTTCGCCAGGATAATAATTTATTTCCGTAGATTTTGAATCTGGTTGAGGTTTTCTAAAAATGTGAAATTTTTTGGCAGTATGCGAGAAAATATGTTTCGATTCAATATTGTTAATGGAAGTGATTCGGAAGTGACTATAGAAATCCAAAAATGAATTTCAAGAGCTTTTTTCTGAAGTATTTAGTTTTATCGAACTACTTTTCTCGGATCCAAATGTGTCAGTCATTCAGTCAGTTCATTGATTTTTGGTTAACGTTTAAAAAAATACAGTTCAGAAATAATGAAAAGTTCTGTTCTGTCCAGGGAGGTTTGAATTTTACATCTAATTGAACTCAGCACTAGTAATTTTTTTAAAAAAGTGTTTATTTTGTAGTTTTAGTTTAGTTAAAATGATAAGGATTATTTAACAAATCGATAAAACGGGAAGTCGTCTAATTTTCTATATTAAATTTGGACAGAAAGTTTCTTAAAATATTCGCCACGCTTATTAATTTACCATATCTAATATGTGCTTAAAAATGTATGTAATGTGCAGAGTTGCCTTTATATGTCAAAAGCAAAATAGCATTTATGCTGCTCTATTGTTTGCTTTACAAAGAAGACAGGGAGCAAAGTCCAAAAAGTGAAATCCACCTCACTTTTATCTAAAAATGTTGCATTTTATTATACTTCATTGGTGACTATGTAATGCGACTAGGCTTAGTTGCTTGTTTTTTTTTGAAAACTTATTAGTTTAAAAACTGCAATCGTCAATCTATCTAATTTGATTATGTCATAAATAGAGACATACATTTCATTAACAACAGACCATAAGATATCTTCCATCCAGCAATGAAAAATGTAGCCATGAAGGATAATCGAAATGAAAAGTGCCATAAAATTGGACTTAAAAATATATCTTATGGCACAGGTATATCAAAGGTAGAATGCATCTCATGTCTCCAAAATGCTTTCCAATTACTTGGGTCTAATTTTGATTCGGGGGGTAGTGAACACAAATGAACTATTATCTTAAGAACCATTAAAATCCTTGGCAAAGCTCTAACTGATGTGCTACTTTCCTTGAATGCATTATCACAGCAATCACTTTAACTGAATTTATCTACAAACAGCATCTCATCGCGTTCTGTTAAGCACACATTGCATACCTTGCCTACATCCTGGATAATTTGTTGGAGAGAGTAGCACTTTGTTGTGATATGTTGAAACTTTAAAATCGTGTTTCATTGAAATCGTACTGCAGTGAAACCGTGTAATAATATGTCGTGTTCTTTGAGGACATGTTGACGTTAATTGTGAAACATATATGATTAACACATAATGAAATTCAAATCCAGAGAAATGTAATTTTGCACTTCGAACAGAGGTCATTATAGGAATATGTGAAAGAATTGTAAGTAACCATTAGAACATTGCAGAGCATTATCGCGTGAATTGATGCGAAAAAAAATCACCAAAATGACGGAATATTCAAGGAAAATACCAATGAAAAAACTACCTGCTGTGAAACGTTCGAAACACTAATACACTTCAGTTAACTTATTGACAATTTGCCACATTTTTGAAAATATTATTGTTTTCTAATTTTCGTTTAAAGCTTATTTTGTATCTTTTTTGGACAAATTATTGTTTTTGTATCATCGTTTTTATGTTTTTTAGTTTCAGGTAAGTCCATAAGTCCTCGCGTTTTTTAAAGGTAGTTTTAAGTACATAAAAAACACTATTATTTTAATTTCAATTGATTATATGTTTTCCTTCATTATCTACAACCCATTTCCACCTTTTTTGTTCCTCTGTTCTATCGGAATAAAAAAAAATATCTTTTTAATTTAAAAATATAATAAGGCTGCTGTGGACATCATCTTTGTTTTGAAATATTTTTCCATCTAAAAATGACTGCAGACTTCTAAACATTTGAAAATAGATTGAAACAATGTCTAAGGAAATTTGATGGAAGAGACATAATTTCGCAATTAAAATCCTCCACAGTCCAATTTTTTCAGGTTGATTTTTGCAGTATGCGGTCGGGCGTTAACGCGATGACAAAAGAACCTTCCTCTTGTCGACTAAACTAGGGTGTTTTTAATCAATCTTGAATTCAAAATTCGGAGAAAATACACATCTGCTGTGATAGTTTCATAAGGATTCAGCAACTCAAAATAGACAACTTCTAGACAAACAGATAGAAAAATCTTTTGTGGGTGCAGTCCTGGCTTGGCAGCTAGTTCTGGCGTCTGATTCACTTCCACCCTTACGAGACTATCCACTGTTTGTCGCCTGTTACAATAAGATTGAGAAAAGGTTCTGTTTCATTGTGACGTTACAGATGGGAACAAATGCTTACTCTTTGCTGGAGATTTCACGTTGATAACTGATCTAGGACCAACCTGGATACTTTTTGAATATGCACCAAATGCCGATAAATGGTTCTTTGCGAAGACTTTAGGGGATCTACTGTAAAAAATGGATTTTCTTCTTTTTATCTATTACGAAAAGTATATGCTTCAAGAATACGTGTTTAAAATTTCAGATCGATATTTATATTATTAACTTCCCAGTATATGGGAAGTTCTTGTAATCGCCTCGAAAATCGAAATTGAAATTTTCAACATTTCTTTACGTTTTGAGGTCTATAGAGTATATATAAAGTGTTTTCAGAAAGGGAGATGTATGTGTGTGTGTGTGTATGTACGTACGTACGTACGTATGTACGTTCGTGGACACTTTTTTCTACGAGCATAACTCACGTAAACGAAGTCGTATCGACTTCGTTGAGGTGTCAATCGAAGCGTCTTTACAATTTTAAGAGCTGAATAGTTTTTGGGATACTTCGGTCGGGGAGGTTTGTTGTTTTGCCCCTTTGAAGGTCATTTCTGTCATGCGTTATATCTCGCGAACCAAACGTACCATTTTTTTGAAAAAGGTGTTTATCGACGCGTATTGACATTTTTGTAATTCTATCAAATTCTAAAAAAATTCTTGGAGCCGTTTTTTAACTTTTTAAAAAAAAGTGCAAAAAATTAGGTTTTTTTTCAAAAACACGAAATTTTGAACCTGATTTTCAAACCTAAGGAAGCAATGTTTATATAATTTACATACTCCTAATAGTTTTTGTGAAAAAACCAGCAAAAGTTTTTTTCATGATTACAAAAAAAATTAAATAAAAAATAAAAAAGCATTAAACGTTCAAGGTCATTTACGTCATTCATTATATCTCGAGAACTAAATATAATATTTCCATCATTAAGGTGTCAATCGACGCGTATTATCATTTTTATGATGTTTTTATATTTTAAAAAAATTGCTAAAGCGTTTTTTTTTATTTATTAAGAAAAAATTCGAAAAGTAGTGTTTTTTTCATAAAAAAATTCATTTTTAACCTGATTTGCACATCGTAATAATAAATGTTTGTAGAATTTATAAAATTTTATCAATTTTTGTAGAGAAACCAGCAAAAAATTTTCTCATGATTACAAAAAAACAATTAAAAATAAAAAATCATTCAAAGTCACCATGTAAAAAGGGTTCAGGAATCATAATACCTTAAATCTCTCATTCTAAAGACATTGTTGTAAAGTCAATCAAAGTTTATTAATATTTGCAAAATTTGAGAAGATTTTCAATAGTCTTCACAGCACCATGTTTTAACTTTAATGAAAAAACTGCTTTGTAACCTGTCCCCCCTCCGATTGATCCGCGGGAATATTAAATCAAACTAATCCACGAAAATCTTTACGTAATCAATTGACGCTCGCTTAGATATTACGATTAATATGAAGTCATTCCAATAACTTTTACGAGAAGTACATTTTTATTATTTGGAGTAGTATTACTTCCATAATTATTATTGTGTTGAATATTTTTAATATATTTTTAGATATTACTTAGTTGACCGCGTGTACCTCATGGGTCGCACCTCGCGGCTTGTTTCTTTTTCTAGAGCGCTCGCAGGCATTGTAGCCGCTCGAACATCTGTCGTGAAATAACTGTATATTATATAATATGATATTTTTTTAATCTATATATTCACGTAATAGATTAATATTCATCGAATGAAACAAATATAGATCCAATATCATCATATTTTATAATAAACTTTGCCGTTGTTTGAGATATGTGAGAAAATTTCGTTAAAAAAATTTAAACGCTTTTTTCCGAAACTCACTTTTCATTGCGCGTCATAAAATTATAACAAGACTAATAAGCCGATTCACTTCAAACTGTGCACACTATTGTTTAAAGTATTGAAATAGAGAATAAATTTACCACCAGAATTTAAAAAAATGAAGATTTGGGAATCATTTTTTCGTTTGCGAATATGACGCAAATCGACGCACCTATGTTCGGACGCGCCGATAAAATAGTCTTTGCTGCAATAATAGGCTATTTTGATCCTTCTTAATCTTGGGATTAAAAGCATTTTTTTGCAATATGCTTGGAAATGGATACTTTGGCCAAGATATTACGAGCCGCAGTTTGAATTTTTATCTTTCGACTGCGTGCGTACTACACCATTATGGCGGCCATTTTGCTTTAAAAACATTTTTACAATTAAAATGTTATGTTTAGACTTCAATAAAGAAGTACACTAAGTTTCAAGTTGATAAATCGTTTTTAGCACTTTAACAGTAGAGTCGCCTCGTCAACTTCTATATTTAAAGTTGATTCTGACTCCACCAGCTTTTTTAACGTCGAGTCGTCATTTTCAGTGGAACGCCATGAAGGAAGTGCATCTTCTGCTGTAATGCCGAAATTTAACTCCTGTGTAGTTCGTACACTAAAAGTGCTTTCACCATGAACCGTTTTTATATCTGCTGCAGCTGCTGTAGCATGTTTACTACTTAAAAAACAAGCCGTGAGGTGCGACCCATGAGGTCCACACGGTCAACTTCCCAGTAATATCTACATATGTAGATATTAAAAATATTAAACACAATAATAATTATGGAAATAATACTACTTCAAATAATAAAAATGTACCTCTCATAAAAGTTATTGGAATGATTTAATATTAATCGTGACATCTACGCGAGCGTCAATTGATTACGTAAGGATTTTGGTGCATTGGTTTGATTGATTATTCACGCGGATCAATCGGAGGGGGGACAGGTTACAAAGCAGTTAATTAGAGTTAAAACATGGTGCTGTGAAGACTATTGAAAATTTTTTTTTGTAATCATGAGAAAAGTTTTTGCTGGTTTCTCTATAAAAATTGATAAAAGTTTACAAATTCTATAAACATTTATTATTACGATGTGCAAATCAGGTTAAAAATGATTTTTTTTATGAAAAAAACACTACTTTTCCAATTTTTTTTAATAAATAAAAAAAAACGCTTTAACGATTTTTTTAAAATATTAGAACATCATAAAAATGATAATACGCGTTGATTGACACCTTAACGATCGGAAGATTATATTTGGTTCTCGAGATATAATGAATGACGTAAATGACCTTGAACGTTTAATGGGTTTTTATTTTTTATTTAATTTTTTTCGTAATCATGAAAAAAACTTTTGCTGGATTTTTCATAAAAACTATTTGGAGTTTATAAATTATATAAACATTGATTACTTAGGTTTGAAAATCAGGTTAAAAATTTGGTGTTTTTGAAAAAAACCCTAATTTTTTGCACTTTTTTAAAAAAAAATAAAAAACGGCTCGAACATTTTTTTTAAAAATTTGACAGAATCACATAAATGTTAATACGCGTCGATTGACACCTTTTTCAAAAAAAAATCGTATCTTTGGTTCGTGAGATATAGCGCATAACATGGTTGACCTTCAAGGGGTGAAAACAGCAAACCCCCCCGACCGAAGTTTTTTAAAAACTAATCAGCTCTTGAGATTGCAAAGACGCTTCGATTGACACCTTAACAAAGTCGATAGGAATTTGTTTACGTGAGTTATGATCGTAGAAAAACTGCCTGCGAACGCACGTACGTACGTACGTACGTACATACACACACACACACACATACATACTTCTTTCTAAAAACACTTTATATATACTCTATAGACCTCAAAACGTAAAGAAAAGTTGAAAATTTCAATTTCGATTTTCGAGGCGATTACAAGAACTTCCCATATACTGGAAAGTTAATAACTTTGCAGTCTACTTTGATACTATACTACACATCAAATTTCTCCATAGGACAAATATAATAAATCCAAACATTTATAACATAAAGTAACACTTCAAAAAATGCCCGACATTTTCCCCTGGAAATTGTGTTATTTGACAATTCTTTTTTGTAACTGACTTACCATATGGATGAGCCATGGATGAAAACCCATTCAAAAAGCAAGTTAATTAAACAAAAGCTTAACATGAATCGCAACTTATAAACGTATAAAATGAAGTCAATGAATGCCAGCTCAATATGCACAGTACAGAATCAACTCGGCTGCTCGCAAATATTTGCAATGCGTACGGATTAAAGTCCTTTCATGTGTGATTAATATGAACAATGTATCGGCGAGCACAGAAATGGAAGCAAGCTTATATGAGTGTATGTGAATTAGCTCAAATTTTATTACTTGCAATGAATATTCGATAGATAAGCTGTAATTTTTACATGCATTTGAAATTCAAGTAATTTTTTTTCTTTTGGGATCAGATTCAACATTTCGCTCTGTTCTAATCACGGAAATTCCAGCTTTTAGTTCAGTAACTAAAGATGGAGAGAGATTATGAAGGCCGCTCCTGTACATTTTTGACTTTTTATGAAGGTGTTGTTTAGAAAATTCAAAGTATCCATGAAAATTCACAGAAGTCCCTATTTTTCTTGTTTCATTTGTCTCTTTAGAAGCTAAAAACGATTATTTATTTGAAAGACAGAATGATTCACCTATAGTATTTCTGTCTGAAGCTCACCAATTTCTGGATCAATTAAATACATAGCCAAAACCAATAAAGAAATGTTTGAGTCAAATAATTGAAATTTCGGGCCAACTGCAAGAATTGTTTAACCAAATAAACGAACAAGTCAATGCAATCGAATATTTATAAGTCCTTTTGCTTTAATTGTTCAATGTTCTGTATTACAAAATTTGGAGAAACTCTACCTGTTCTGAATTATATGGTTTCAATTAAGAATTTAAAAATTGCTATACATTTTTGATACGAAGTTATGCTGAAAGACACTTTGTGGACGATGATTTATTTCAATACGATACGCTATTAAAGTTCGATAAAAATAAATATTTTGACAATAATTTCAATCGTATGTGAAAATGTGTGAGACAAACTTTAATGTACAATTTGTCTCCGAAAAACTTTCGAAGGAATTTTCATTACCTCGCAATTTATAACAACTCCTAAATATTCCACTTCATAGTTAGAACAAATGCCGAGATGTTGCAGAGACTTACGAGCGAAGCATTTTCGTGGAAAAAAGAGATAGTGATGGACGATGAAAAGTATTTCACGTTTTCTATTTCGACAAACAGAAAAAAAATTAGAAACAAGGCAATAAAGTATTCAGGAAAATCAAAGTTTGAACAATAGGTTCTTGTTTGGTGTGCAATTATTCCAGCTGGTATTTGGGAACCTTTCATTGGTCAAGTTCGCGGCGAAGCATTGAATCCCAGACTCTGTATACCAAAAATTTAATCAAAAATGAAATAATTTACTAACAAACTTCAAAGCAATGTTGACATTATCTTTTGACCGGATCTTGTTTCGTGTCATTATGGAAAAAACACAGCCCAATGGCTTCAACAGCGATATATAAGTTTCGTACCGAAAGTGTCACAATCCAATCGAGCACTTTTGGGCTTAAAAAAGCAGGCTCGTTTATGATAAAAAAACCAAATTTCAATTTCAAAGAAGAATCCGAAAAAATATAAAACTAAGGAACATGAATATCGTCCAAAATATGATGCGAGGTATTAAATATAAGTCGAGAATAATGGTTCTCTATCTATAATATAATAAAAAAGAAAATGCTTGAGTAAAATAAAATAAAAGTCATTAACTGAAACTTTAATTAAAATAATAATTTGTCAGCATCAGTTTGTCTCGTGTATTTTGTGACAAACTTTACCAGTCTCTAAGATTCTTGCAAAGAAATTCGAATTAAAACACTTAATGCAGAAATTTCCTTTTTCGTGAATTCTGAGTTAAATATTCCAGCTCGTATGAAATTGATTTCAATAGTATCAAACCGTAGAATTAATGAGTGAATTAATGAAACTTACGCAATGATCTTCAAAAATTATTCATTTTTAACGTACTATTGCGGCACAGCAGCATTCTTGATAGGATCCGTGTGTGAGTTGTTTGAGGAACATTTGTTATTTGAGGTAAAGACCAAGAGGTCACCAAAACTTTTATTTAGTACAGATGCGTATCCACCCTGGGAAAGCGTAGTCATGACATTAAATAAAATGAATACTCTTTAAACGGTGCTACATATTTTTAAACCAATAGAATTATGAAGAACATAGAATTTCAGCTTCAAATCAAAGTGCGTCTCGGGAATGCAGTCCCTGTAAAGTGTTTGCGTCTCGGGTAAGTCGTGTCTGCGAAGTGTGTCTCGGGAATGCTGAATGTGGACGGTTAGAGGTGGAAGATACAACATTAGGACAGAAAATATCGTAAACACGACTTGATTCTAGAAAGGAAATTCTTTCCACAAAATTTATAAAAGTTCCAACTAAACTTTTTCGAAGATTCCATTTATAAGTTCAACACAATTGTGAAGATGGCGCGGCCACAAATTCAAAATATTTGTAGATTCCTTACAAAAACTCTTCCCGCAACCTGTTAATTCCAAAGAAACGTGCGTAGAATGTTTATTTTTGGCACGAAATTGTAGTAAAGTTCTTACGAAACAAGCCGCGAGTCTCCCAGTAATATCTACATAAATATTATAAATATTAAACACAATCATAATTATGAGAATAATACTACTTTAGATAATAATAATGAACCTCTAAAAACAGTAATTGAAATGACTTAATATTATTCGTATCATAATCATCGAGAGCATCTATTGATTACGTAAAGATTTTGGTAGATTGGTTGAATATTCACGGGCATCAATCGGAGGGAGGACAGGATACAAAACCTTCTCTACGTTTTATGTTATTTTCATATATAAGTACATGCTTGAAGGACAAAGAGCGCTAGCAAAAATGAATGCAGGTTTTGTAATTATTTTTTATTTGATAAAAGCTCTTTAAGGCATCTGATCTTACAAAGTATTGATTACGAAACATTTTACCATTTAAAGCATTGATTGAATGAAATTTAGTTGGTCTTTAAAATTTAAGCAGTCTTTTTATCAAAATTAAAACACTGTGAAAACTATCTTAGGAAAAAAAACCTAATTTTTCGCATTTTCTTTTATTAAATTAAAAAAACGGCTGAAACGATTTTTTTTATAACGTTAAAAACATCACAAAAATGTTACTACACGTTAATTGACACCTTAATGATACATCGTGAGATAAAGTGAATCAAAGAAATGACCTTGAAAATCATGATGACTTTTAATGATTTTTTTATTTTTAATTTAATTTTTTTGTTATGGTGAGAAACAGCTTTGCTGTTTTTTTTTTACAAAAACTGTTTGGAGTATAAAATTTTTATAAACATTGATTGCTGTGTTTCGCAAATCAGGTTAAAAATGTATTGTTTATGAAAAAAATCTAATTTTTTGCACTTAATTTTCTTAAATTGAAAAAATTGCTACATATTTTTTTTAAAAAATTGATATAATCAGACAAATGTTAATACGTTAAAGCACATTTCGATCTTTCGATTTTTGAAGTCGGGTTTATATAGACGGGTTTTCATGGACACTTGGAGCATACATCAAGTATATTTCAAGTCGTCATGTAAACCGAACCGGCTCGAGTCGAGTCGATCAGAAAATTTTATCGGATCAGAACATTTAATATGCAATGATAACTTGATGTGCGAAACAAAAAAAGCATACTTAAGATTGAGGAAGAAATAACGGAAACCTTAAGAATCCTTACAATTAATGAGCTCCAAACATTCGGCAAATGGTCCATGTATATTTAATGGACGCTCCTTTATTCATTATACATATTCATGGTTTATAGTTTCTGTATAAATGTTTTCGAAAAGTCTAGAAAAACTATGAAACAATTTTTAATTTTTAAAATAAAAAACGGTACTGTAGAAATTATTCAAGATCTGCTCAAATTATGCCACTATTAATCAGCTTTAATTGACATAGCAAACATGTCTTTAGAAAAAGAGACATCAGATAATATTGTTCGTATGAAGCCTTTTTACATTGTAACTTTTCATCATTTTTAAGTTTTAATTTAAATTTTTTGCACTCATGAAAAGTTTTACTGGTTTTGCCAAAATTATTGAGAGGATGTAAATTTCATAAAAATTGATTACTTTATTGTGCAAATTAGTTTCAAAATGTATTTTTTATAAAAACACTTTTTTTGCGCTGTTCTTATTAAATCAAGAACGGCTCCAACCATTTTTCCCCCAAAATATGATTGAATCAAAGATATGTTAATACACCTCGATTGTCACCTTAACAATGCAAATTTTATTTTTGGTTCGCGAGATATAGTGCATGACAGGAATGGCCTTGAAGGTGTCAAAACAAAAACCACACTACCGAAGTTTCCAAAAAACTAATCAGCTCTTATAATTGCAAATATGGTACGAGTGACATCTCAACGAAGTCGATATGACGTTTTTTCGTGAGCTATCCTCGTAGAAAAAACTTTCCACATACACACACATACATGCTTCTTTCCAAAAATACTTTTAGTATATTCTAAAGACCTAAAAAAACGTAAAGATATGTTGAAAATTTCAATTTCGATTTTCGAGGCGATTACAATAACTTCCCACATACTGGGAAGTTAATAAAGCTTACACACTTTTATTTTCAACCGTTGTATATATAAAAATATCCACGTTGGTTTGTTTGATATGGGGAAAAAGTAGAAAATGTGGTAGAGGAAAAAAATGAATAGAACGTATAAACATCATAACAATCTTTTCTATTTATATTATTAGAAATTTATGTTTTTAACCATTTAAATACGTGGCGGGCGTCATGCGTCGAAGTCGGGTTTGGTATAAAAAATTAAGTCGTGCACATGTGTCGCCAGTATTATTATTTTTTAATTTTTTTTATGTATTTGATTAAATTTATTCTATTATCAATTCGAAAATAAGATTTTCTTAACAGGTTAATAAAGATAAGATAATAGCATTTTCATATATGGAAATTTAAAAAAATTTGTGCTGCGGATATTTTCGCTGCACATTACAGAGGAGAATAAGCATCACAAAGTTAGTGTGAAAATGTAGTGGTCATTATCTACAAAATAATTTGTGTTTATCGGAGCTCAATCCACAAGAGAAGCTGATAGACTTAAAAGAGGAAATATTTAAAGTCAAGTGATTTGGAACTTCCCTACTCTGATTTTAAATGAATATTATAAATTCCTTTTTTATATATAATCAATATTTGTTTATGATATGACATTTAAAATTAATACCAGAAACACAATCCATGGCATCAACATCATGCTTGCTTACGAATAAATTCACAAATAGTAGTTTGTCTGAAAAACAATGATACTTCAATGCATACTGTTGGTTTTCAATTATTTTACTGATTTCAGCCAGGTTTAAAATAATTGCTAAAGCCGTAACAATTATTTTGAACCTACTTATTAATAGACTTTTATAGGGTTCTCTATTGAGAAGTGAGGGATTTAAATAATCATATCAAAAGTCTACTTTTAAGTAGAATAAACTCCTCCGTGCAAACCTTTATGGTTTCCATTTTAATTTACTGCCGTATCTGAACCCAGAAATTATGGATTCTCAATAGATAAAAAAATATGAAAGCAAAATCAATATTACCCTCAATATAACTTCAGAATCCCCTTCAATCGCCATCATAACATTTCTTCATCATTCAGCATCAAGGATCTCGTTAGCATCAGACAAATCATGTATTTGAAAAATCGCTTGCGGCTAACATTTGCGTTCATGTCTATCCGGAAGCCGTCTAATGATTTGTTCCACCGCAAATATTCACTATGTTACCCTCCTCCAACGGCATAATTATCCCCGACGAAATTCATATCCAATCTGGCTGTAATAAAGTTTATATGAATTATCCAAATCTATTTATGTTGGGGGCCAAACTCATTTATCAAATTGGCAGCGGGAGTTCTATTGCTGCGAAGACAAAAGACTTACGAAAACTTGCTCCTGGCGCTATACGCGGGGTGGAGCGAAGATCAAAACAAAACCTAGGCGTTTTCTTCATAGTTAAAAGGAAAAAGCCATTGCCTTGGCACAGAAGGAAAATTCCCAAGTTGAAAAGAATGGGATGCATCGGAAAAACGAAAACCAATAAATCGGTCTTTCTGTTTGCCTGTGTTTTTTCATATTTTTGTCTTTCCTTATTGTCCTGGCGTTGTTTTTGTTGTTGGAAGGAACTTTAGAAGAGCTGCCAGCCTGAAATAAAGAGACCATTTATTTTAGGCTCATATTGGCAATTGATTTTCTGATGTAGCTGAACCATCCGATTTGAATACTGTTACGTTAAAATTCAGAAATATTTATTGACACGCTGTATTAACTTACCTGATTTATCAAATCAATTTGAATCCTGAATGCTTTGAATACAATAGTGTCTAAATAACTGTTTTTTCTAATGTCTGATATATATTTTACGTTGAAACGATAACATTGCTCCATTGGCGCGACTTTCGAGCCAGAATGTCGTCGGTTGTGCTGCAGGCTTTAACAATACTCAAAAGTAGAAGATGCTAGAACGATTACGGTTAAGGAATACGTTACGAACACTTGATCGCTGTAGTTTATGGTGCTTTGTAAGATGACAAAACTGTTGTCTTCTTATATATGGGGTGGATATCTGCTAGTGTTGTGCCACATTTGAAGAGCTGTATTTTCTATAGAAATCAAACGCATACTCTCTACTACGACAGTATCACATTTCTCCCAAGGCAATTCATTATTATATTGGATACAATAAGGACGTGATCCAATATAGAATCTTCTCGTTGGAAAGACAATGTAAACAAAGTCTTACAGCTTTGCAGATTTGTAAGTCAGGCTTTGTTTCACTCGATGGCTGCCAAGAGTCCTGTGGCCCGCAACTGATAAACTCATATATTTGGGACTAGCGAATGGTAAAAATATAGTCGTCGAACGTACATATGAAGGCACACAAATGTTTCTTTTGTTTCATATGTTTGATTTGGATGAAAACAGACTTTGAACGACAGAATATTAAAAAGGATATTATTCGATAGAATGTCACGTGGATCCTATATTAAATGGTTGGGGAGATCCTAGAAAATCTAAATTTGGCCGCTTTGAATGAGCTTAAGAAGAATTTTTTTACGTTTGAAAATTAATGAGAGGTAAAGTTGAAATGAACGTCGATTATTTTGAGATGATATCAATTTTACAGGTGGTTTTGATTTAAATGACATTTAAGCACGTCATCCAAACGTGCAATTTACATCTACTTTAATATTATTGGTGATTTTTGATAGTTGATATAATTAAAAAAAAATTTGAATAGATGATTAGGATTTCAAATAAATTACATTTTGATTTAAATATGTATAATAATTTTGGAATAAATGAAATTTGCTGCTCAATTTTTAGACGCTTTGTCTATCACATCACAAACTATGACGAAGTGTTTCAACATCAATAAAAACTTAATTTGATGTTATAAAAATCAATTTAAAATATTTTCTAACATAGTTTTACAACATGATTAATATTATCAACACCATTTGCTGCATTCAAATCAGAAAGATATATCAATCCAATCAAATGGTAGTTAAACCGACTATTTTTTCGCGATGTATTGGAGCTGTAGTAGTGAACTTAACGGGCCTATTACGACACTCGACTCGAGTAAACGTCGAACGTGTCTCGAGTGTTTAGGTATCACGCCACTCGAATGAGTCAGTGAATGTCGAATATTTTCGTTACAAATGTGAGTGAGAACGTATGGCCTATTATGACTGTCAAATGTGACAAACTTCAGTCGAGAAAACGTCAAAATTAATCGAGCAGTACATTACAAGTGAGAAGCAATGGAGGCGAACCAAAAAGAGGTAAGAAGCGTGGAAAATAATCAATTTGTAAATACATTAAAAGCATTTTCACCCAAATAGTGTCAAGAGGACGAATGTGGCCCAATTTGAGCGGCTGATTCGGCAGATGGAGCAGCAACCGGAAGTGGCAAAAGGCACGCCGCTTCGGAAAAACGAAGAATGATGTGAAAACGATTTGGGAAGAAACAGCGAAAGTCCTCAACAGTTTGGGTCCGCCGTTCCAAACAGAAACTGAATGGAAGAAGGTAGTTACTCGAATAGATCCTGAAAATATATAATGAATACGATACGATTGCAGGTTTGGATCGATTACAAGGCCAACGTGCGGAGCAAGGTAACAGCCAACAAAATGAAGCTCGAGGCCACGGGTGGTAGTCCATTCGATTCGGTTGGGCTCACTCCGATGGAATCCGCAGTGGATGCCATTGTCAATACTCTAAGGGCAGTGAATCCAGGAGGAATGAACTTTGGGGAAGACTTCCAACAGTCAAGTTCTGCAGCGTCAGAAAAAGTTCCAGTTGTTGGAAATACAACAGAACCTGCGGGGACTGGCAGCAACAAAATTATCCGCATCAGTTTGTTTCGTCAGCAAACTCATGTACAGAAATTTATCGACGATACGGTCCAAAAAATAGTGAAACACACCAGCAACAGTGTGCTGATGTTGAAGAAAATGAAGCAAATAAAACACCAAAAAATCATGTTGTTGAAAAAACGTGCTGCGATGGCGAATCGCAATATGCGGATGCTCAGCACAATCGAAATGGTTGGCTGCGCCATTCCTAACTCGAAGTCACTACCAACTCGTCTTTGGTACCATCCTTTCGCAAAAAACGTCAAAGCGGCTGCCACTTTTAAAATTGGAGTTATTCAATTAGATTGAATTCGGCCTTTAAACTTGCTCGCCAGTTCATTGAGGACATACACAAATCCATCCTTATTCAATCTGAAATTTTGTATAAATCTAATATTCATGAACAAGGAAGGTGTTCCATTTATTTTAAGGGGTCAGTCTACATTAGACACTCGAAAAAATAGCTATTTTCACTTCTTCTTTTTTTGAGATAATTGTATAGAAAATTAATGAAAAAGTTGTTTGGTTTTACAAATAAAGTCTTAAAATACATAAAAAAAACATTTTCATTCATTCTTATTAACATTTCGGGAAAAAACACTGTAGTGTAGTGTAACGTCTCGAAAATGGGTTGGTAAGGCAGCTCCATCAGAAATTTTTACACAATATTCCTAGATACATATTCTTTTGAATCATTCAAAAAAAAATTAAAAATTTCAAAGTGACAATGTAGACTGACGCCTTAAGTCATTTACTTACTGAATTTCAGGAATATTCAAAGGATTTGCGAGATCATGTAGCATCTTTCTTGTTACCTTTGGTGCATACACATTTTCCTCGTCGTAAAAAAACATATCGATGCAGCTCATCATTTTGAAATATTTGAATTTTGAATTTCGACAGCTATCACGTGTCCCGACAATCTGTCAAATAGACCCTAAACACAATGAAGTTCGCTGCACATTCAAAATAGTATATGATTTTCAATGTTTAGGATCCCGGGGGATGTAGGATCTGGGGTATTTAGGATCTGGGGGATTTAGAATCCCGGGGGATTTAGGATCCCGGGGGATTTAGGATCCCGGGGGATTTAGGATCCCGGGGGATTTAGGATCCCGTGGAATTAAGGATTTAGAATCCCGGGGATTTAGAATACCGGGGGATTTGAAATCCCGGGGGATTTAGGATCTGGGCAATTTAGAATCCACGTAGTATTTAGGATCCCGGAGGATTTAGGATCTGGGGGATATAGAATCCCGGGGGATTTACAGTCTGAGGGATTTAAAATCCCGGGGGATTTAGAATCCCGGGGGATTTAGAATCGCGGGGGAATTAGACTCTGGGTGATTTAGGATCCCGGGGGACTTAGGATACTGGGGGCTTTAGGATCCCGAGGGATTTAGAATCCCGGGGGATTTAGGATCCCGGGGGATTTAGGATCCCGGGGATTTGGAATCCTGGGGGATTTAGGATCCCGGGAGATTAAGAATCCAGGGGGATTTAGGATCCCGGAGGATTTAGGATCCCGGGGGGATTTGGGATCCCGGAGGATATAGGATCTGGGGGATTTGGAATCTGGGGCTTTTGGAATCCCGGGGGATTTAGAATCCCGGGAGATTTAGAATCCCGGGGATTTAGGATATAGCATCCCGGGGGATTTAAGATCCCGGGGGATTTAGAATCCCGGGGAATTTAGGATCCTGGGGGATTTAGAATCCCGGGGGATTTAGAATCCCGGGGGATTTAGAATTCCGGGGGATTTAGAATCCCGGGGGATTTAGGATCCCGGGGGATTTAGGATCCCGGGGGATTTAGGATCCCGGGGGATTTAGGATCCCGTGGAATTAAGGATTTAGAATCCCGGGGATTTAGAATACCGGGGGATTTGAAATCCCGGGGGATTTAGGATCTGGGCAATTTAGAATCCACGTAGTATTTAGGATCCCGGAGGATTTAGGATCTGGGGGATATAGAATCCCGGGGGATTTACAGTCTGAGGGATTTAGAATCCCGGGGGATTTAGAATCCCGGGGGATTTAGAATCCGGGGAATTTAGGATCTAGGGGATTTAGGATCTCGGGGGATTTAGGATCCCGGAGGATTTAGGATCTGGGGGATTTAGAATCCGGGGAATTTAGGATCTAGGGGATTTAGGATCTCGGGGGATTTAGGATCCCGGGGATTTAGGATATAACATCCCGGGGGATTTAAGATCCCGGGGGATTTAGAATCCCGGGGAATTTAGGATCCTGGGGGATTTAGAATCTCGGGGGATTTGGTATCGCGGGGGAATTAGACTCTGGGTGATTTAGGATCCCGGGAGACTTAGGATCCCGGGGGACTTAGGATACCGGGGGATTTAGGATCCCGAAGGATTTAGAATCCCTTGGCATTTAGAATCCCGGGGAATTTAGGATCCCGGGGATTTAGAATCCCGGGGGATTTAGAATCCCGGGGGATTTAGAATCCCGGGGGATTTAGGATCCCGGGGGATTTAGGATCCCGGGGGATTTAGGATCCCGGGGGATTTAGGATCCCGTGGAATTAAGGATTTAGAATCCCGGGGATTTAGAATACCGGGGGATTTGAAATCCCGGGGGATTTAGGATCTGAGCAATTTAGAATCCACGTAGTATTTAGGATCCCGGAGGATTTAGGATCTGGGGGATATAGAATCCCGGGGGATTTACAGTCTGAGGGATTTAGAATCCCGGGGGATTTAGAATCCGGGGAATTTAGGATCTAGGGGATTTAGGATCTCGGGGGATTTAGGATCCCGGAGGATTTTGGATCTGGGGGATTTAGAATCCGGGGAATTTAGGATCTAGGGGATTTAGGATCTCGGGGGATTTAGGATCCCGGAGGATTTAGGATCTGGGGGATTTAGAATCCCGGGGGATTTAGAATCCCTGGAGATTAAGAATCCCGGGGGATTTAGGATATAGCATCCCGGGTGATTTAGGATCCCGGGGTATTTAGAATCCCGGGGAAATTTAGAATCCCGGGGGATTTGGAATCGCGGGGGAATTAGACTCTGGGTGATTTAGGATCCCGGGGGACTAAGGATACTGGGGGCTTTAGGATCCCGAGGGATTTAGAATCCCGGGGGATTTAGGATCCCGGGGGATTTAGGATCCCGGGGATTTGGAATCCTGGGGGATTTAGGATCCCGGGAGATTAAGAATCCAGGGGGATTTAGGATCCCGGAGGATTTAGGATCCCGGGGGGATTTGGGATCCCGGAGGATTTAGGATCTGGGGGATTTGGAATCTGGGGCTTTTGGAATCCCGGGGGATTTAGAATCCCGGGAGATTTAGAATCCCGGGGATTTAGGATATAGCATCCCGGGGGATTTAAGATCCCGGGGAATTTAGGATCCTGGGGGATTTAGAATCTCGGGGGATTTGGTATCGCGGGGGAATTAGACTCTGGGTGATTAAGGATCCCGGGAGACTTAGGATCCCGGGGGACTTAGGATACCGGGGGATTTAGGATCCCGAAGGATTTAGAATCCCTTGGCATTTAGAATCCCGGGGGATTTAGGATCCCGGGGATTTAGAATCCCGGGGGATTTAGAATCCCGGGGGATTTAGAATCCCGGGGGATTTGGGATCCCGGAGGATTAAGGATCTGGGGATTTGGAATCCCGGGGGATTTAGAATCTGGGGGTTTTGGAATCCCGGGGGATTTAGTATCTGGGGGATTTAGAATCCCGGGGGATTTAGAATTTGGGTGATTTAGAATCAGGGGAATTTAGAATCTGGGGGATTTGGAATCCCGGGGGCTTAGGATCTGGGTGATTTATCATCCCGGGGTACTTAGGATCCCGGGAGATTTAGGATCCCGAGGCATTTAGAATCCCGGGGGATTTAGACTCTGGGTGATTTAGGATTCCGGGTCACTTAGGATCCCGGAGGAATTAGGATCCCGGGGCATTTAGAATCCCGGGGGATTTAGGATCCCAGGGATTTAGAATCTGGGGAATTTAGAATCTGGGGTAATTGGAATCCCGGGGATTTAGAATCTCGGGGGATTTAGGATCCCGTGGGATTTAGGATGTGGGGGATTTAGGATCCCGGAAGATTTCGGATTTAGAATCCCGAAGGATTTCGGATTTAGAATCCCGGGGGATTTAGGATCCGGAAGATTTAGAATCCCGGGGGATGTAGGATCCCGGGGATTGAGAATCCCAGGGGATTTAGGATCTGGGGGATTAAGGATTCCGGAAGATTTCGGATTTAGAATCCTGTTACGTTCGCCACACAACGTAGGCGATCCCAAACCCTCAAGGGCGAAGTATGGGACTTCCCTGTCTTCGAGACCCCAAACCACCGTGCGGGTAAACGCCGTCTTGAACGAATTTATAATGTTACGATCGCCACTTCGCACAATCACGCCTAGTATTGAATTATATCGTTGTCATTGAATTATAGATTGCTATTAAGTTCAACTATATTTTTATAAACGAATTATATTGTAGGGAGTAGGGCAATTTAGGCTAGAAGTTTGAATTATATAGATGCAAAAGAGATGTAGGATGTAAGAATATTTAAGTAGGTAGTAAGGTTTTGGTGGAGTGTTCCTGACCATGCGCGCGAGACTATCACCCAATCGTGCAGCGGATCCAAGCCCAGGCCCCGCCCGGTCTACGATGCGCCCCAATGGAGTCCTCGACGCGCCAATGAGCCCCACAATCATTGGCACTCGCAATTCGCCATGGCTGGCGGCTGCCGCGAGTGTTTCGCCGGACCGGCGGCAAGCACGGCATTTCCCCTCGCATCGAAACACAACGTCTGACCTCGTACCAAACCAGTTCCCCAAGCTTTTCAAGCTGCGATGGGGGTCAACTGCCCAGCTGGGAGGGCATTCACCGCCGACGCGGACCCAACGGTACAGGGAAATCCCATATATATGGCCGGTGGAGCAGCTGACGGGGCTTTTGGTACGTCGATCGCTGGTGGAAGCGGGTGGATTTGGTTGGAACGTCTTTTCGGTGCGGATCTTGAGTGTGCGGAGCAAGTACGAGGTGTACTAGCGGTGACGACCGAAAAATTCGGTTTCGAATTGGACGGCAGCTCGAGCGTGAATTGGCGGACGGTTGCTTACCTTGGAGATCGTTGCTGGATTGACTGGAGGAAAATCAGGAGGAGGACGGCGTACGACAAGCGGCGGAAATAGGCTAAGAAGAACAAACTGTAAGTAAACTTAAGACTAGATAGGGATAGATAGGGAGTTTAAAATAAATAAATAGTGTATTAGGAAAAGCGGAGTGTGATTTTGTGAAGTGGCGAGGCGGAAATCGCGTTCCTGGCGGTGTTCTGGTGCTCCCCTATCGATCGGTGGTTTTGGGTCACCGTGAATCCGATTCCCGTTTTGGGATTCGCGGACAGGGCAGTCCCGGCGCGGAAACGGGTGGCGCCCTTTCTTTTTTAAAATACATTTTCCCACACCCCTCTTCGCGGGTGAAGCCGGGTGGGATTGACCGAACCGTGGCTGGGATCGGCTACGGTAGAGTGGAGAACGTTACGAAAATTATAGACGTAACAATCCCGGGGGATTCCGGATTTAGAATCCCGGGGATTTAGAATCCCGGGGGATTTAGAATCCCGGGGGATTTGAAATCCCGGGGGTTTAAGGTTCCCGGGGGATTTAGGATCCCGGGATATTTATGATCCCAGGAGATTAAGGATCCCGGGGATTTAAGATTTAGAATCCCGGGGGATTAAGAATCCCGGGTGATTCAGGATCTAGGGGATTTAGGATCTAGGGGACTTAGGATCCCGGGGGATTTAGAATCCCGGGGCATTTCTAAATCCCGGGATTCTTCCCGGGGGATTTAGGACCCCGGAGGACTTAGGGTCTGGTGGATTTAGATTCCTGGGGGTTTTAAGATCCCGGGGGATTTAGGATCCCGGGAGATTTAGGATCCTGGGGGATTTGAAATCCCGGGGGATTTAGAATCCCGGGCGATTTAGGATCTAGGGGACTAAGGATCCTAGGGATTCAGGATCTAGGGGACTAAGGATCACGAGGGACTTAGGATCCCGGGGAATTTAGGATCTGGGGAATTTTGGATCCCGGGCGATTTAGGGTTCCGGGGGATTTAGGATCTGGGAAATTTATGATCTGGGGGATTTAGAATTCCGGACGATATAGGATCCCGGGGGATTTAGGATCTGGGGGATTTAGGATCCCGGGGGATTTCGGATTTAGAATCCCGGGAGATTTAGGATCTGGAAGATTCAGAATCCCGGGGGATCTAGAATCTAGGGCGATTTAGAATCCTGGGGGATTATGAATCCCGGGGGATCTAGGATCTAGGGGATTTAGGATCTAGGGGACTTAGGATCCCGTGGAATTTAGGATCTGGGGAATTTTGGATCCCGGGCGATTTAGGGTTCCGGGGGATTTAGGAACTGGGAAATTTAGAATCTGGGGGATTTAGAATTCCGAGCGATATAGGATCCCGGGGGATTTAGGATCCCGGGGAATTTAGAATCCCGGGTGATCTAGAATCCCGGGGATTTAGAATCCCGGGATATTTAGGATCCCGGGAGATTAAGGATCCCGGGGGATTTAAGATTTAGAATCCCGGGGGATTTGAAATACCGGGGGATAATGAATCCCGGGCGATTTAGGATCTAGAGGATATAGGATCCCGGGAATCTAGAATCCCGGGCGATTTAGAATCCTGGGCGATTTAGAATCCTGGGGGATTAAGGATCCCGGATGATTTAGGATCTAGGGGATTTAGGATCTAGGGGACTTAGGATCCCGGGGGATTTAGAATCCCGGGCGATTTAGGATCTAAGGGACTAAGGATCCCGGGGATTCAGGATCTAGGGGACTAAGGATCCCGAGGGACTTAGGATCCCGGGGAATTTAGGATCTAGGGGGCTAAGAATCCCAGGGGATCTAGAATCCCGGGGAATCTAGAATCCTGGGGGATTTAGAATCCCGGGGGATTTAGGATCTGGGGGATTTAGGATCCCGGGGAATCTAGGATCTGGGGGCTTTAGAGTCTGGGAGATTTAGAATCCCGGGGGATCTAGGATCTGGGGGATTTAGGATCCCGGGGGATTTCGGATTTAGAATCCCGGGAGATTTAGGATCTGGAAGATTCAGAATCCCGGGGGATCTAGAATCTAGGGCAGTTTAGAATCCTGGGGGATTATGAATCCCGGGGATCTAGGATCTAGGGGATTAAGGATCTAGGGGACTTAGGATCCCGGGGGATTTAGAACCCCGGGATTCTTCCCGGGGGATTTAGGATCCCGGGGGATTTAGGATATAGCATCCCGGGGGATTTAGGATCCGGGGGTTTTAGGTTCCCGGGGGATTTAGGATCCCGGGAGATTAAGGATCCCGGGGGATTTAAGATTTAGAATCCCGGGGGATTTGAAATCCCGGGGCATTTAGAATCCCTGGCGATTGAGAATCCTGAGGGATTAAGAATCCCGAGTGATTTAGGATCTAGGGGATTTAGGATCTATCGGACTTAGGATCCCGGGGTATTTAGAATCTCGGGGCATTTCTGAATCCCGGGATTATTCCCGGGGGATTTAGGATCCCGGAGGATTTAGGGTCTGGTGGATTTAGATTCCCGGGGGTTTTAAGATCCCGGGGGATTTGGGATCCTGGGAGATTTGAGATCCCGGGGGATTTAGGTTTTAGAATCCCGGGGGATTTGAAATCCCGGGGGATTTAGAATCCCGGGCGATTTAGGATCTAGGGGACTAAGGATCCCGGGGATTCAGGATCTAGGGGACTAAGGATCCCGGGGGACTTAGGACCTCGGGGAATTTAGGATCTGGGGGATTTAGGATCCCGGGAGATTTAGGATCCCGGGCGATTTAGGATTCCGGGGGATTTAGGACCTGGGGGATTTAGAATTCCGGGCGATATAGCATCCCGGGGTTTTAGGATCCCGGCGAATTTAGAATCCCGGGGGATCTAGAATCCCGGGGGAATGAGGATCTGGGGGATTTTGAATCCCGGGGGATTTAGGATCCCGGGGTGATTTGGGATACCGGAGGATTTAGGATCTGGGTGATTTGGAGTCCCGGGGGATTTAGAATCTGGAGGTTTTGGAATTCCGGGGGATTTAGAATCTGGGGAATTTAGAATCTGGGGGATTTAGAATCTGGGTGATTTGGGATCGCGGGGGATTTAGAATCCCGGGGAATTTAGGATCTGGGGGATTTAGGATCCCGGAGGATTTCGGATTTAGAATCCCGGGGGATCTAGGATCTGGGGGATTTACAATCCCGGGGGATTCAGGATCCTGGGCGATTTAGGATCCCGTGGGATTTAGGATTTTAAATCCTGGGGGATTGAGAATCCCGGGGGATTTGGGATCCCGGGAGATTTAGGATCTGTGGGATTTTGAATCCCGGGGGATTTAGAATCCCGGGGATTAAGGATCTAGGGGATTTAGGATCTAGGGGATTTAGGATCTACGGGGATTTCGAATCTCGGTGGATTTAGGGTCTGGGGAGATTCAGGATCTGGGGGATTTAGGATCTGGGGGATTTAGGATCCGGGGGATTTAGGATCTGGGGGATTTAGAATCGCGGGGGATTTAGGATCTGGGGAATTTAGGATCTCGGGGGATTAAGAATCCCGGGGGATTTAGGATTTAGATTCCCGGGGGATTTCGAATCCCGGGGGTGGGGCGATCGCGGTGGATAACTTAATGAATAGCTAACAACGAAAACATCATGGTTTTAATTTTGTGGAAATTTACTTGATATAATCAATTTCCTTCCAATGAAAAATAGCCTAGTTTGAAACTATGTAACCGTCACAAACAATTGGTGTTAACATTAAACGTCGACAGAGAGTATTCAATTTTTATAAAATTTATATACTTCAAGCAGTGATTTTAAAAACAACATCAAACCTTTTTCTCATGACTACGTAAAAAATTAAAAAAATTAAAATAAAACAGAAAAAAAATCATTAACAGCCATCATGATCTTCAAGGTCATTTCTGTCGTGCGTTATATCTCGCGAGCCAAACATAGGATTTGCATTATTAAGGTGTCAATCGACGCGTATTAACATTTTTTCTGAATCCATCAAATTTTCAAAAAAATCGTTTCAGCCGTTTTTTAGTTTAAGAAAAAAAGTGCAAAAAATTAGAGTTTCTTCATAAACAATAAATTTTTAACCTGATTTACGGAAGTCAGTTATCAATTTTTAAAAAATTAATATACTTCAAGCAATGTTTGAAAAAATATCATCAAAACTTTTTCTCATGATAACAAGAAACATTAAATTAAAAATTAAAAATCATTAACTGTCATCATGATCTTCAAGGTTATTTCTTCCATTCACTATATCTCACGAACCAGGTATAATATTTGCATCATTAAGGTGTCAATCGACGTGTTTTAAAATCTTTTTGATTATTTTAACATTATAAAAATCCGTTTCAGCGGTTTTTTTTTCAATTTAATAGAAGAAAATGAGAAAACTCCGGGTTTTTTCATAAAAAATATTTTTTTAACCTGATTTGCACAACACAGTAATAAATGTTTATAAAATTTATACACTCCTATCAGTTTTTGAAAAGAAACCAGCAAAACGTTTTTCATGATTCTGAAAAAATTCAATTAAAAATATAAAAAAAACATCCAAAGTTACCATATGAAAAGGGTTCTTCCGAATGATATTATATCTTTTATTCTCTTCTCTTTTATCATCTTCAATTCTATTACCTTATATCTTTTATTCTAAAGTCAATCACAGTTTCAAAATATTTGGATAATTTGAGCAGATTTTTAATAGTTTTTGCAGTCTTTTAATTAAAAAAGCGGCTTAAATTTTGAAAACCATCAAAATTTCCATCAAATTTGCATTTCAGGTAATCAATCATCATCACCCTTCCACCAAAAATCTTACTTAATCAATGGGCCCTCCCGTAAATGATATGATTAATATTAACTCATTCAAGTTACTGCTATGAATACCTCTCATTATTATTTAAAGTAGTATTATTTTCAAAACTATTATTGTTTTTAATATTTTTAATGCTTATCTAGATATTACTGGGAAGTTGACCGTGTGGACTTGAAGGGTCGCACTTCGCGGGTTGTTTTAAAATCTTCATACAAAATGTATTTCCCAGGCCAGTCATGGGAAAATAAATAACCAGAAAACAGTTTCTAAGTATACTTTGCACTCTGCTAAATACCTCGAATAAGAAATTATCTGGGTGTTTTGAGCGTCTTTTGGTAGTGTTTTAGGATTATTGAAAAAGTCGTGTTGTTGCTTTTTACCAAAATATTTTGTATTACCTCAAATACGTATTTCTGTTGCTACTTGCAACCTTCTTCAGTGTTTTGTACATATCGTGTAGAAGATCTTAAGAAATTATCGTTTATTTTGTTCAAATTGATAATTATTTAAGTACTTACAAAGTGAAAGTTGTACTTTGTAAATTTCGTTACCAAATTTAACTGGAGGTGGAAAACTCACAACTGATAGAGACCCCGAGACGATAAGTATTCAAGTGGACAATTTATGGAAATGTAAAGTTAACGCATTTAGCTGGATTTAAAAAAAACAGAAGGTGTCAGAGTTATCATGTATTAAAATATGACAAAAATAAGTGACTGACGTTCAATGCAGACCAAAATTAGGAGCATTCACCGTATAATAAGGACGCAAAAAAGAGATTTGAAAACAAACTTTTATGAAATATGCAAAACAATATTTTCTGTATGTTTTCTGGTAAAATTTTGAAATATGCACTGAATTTCGTTTAAATTTTTTATAAAGATTCTAATGATTGTTTTAGAGGGTATTTTTTTCCAAAATACGCTGAACATAAAAGTTGGAAAGATTGCAAACTAAAGCAGAATTTTTCTCAGCACAAAAATGAGTAATTCAATCAAAAAGTCAAAATCTTAAAGAATATGAACCAATAGTGCATAATTTTAAACTTTCTTCACACTTGCATATACGACAAACAGTTCTTATTCTATTCTATTTCTTTTCATTTTCAATTACCATTAGACCGCATAAAGATGTAATCTAACATGTTCGCATTAATTTAAATCCAACCGTCATTCACTTGCAGCCAATAGAAAATAAAAAAAATGTAAGATATTGCGTCCTTAAAAATTATCGTTAATCCAGAACACTGAAATTCTCTTTTCACAAGGTGAAGAAAGTCTTTTACAGCTTCACCACGATAAGAATCTCCCCCTTTTGTAGAGTTTTGCTCTTTTACTGTGTGCATTGGAACCCAACGGCAAAGAAAGAAGTGACTAAATAGGATTTGCATTGAAACGGTTGAATACAATTCGTGGTAAGCGTTTTGCGTCAGAAAACAAAAATTTGACCCACGTTATTGTGATCTGTGAAAATGGTCATACATATGTACATATATACCCCTACATAGCTAAGAGAAATTGAGCCGAACTTATCATATGACACATTTTTGGAGGTATACCCTGAATAATACCAATTTCCAAGAAAAATTATTATGATCCTCACAATTTAGAATAGAGTGTTAACACCAGAATTTACTATTCGGAATATAACACATTTATATCATACTATATAATTTAATGAACAAGTTGAATGCAATTGGAGTCAATGTAACAATGTATCCTTCTATGTTTAAACACTGTTTCGGTTTGAAAACTTAATTTTTCCACTGTCTCATACCATTCAGTTCTGAGCAAGACAGTTACGATGATTGAAAAGTCCTACAAGGACATTGTAAGGCGACGGTAAGCTTAGTTCTTTAGTCGGCGGCGAAACGTAAATACTCCTGTTACGTTGAAATGCGGCCAAGAATATCGCAAATTTTATGAAAGCAAAGTCTGTGTACATTCAGGAAAGAAAGATTCGCTTCGCAGTCAAGTTGTTCCACAGCTAAGCAACCTGAAGACGTTTACTTAAGATTTTTATTAAGATACGCTCCCATATGAATGTATCCATGCATGAATGTGCTCAGCTGGCATGCACGAAAGCTAGAAAGGCTAAGTCTCTTGACTATGAATTCGTCTTTTGAGGCGACAAGCAAAATCTGTTCTATGTACTTACGTACTCCTAATTGAGATTAATTATGTGTCATTCGCCTGCGCTCGTTCTTAACGTTGTTTAAAACTGAAGAAAAAACCAGGAGTGGACACTCAGAATACGGCTTGAACTTGAAAACATTCACGGTAAGCGGTTTGAGTATTTCAGTGTGGTGAACATTTTGCAATGTTTCACTGTTGACCGTTTCAGTATGAAGATGTTACCAGGTGTAGGCGTTCTCCATGATGAGTTTTTTGTTTAATGAACTTGTCCATGTTTTGTGTTCATGTTAAACATGACAATGCATTATTTTATCCCAAAAAGTTTATTAGCAAAAAAAGTCATTTAAAAATTGAGTTTGCTCGAGATGCTTGGACTGTAAATAGTCAAAGCAGGTCAAATGATAATGCAAAAATTTTAATAATTGTTCATTTGGTAGACGATTTTTTTCACATCCAAAAGAAACTTGAGCACTGATTCTGAACAATTTAGTTGGCTTTTCACAAGAAAAACTTGGATTGCTAAGTGCTTTCTTCGAAAAGACCATAACATGACTACGCTAGAGTAGTTGCCCATCAAAACACCATCATAAGCTTACATATTTAAAGCTAAGCGAATCATTCATGTTCGAATCAATACAAGTTTAGTTTGACTTCTAGCAATACTATAAGAGTAAAACATACTTACAAATTATTTACTTTGTTTTGCCAGCAATGTTTGTAAAACAATGAATTGTAGTATTTTTTTCCTTTTTCGGTGCAAGTTTTCAGCCGCTTAAAACGAGTGGCTTTCCTCGTAAGAGTATGCAGTATTTTGAAAATCATTTGAACTATTTTTCATTGAGCTCCACTCCCAAAAGATATTCAGGCAAAAACTGAATTATTTTCCATGTTATGAATGCACAACACTGCATGTGTTCGAATAGAGCTGTCCGGAAAAGTACTGAAATGCGGATGAAAATCAAAAAAGGGATAATATCTGTATTTGATTTCGATGTACTTGGAACAATAGCAGAGATTATTTGGACTCACGCCGTAGGTACTGTTCCAGTCAGCAAGCGGGAGAAGGACTTCTACGCTTTTTGCATAAGTGCTTCCGAGGATCCCACATTGTGGTACTCGACGTCAGCTAATGTGACATCGAGCGTTGTCACTGATTTCATAATTCTCGGCTACTTCATCTGGCGCTGACGTCAACAAGATGCCAAAGTGCTCCACTTGCTGTTTTGTTCCTCTTCATTCAGTATATGTCCTGTGTTGACATTTATTGTCTTCGGAGTCATCTCCACATGGTGTGATACCTAGAGTATATAGTTGGTTCCCTAAAGTAGCTGATAGAACGTGAACCCTCTGAAAACGACAGCGATAACTACGTTGTGTTTTACTTAACACCATTGGCATCCTGAACAATACAGATAATGAGTCTATGATGTATGATGCTAATTTGATAGGAGCACATATACATCCTTGAACCAATGATGTACCGAAAGATATTGCCTATCGGAAAGTACTTCAAATGTGATAGGTACGCGAGTATGGAGGGATATCTTTTGTTTATTAAAATAAGCTGTGAACCTCCGATTTTCTCCATGGGTGAAAATATCATAGGTCAAAAGTGAAGCAGATATCCTATTTTTATTTTCAGATGAACATTAACTCACATATAAATTGTAACAGGTTCAAATCATTCACACGTTTTATGTTGCTTAACCACACATTTAACGCAAAAATAGAGTTAACTTATTTCAAAGGACTTTTTTGGCTTATTTGAGATTTGTGTGAGAGGGGTTAAGTTTGAACGTCTTTCAATTTTTCAGAGGTGTTTTCTTAAATAATGTTGAATATGTTCCTCAGATTAAAATGATATAACTTTCGTATTGAAAATTCTGAATTTAACATTCCATTTAAGGTTGTTTCCAGTATAACATATCGGTATTGAATTATCTACATACAATTATATTTCTAGCTGATAATGTCCGCGAAAATTCGGTAAATATATTTATAAACTAAAAAACATTTTCGTATTGCAAACCAAGTAAACTATTTTCATGCTCAAATCGAAAATAAATGAATATTAACAAATAAGCATTTATTTATAAGCGCATGATATTCCTTTAAATTTTTTAGGATACCTTCCAGATACAAAGCAAAAAACAAGCAATCAAAAATGAATCGTAAGTAATGAAATGTAGTGATAAGAAACATATTTTTCGAAGTTAACAAACCAGTCGTTGCTTTAGATGTAAATCCACTCATTTGTATCTTTTCTAATCTCTTTTTGTATATTCAGGCGTAAAATCAAACAAGACACAAAGTATTATGTAAAAAAATTTGAAACTCGGGTTTCCGCACTATTAACGGCTGTTCAAGTAGAAACTTAATAACACAGTTCATTCTTCTTTCTGTAAAAAGTTCGATTTGTCACTTATGAAGTTAGACATTTTAAACCACGCATATATCCTGAGCCGTTTTCTAATAATATTTTCGTGAAATATAATTGAAAGCACAAGCATCGTTAAATATAATTAGAACATTGAAAACCATTTGTGAAACGTTATATTTATGAATGTCCCGTTTTTCTTAAGGTTTCTCTCAGACAGCAATATTAATCAATTACGGGTATTTAAGTTATTATTTAGAACTTTCTAGCTTTTTATTGTAATTTTAGTAAAAATCGAATAGTGGTAATTTTAGTAGAAAACAAATGAGTTCTTTGCCTTTGCATCCTGATTAAAGCATCTTTAAATCAATTGTAAGTAAGAGTATAATAGTAAAGTAAATTTAAAGGAAATGATTTCCTACGCTAAGATGTGTAAATCGTTAACTGTTGAATCAACCCGAACCACGAAACACAACGCCAGCGATACAATTAACGGCAGCGGTACTTGCTTGGTAAATCATCCATGGTCATCTACCAGCATACGATTGATAGAGAGAAAAAGAATCATGGCTGCGATCTTACCGATGGCAACTGAACCACCGCACCAGTTTCCTTGAGTAAAGTATATCAGTTTCGTATCCAAATGTTGACTTGAATAAAAGAAACCAGTAAATGGTCATATAATTATGGTAGTATATCTAATGCAATAATTAAATAGATAGAAGGTACGTCCCAGAGTTTCAAGGGAAATTTGACATGAGTCATAATATGCATAGTCTACGTATAACGAGTTCCTAAACCTAGAGCATGAAGTGTAATATCAAACCTCGCAAATGCGGCAGCAGAACGCTGTAAAAATGATTTGTCATTATATTTTTTGAACAGAATTATTCTATTATTCCAGATATTATAATTTCTAAAAGATATTTTAAAATAGATTTAATTACTTCTGTTCATAATCAACACAAACACGTTGCACGTTCAAATAAGTAAGCACTATTATTAATTTTCATATGAATTATTTTGCAATAGAACCGTTTGAAACACTTTCCATTACATGATCAAATGCAAAAAATATTTTCTGTTTTGAATAAATTGTATAAAACTTTAAATATGAATCCTAAAATGACGAAACTGATATAAAATATATTTGTAATAAGAAATAATTTTCATTGATCAAAATAGTTGGCGACTACTTAAAATAATTGTTATTAATGGGAAAAGATTCACACAAATTGGAAAACTAAGAAAACTATGATTTTTCGAGTTCTTTTGAATGAATTGTCGCACAAGAGTGTAACTCACGTAAACAAAGTCGTATCGAATTTGTTAAGGTGTCAATCGAAGCGTCTTTGGAATTTTAAGAGCTGATTAGTTTTTGGGAAACTTCGGTCGGGGGGGTTTGCTGTTTTGCCCGTTTGAAGGTCATTTCTGTCATGCGTTATATATCGCGAACCAAACATACGATTCCCTTGATCAAGGTGTCAATCGACGCGTATTAACATTTATGTGATTCTAGCAAGTTTTCAAAAAATTCGTTAGAGGTGTTTTTTAATTTTTTAAAAAAAAGTGCAAAAAATTGTGTTTTTTTCAAAAACAATAAATTTTTAACCTTATTGTCAAGTCCAAGTAATCAAAGTTTATATGATTTACATACTCCAACAAAACAGTTTTTATAAAAATGTCATCAAAATTTTTACTCATGATTACAAAAAAAGTCAAATAAAAAATAAAAACCCATTAACAGTCATCATGCTCTTCAAGGTCATTTCTGTCATGCGTTATATCTCGCGAAGGAAACATAGGATTTGCATAGTTTAGGTGTCATTGTACGCGTATTAATATTTTTGTAAATCTGTCGCATTTTTAAAAAAATCTTTGGAGCCGTTTTTTTAATTTAAGAAAATAAACTGCAAAAAATTAGGTTTTTTTCATAAACAATAAATTTTTAAGCTGATTTGCGAAAAATAGTAATCAATGTTTATAAAATTTATATATTGCAAACAATGTTTGTAAAAACACAATCAAAACTTTGCCCCATGATTACGTGAAAAATTAAATTAAAAAAAAAAATTATTAAAACTCATCAAGATTTTCAAGGTCATTTTTATCATTCATTATATCTCACGAACCAGATATAATATTTGCATCATTATGGTGTCAGTTGACGTGTATTAACATCTTTGTGAAGTTTTCAACAATATAAAAATTCGTTTCAGCCGTTTTTTTAATTTGATAGAAGAAAATGCGAAAAATTATGTTTTTTTTTATAAATTTTTTTTTAACCTGATTTGCACAGCACAGTGATACCAGTTTATAAAATTTATACATTCTCATTAGTTTTTGAAGAGACACCTGCAAAATTTTCTTCCATGATTATGAAAAAAACTAAATAAAAAATAAAAAAAATCATTCAAAGTTACCATGTAAAGAAGGTTCATACGAATGCTATTACTTTATATCCTTTATTCTAAAAAAAAATTTGTAAATTCAATCAAAGTTTTAAAATATTTGCATAATTGAGCAGCTTTTTAATAGTTTTTATAGTCTTTTAATTAAAAAAACTGCTTAAATTTTGAAAACCAACAAAAATTTTCAAGATCAAAAAGGCCCCCACCAATTGATCCGCGTGAATATTCATCGACCAAAAACCTTACGTAATCAATGGACCCTCCCGTAGACGATATGATTCATATTAACTCATTCCTGTTACTGCTATGAATACCTCTCATTGTTGTAATGTTGTTGATGTTTTTGTAGATATTACTGGGAAGTTGACCGTGTGGACCTCAAGGGTCGCACCTTGCGGCTTGTTATTTTATAATTTTCAAAAATCGATACAGAAAAATCGCATTAAAATTTCATATAGATTGGGGCAATCTAACTGTTTTTTTTTTGTGCGCAACTTTCACTTTGTCACCCGATCGCACTAATCCGCTCCGCACGCAATGGCACCGCCTACTTGGATTTGTTTGGCTAGATCAGCTGTTACATTTTATTATTCGACTTCGGACCCTTCATTCTCAGAATTGAACGTTTACATGTCAATTAAGGAGCAGGAGGTTACTAAAACCAGTGTAACAGCGCTCTCTCAACATCAGTTTAGTTTCATTAAAGAAAACTTTAACCACGTTTTTTCGAAACAGCATTTTTCTACGCCACGTTGATGAAACCTCGGAAACTACAGAACCGTATCTCACCAAATTTTTACCAGACATTTTTTATAACTACAGCTATAGCGCAAATATAGGGTTTTGATTTGAAATATTTTTTTTTGGCCAAAAACTGTGAAAACAACATGTTTTTTCGTAATTTTTAGAAAAATGTCTGCCATTTTGCTAATTTGGCAAAAATCAAAAATCGCCCCATTTGCGCTGCAGCTTTTGAACATACTGAACCTAAAACTATTAGATTATTTTGTTTCAGACCGACCATCTCGAAAATTTCATCAACAGCGCACACCCCTCTCGTTATTTTGATATTTTTTCAACCAGCAGTTTCCTTACACACATATAACTAATTTGTGTATAGCTAGAGTCTATTTATTGAGTTACCAATATTCGTAATTTAAACCTATATGAAAAAAATAATAAAAATAATCCGTTTTTACACTGCTAAAAGGAGGAAGACCCCTTAAGTTCTATTTAAAAACTTCTAAATTTTCACTGTATTTAGATTTTGACTGTCCAAGTATACTTAGATCAACAATTTAAAAAAAGCCTTATCATAAAAATGGAAAACGAATTTAACATGAGAGAATAATTATTTCAAAAAATAACAAAAAACCTACCTAAGAGTTTTTACATTTCAATTTTGTAATTGCAAAATAACTGCAGAATTCATCTTCATTTATTGGGAACGGGATTATTGAATAAAAATAACAAAATATATAAAAATAATGGATAAACAGATAGAACCATTTACCGTAGGCAACTTTGGATTTCGTTCGATTATCAATTCCACTTTTAACTTAGTTTTCGTGTTTATTATAATATGATAATAGCACCCTACCAAGAACTTCTGATGCATTCATCTAGTTGTATTGTGTGTTTTTAAAACATCTAAGCTTCTGTAAAATCGTTTGCTATTTGCTAAACAATCGTTTCTGCAACCTGCAATCGAAACAACGTTGTATTTTATAAATTTCGTACAGGAGGGCAATTAAGGCTGTTGCGTATTTAACGTCTTTCTCAACATAGCATGCATAAGATGTGTTCCAGCCCTAAATAGATACACTTCCTCCACAAATTCAACAATTTTACAAACACACATTTTTTTCATACGAATAAAAACACCTCCCTGTTTGTACAGAATATTCTTGAATAGAACGTCTCCCTCTTTTAAAGCCGATGCCATTCGTATACACTCAATATTCTTGTTGTTATTCAACATTTGAAAATTGTCATCAAATAGAATTCGTCACTAAAAGATTTATGAGCATCTCATCTGCGATGGAATCTTGTGATCATTTTCAATTCACCCCAAAAACGCGTCTTTTTTCAGCTAGGATATAAGCGTTTCCTTAAATCCCCCCTATGTGCTTATCATCATTGAACGTGCACGCAAAAAAGGAAATCATCAAAATATTGACGGAGATTTTGCACATAAACGCTGACTGTTTATCGAATAACGTTTATAAATTATATACTTTATGATTGCTGCAATATAAAATGTAATGGCGATAATTGTGATTTTTAAAACAGTCTGCAATATTAAACAATTGTTGGGTGAATACACATAATACAATTTTTAAGGATACTTTAATACAGAGAGCCATATGTATTTTTTTCTTCTTTGAATTGGTATTAAAGCTACAATATTTAAATAATTTTCGGAGAACTCCACAACGCTCAACTATCGGTTTAATTCTTCTTTCTCTTTCAGCTTTTTTATTAACGAGCAAAAACCATTGATTTTTCAATGAAATAACTAGAGCATAGGTTAAATCAGAAAAATCGAAATAGACGGTACCAAAAGCCTTGAAAATCATTATTTGGTCAAAGTAAGAATATCATTTATTTATGCATACAACAGATAGAGTAATCTTTCATCGCGTGCACTGTCCTGAAAATTAACACGGCCTATGAAATCTAGAAGAATAGAACGAATCCAAAAAGGAGCCGCACAATACAATTTTTATATAGATGTGTTATATGTTTATTGTATCCTATTTGCTAGATCACTGGATTAAAATTCATTCAGGCACTTGTGCGCTGTTGGGCAGTGAATTTAAAAAAAAAACCAACACAACGACAAAACGTAGGTCCTGAGGACTCCCTATTATTAAATAATAGTGTTTCTGCTTTAGTTGCGAAAATTATTGCGCTGTCCTTCAAGCTATCTTGTTGCATTAACATTCAGAATTCCTTTCGTGTGATCCAATACAAATTTTATTTGATGCTGAGACTTTGAGACTGTAGAAATTGTTTGGTGAAAATGTTGCTCATTCTGCTTTTCGTAAAATTGGAAATAGTTGTTCCAACTAAAATATTTCCAATATTAAATATATTGGAAATATTTTAGTAAGAAGCCCAAGTGAGTGTCAAGAGATGCATTTTCAATTTTCCACAGTATTTTTGTTATTTTAAAGAATATTTTCTGAAATTCATTTGTGAAAACATACACATAATGTCAGTCGCGATTCTTTTGAAGTGAATTTCTGCAAGACTTGTTTTCAACAAAAATCTTGCGTGACTGTTTTCCTAAATTTGAAAGGTGACTACTTTTTCTACGGTTCTACAATAATATCATAAAATGATCTGTTTTGAGGGCCTCCATTATATTAAAAATATATGTTTTAAAAATATTCACACAGATTGATGAAATGTAAGATTCTTCTTCATGTGAAGAACAACTATGAATATATCCAATACACCATGTGATGATAATTGCTGTGTGGGAAGCCATCTCACCATTTAAAACTGTATAATTCTTTAAAATTTGACATTGGCAATTCAATAAAATATAGTTCGAAATGTCCTTCAAATTTTTGGCACAAAAAAACACTTCATTCAAAAAAATTCTTCTTTGGAAAAAATTAGCAATTAATCCTTCAAATTGATGTTCTCCTATCACTTATGGAGAAGAATTTTTGTATAAATATTTACTAACGTGTATATAATTTATATTTCCAATAATATGCACGTACTCATTAAAATGGTATTCTGTTTATGTAAATATTAGAAAATAATCAATTCTAGACTCACAGTAACTGACACGAGAAATTCGCATATTAGTAGTTGAAATTTTTTCAAGATCTTCAAAGCTTTATATCTCTTTAATAAATTAAGTCAAACATTTGTTAAATACGCAGATTAGCCTTAGCAATTACAAATTTCTGCATTAGTTTTCTCCTGAATTTGGCTTTCTTGCTATCAAAATCAATTATTTCTGATGTGTTTACTAGTTGGTATATTTGCTATACCGTGTCATTTTTAAGGTGATTTTAAATACACGAAAAAACACAATTAATTTTAATATCAATAGATTATATATTTTCCTTTATTATCTACAATCTCTTCCCATCTTTTTGGTAATTGTCGAATTTCATCGGAATAAAATTTCTTATCGTTTGGATTAAATTTTTTACTTTGGCTGCTTTGGAAATCAGCTTTGTTTTGAAATGTTTTTTCACCTTAAGAACCACTGCAGGCTTCTAAACAAATGAAAACCGTTTAGAAAATATGCTTGATGAGGCATAATTTTCTAGTCAAATTCTTTCATTTTTTCTGGGGTAACTTTTGCAGTATGTGGTCGGGCGTTATAGGGATAAAAAAGAACTTTCATCTTGTTTATTAAAGAAGAGTGTTATTTAATCAACTCTGCATTCAAAGTACTAAGTTGATGACAATACACATTAAAATGTGATAGTTTCATTAGAAAGCAGCAATTCAAAACAGGCAACTCCTGACATATCCCGTCAAATAGATAGAAGAATCTTTTTTGGGCACAGTCCTGGTGTGGCAGTTGGTTCTGGTGTCTGATTTACTTCCACCCATTGTCTTTTCCACAGGACGTTGTTATAGACATATAGACACTTTTCATCCCCTGTTACAATACGGTTGAGAAAAGGTTGCGTTTCTTTGTGGCGTAACAAATGGAAAGAAGTGTTCACTCTTTCTTAGAGATTTGATGTCGATAACTGATGTGGGATCAATTTTTCAAGCTTGGATACTTTTTGTATCTGTACCAAATTCATGCAAAGACCTCTTTGCAATCATATCCACGGTTAAAGTTGGTTTTGGATCCACCAGGTTTTTTAACGCCACGTCGGCAAATTCAGTGGAATGTCCTGAGTGAGATACATTACTTGCACTAAAAGTGTTTTCATAATTAATCGTATTTATCTCTGCCGCAGCTGCTGTAGCATTTTTACCACTTTGAAAAAGTACAAAATGTGCTCTTTGTATTCGTTAGTATTTTCTATTTTTTCACTATCATCTTAAATTCGATCTTCTCAAAAACTAATTATCAAATGACTAACTGCATAAAGTCTCAGGGGGTAAATATAAAGGCAGTTTACTTACATCTATTCAAACAAAGATGACTCATCAAAATGATTCAGGGCGAATTCACGGGAACTTATGGACTGATCTGATATAAAAATTAATTTCGAACGCTGATTAAATTAACTCTTCTTTTTATATAAAATTGAAGTCGATAATTTTTTCGTACAAATAATATATTCATTTTCACGCTTTCAAAAGATACAACCTTTAATTGAATCCAGCAGATCGACTTTGTATCTCATGAAAGTTTCCTGGTTACTACCTTAAAACCTATAATTTCTTGAATGTTTCCAGGTATTAGAGAAGTTTATGCCTGTTTTGTGAGAATAAACTGATCTTATTTCACGTTTTTTAAACACATCGATCAAGAACCCAGCATTTGACTCACTTCAAAATATTACTTATTGAATTAATATGAGCACAACAGTCTATCTATTTATTTAAAACATCATCGAAATAACATTCTGCAGCATTTGCATAATTTATTTTCCATGAAAAATTGATTGAAAAATTCTACATTGTTTTTCAATGAGCAAAACATTTCATTTGTACATAACAATATCTAAATAACAAACTTAATTAGAATTCCATTCAAGGAGCCTGTTTACTTAAAAACTTTGCATGCATTTACTTAACAAAGAAGACACACAACAAGACGAACTCTGCAATTTAGCGGCAAATGTATTCAATTCCAATACATGCCATCCTGCAGATGAGTCTCCTTAACACTAGCACGCCTCATTTCATCAGTTCGGTTCTGAGTTTTATTTGATATGCTGTCCTGCAGGAGATGCAAGCATCTTACTTGGTGCTGGCTACGTAGACACCATCACCCTATCCTGCTAGCTTGTACATGGATACAAAGGAAAACGTTGTATGAGTTTATGTCCTTTTCAGCGAATGAATTCACTTGACGATGCCTTCCCGTAAATATTTGTTGATGGAAAATAAATAAATCAGGAAATCAAGTCAAAATGAGTTTCACTCATAAAAAATCACTTTTATCCATTTGAAATGCTGCATATAAACTACCCAACCTTACCCAACAGTCAAAAATTGTCAGAAAGATTCATTTTTTAATGATTTTTTAAAGATGTCCGAAAAGAATAAAAGAAAAAATTGTAGAATTTTCTGCATTACTGAATGATTGTTTAAATATATTAAAAAATTATCTATGTAGTTTTATCTAAGATTATTCATTGTATAGACTTGAAAATAGAAAACTCAAAACCTAGAATAGATGTTTTGAACTGAGAATTGAACTTTAAATGCAAATATTGGGAAAAATAAAATGATGACAAAATCTTACATAGAAGAAAAGCTGTACAAAGTATCCCCTAACGTGACTAAAACCGAAATTGAAGACCAAAAAGTTGAAAAAAAGGCTCAAAAATTATAAACTATCAAAAAGTTGACTAAACATTACAAGAACCAAACGAAGATAATTAAGGCAAGAAGAAAGCCCTAGAAAATAGTCTCCTGACAACAGTCTAACTCAGGATATTACCTTTTAAAGTCTAATTATTAGTTTTTCTCAACTTGGTCCACGTTATACTTAAGCAAAATATTTTAATTCTTACTTTCAAATGCAGAAGATTTGATGTCCGAAGCTGCAAAAGTATGGAGAAGAATTATAGTAAATTCGAGTGTGAATTCTTATTGGAAATGATAATGAAAAGTTCATTACCTTCCTCCTCAAATTTTAGGCAAGGAAAATGTAATGCGTGCCAATTGTTAATCGATAAAATAACAACTAATTGCAAAAATTTGCTTGTAATGTTTGGAACACCCTCTCAAAACCTAGTCAAAATTATTTGCCACTAATGTAAAACCCTAATAACTTCAAACTATTTGCCATACAAGTGAAATAAAAAATTCCAGTTAGTGTAAATGGAAATCTTAATTAATATAAATTAATATTAATTATTAATATAATATAACCTTTTGCTTTAAAAATAGCAGTTATTCTTTTTAGTAAACTTGACCCTAAGGGTCGACAGCTTGATGAGTAATTGCTGAATTGTAACATTTTTTTAGTGATTTTTCGACGTTTAAGAGTCCTCCCGTATCTTGCGCTTCAATATTGACCAAAGATGTTCAATTGGGTTCAGGTTCGGTGACTGAGGAAGCCAATCTTTGTGATGAGTACCATTATCTGAGAACCACTTCATTACCATTCGCGACTTGTGTGTGCGTCCTGTTGATGGAAACGGACACCATCCATGTTGGTATCACCACTAATTTTATTAAAATATGGTTCCAGCGCAGTTTTCAGTACTTTTAAATTCGTTTGGTCTGCACACACCACGACTTCACCCACACCATATGATGATATGCAACCCCATACCATTATACTTCCTCCTCCGCGTTTTAAAGTTGGTAGCACACATTCTGGCTTCTATAGTTCGCCCCACTCTGCATCAGACAAACATCTGAAATTATGTATTACAAACAGAATCAAGCTTCTAAACAACTAATCATGATTTATTTGTTCACTGTTATTGAAAGAATGCGTTTAAATAAATCCAAAATTAATAAAATCATTATACCTCGGAGAAAGATTTGTCCGACTGCACGATATATGACCATTCCTCCTTAGTGAAATTTTTATGTTGAATACACAACTGAAAATGCTTCGTTTTATTGTTCTCTCACAGTCAAGGTTTCTTCTTTGCATTGCAGCCTTTTAGCTCGGCATTCTAAAGTCTTCTCCTTACAATTCGGGCAGAAAATTATGTACTTCTCTGCGCCTCGGAATAAGTCAACAGTCAGTTCAGAAGAATCTTTTCTGGTTTTGTAAAGAAGCAAGTATCAACTGCCAGTCTTCTGCTCTTAAGATGCATTTCCTTCGACTTCGAATTTTCTTGAGTTTTGGTCCTTTTATAATGATTTATGGTGTACCACACAATACTATGTTTCTATCCACGATTTTCTGGAATTTTTTTGACCACGGGATCGTGTTCAGCGCGTCATTTTACGTGCGAATGCATATTTTGTTTTTTTTAAAGCGAATTAGAACTTTTCATAAAAACGTGCAAAAGATACTTTGAAAATCGAAAAAAACAGTCAAAACATAAAAAATCAACCTGGTAACAGTTTTACATAATTTGAGCTGAAACTTGAGGAATCTCAACATAACAAGTGGGTAAATTTTCAGCCTAATCGAAGAGGTCAAGCTCTGAGTTCTCAGGGTGTTAAAAGTTGCACATATTTTTTAACCCTAAAGGCGCCAATGCATTGGACTTCATATTCAACCCATTGACTAAAGCAAAAGGCGATACAGATAGCAGGATCGTAAAACAGTTCTTTTGTCTACTTGAAATTAGAAAGATCTATATTTGTGTTAGAGTTTTGTTCATAAGTTCAAAGAACGCAATGAATTTGAGCTATAAACGATAAATTCAACCAATTATGCCAAGACATCCTTGTTTGATCAGTAGTTTAAACATAATCCAATATCCCACTAATTACTATCACAAAAGTCTTGGAAATTAGTTTGCTTAGTCATTAATGCATGTATGATGACATGAGATCCCTTTTATCACGTTGACAGAGCAGTGATAACACACATTGTTATGTGGCAAAGTTGTCCGCCCAAATATCCTTTTTATTCCAATGTCTCATTTGCTCATTAAGAGTTTTTGTCGCTGGTGAAGAAGAGCTCGAAGATAACAGACTAAAAATATAAGACTATTCCCATTGAACATTTTGGTTGTATTGTAGAAGCCATTAATCATATTCTGCGGGGATCACATCCACTGAATGTCTATGTCTTCAAAACTTGGCAGAATCGCTGATATGTTTGCAATTTCTTGTACGATTCGCAACCATTTAAGGAAAGTTTCAAACATATTTCAAATTATTGTATTGCTAAGGAGTTAGTGGTCTTTAAATGCCATTTGACTAGTAAAGGATAATAGTTCAATGGATTAAAGTCATAAATACTGGGACTATGAAAATAATGCACAAACCATCTGATAGTTTATCATATGATCTGGTTGAAACAAAGAGAAGCTTCACAACGTCTATCACGAAAAGCAAAACCGAAGTAAATACACTAACCCTGCCTGCTTATTTTTAAAATTAACTGTTAAGAAATCGTTGATGAAACCAATGCAGAATTCTACCTGATGTCTTTTAGAAAATATAAGTAGCATTGGTAAGTATTTTAATTGACTTCAACTTCCTGGAATATTTGCCAAGGAGCACTTTACTTATTAATGTATAGTCTAACGATAATGCTATCATTACTTAAAATTCCTTCGATTTAGATGTGATACGTGCTACCATAAAATTATTTCGTATCTCTCCGTATCTCACACTTTTATTTTACTAGAAATAAGCTGTATAACCGTTATAACAAGATAAATGATTCTCAATTAGATATCGCAGTGATCTTCAATGGAACTTAAAATATTATCCAAGATTGTTAGAGTAAGAAATGGCATTGTTTGAGTTTTGATTCCCTAATAATTTAGCCACAAATTACTACTGTGAAAATTGAACTGCTTAAATGATGCAGCGTTTTCAGAATCAAACTAATTGCAATTATTGATTGTATTTATTAGGCTTTAAGTTATTGAAGGATTTCAACGCAGCATATGTCGGCCATTCATTTTCAATGCGATTTCTTTCAAACGTGTTTCTCAAGTAGATATGCGTACTCACGTCCACATATGTATGTCTTTCATTGTGTTCGATTCAACCAAGTGCCATTTAGGGTCGTTGTGTGGTTAAAATTCATCCGTATGTGTACGCAAGGATGCTTCGAAGGACGAGATTTGCACTTCTTGAAGGAACTATTACGGAAAGGCAATTCCATTAACGAGTCTAGTTAAGAGGCTCTCAGGCAATGAGTAGTGGAATTTCAAAACCATATTCACCCTCAGCTTAGACTATGGTTGCTATCAAACAATGAGCAAATTCGTTCTCTGAGGCGGTGATTATTACAGGACTTGTATCCCTCGTGACGTGTTACAGTTGGGGGATGGCAACCGCATACATGGTAATCTCTACGTCTGCGTTGCTCTGCAGATAAAAAGGACCCATGGTGAAGGGTGAATATTTAAGGTTTTGATGATGATTATGGGAAATGACAGAAGTTATGTGTATTTAGAAGACCCATTTGAGTCGTGCACTGAAAACATTCAACGAAATTCAACTCGGCTCCTATTCAATCCTCTTGAATCGCCACGACACTTCATTTCTCACTTCGCATCACATGCCCCATGATTACATATGTAACGTGTGTCGTCGCATCGCAGTGCTATTAAACATTTCTATCTGAAGAGGAAATTGTTCATGATCAACAGAACAGCTTCAATAGCTGCTCCTCGAGTGGAATATTATCCTGCAGGATGGTGTGTGGCATTAACTAACAATAGACCGAACAATGAAAGGCCATTTGAAATATTCTCCACTGTGAGGACTGTAGTATCATGATTAATAACGCAAAGTGATAAGACGAAGAGTAGCCGACATACTGCAGGATGGATAAGGAGCAACGAACAGACTGGTGATACATGGCATAAATTTCTTAGTTAGGTTCCGAATGAGGCGAGGCTTGTCAGGTGGTAATAAACTTACGAGATCTGGTAAATGGGAACTGAGCATGATTGTTGTCTGAAATTTTTGATGATAACTACTATCTCTTACACATTGCTTCAAAACTTACATAACAACCTCATAATAAGGAGAAATTGTCCTGTACAACTAATTGATTAGCCAGGAAAACGTACTTTATAGTCCATTATCGGAAAAAGAAGTTCAAATCTTATATCAAAAAGATGAGCTACATGTTTTTGTTCAACACAATTTTAGAATCGAGCTTACACTCTGAATTGTTTCACGTGCTGGTATAAGCACAGTACTTAATCATCCTGCATTCTTTCTTCTTCAATGGACGATAATTTTTCATTTGTGAAAAATCTTTGTCTCTGTCATCTGGGACAATACACAGAATGTGTATGTTAGTGTAAAGATTTAGTTTTCTAGTTGAAATCTTCAAATGAACTCCTTTTACTGCGTTTTGCTTTTAACTCACTGTTGGCTTTTAAGTAGACCGAAAAACCAACCGTGACTGCAAATTTAATAGTGAATCCTGGGTGGGTAGTCGCCTGTCTTATATCTTAACCAGTTCACAATTCTATTGCAAAAGTTTCTGACAAAGGGAAATTCCGCAAGTACGAGTACACGGTAAACTTTCTTAATGAAAACTTTTGCGAAGCGAACGAGATCCGGCTACCGGTTGGACTTGGCTTCTCTGGTTCATTCCTGTAGAAGATACCTGCGGTGCGGTGGCACTCGTATGTAATCCCTTAAAATGGTTACAGCAGGATCTTAGTTGAAGGAGCCAATTTCATTTGGTGCTGTCTATGCAGTTATATTCCCACAACCAAAGCTCTGGACTTTCCAGTTAATTTTCAATATTAGCTGCATGTTTAGTTTGCTTTTCGCAAGTAAGTTGAAGAAGGTGTTTGCCTTTTTGCTAGAGCATTTCGATCCATAAACAATCTTTGACTGGCTGAATATGTACATATATGTACACGTACTTTCACAAATGATTGAATGGTTTTATGTACTCCTTGCCGATTTGATTAAAATGTTTCTTTGAAGCCCCTTAAACCAAACCTGACGAATGACACCGTGAAGTTAGTAAGCAAATGATGCAATAAATAATCGATATTCTTCCTCTGTGAACTATCTTGCTTCGATTCTGGGTGTATAATAAATAAAATTTTGGATTCACCAGGAGAAATAAATGCAAAGAGATTACTGTCCTGTATAAGCAAGCATTTGATAGTGAAATTATTAGATATTTTCATCAAAAAATAGTTTGGGGACCAATATCTTGAGGTTCAAGGCGTTATTACAGTTTGCCAAGCATTTTTTCAATTTTATTCAGCTATGTTGCTGCAAATTTATGATTTTTTCATTTCAAATTGTTGAAAAGTTTAGAAAATGCAACTATATTGATAAGAGAAGTTTTTGATTAACATTGTCCCCTCAGCAATCGTTAAAATGCAAAAGGTGTTGTATTTTTGGCTGAATTCATTGTCATTCATATATGATATTGTACATCTTGCGTATTCAAAATCAAATAAATGAGATATGGTGTACAAATTGTATTTTTTCTGTATAAACGTAAAAAGTATCACTTGTTTCAGTCTATATTCCTTTAAAAAAAACTCAAATGACAATTCATCGAGAGTTTTAATAATCTAAATGATCTTGTTTCATGATTTCCAACTTATTAAGGAGTTTTTCATAGCTTGATCATAAAGAGGCAAAATTTTCAGCATTTGTATCCACGAATGAGTTTCATTATAATTACATTTGCTCAGTTTTGCGAATGGCATTACAATCAATGGCGCCAAAAATTGTTCATTTTATTTCAAAGTGGAACATCCACTGCATTTTAAATTTTCATTATGCCATTGTTTCCTTTCAGTACAACGTTCCGCTTGAAATTTCGTCTAATTGATTCTCACACCTTTTGAAATTCTTCTGCATAAAGCAAAACAGCATTCCATTCTCTGAAAATGCTCGTACAAATGCAACATGAAAACAAAAGACATGCAAAATTGAAAAAACTAGCGTTTCCAAAACTATGAAACACGTCCGCGATGTTTAACGCTTGAGGCGTTAACCCATTTGACAATTTCCCATCGCCAGTTGAATGGAGTCCTCAAAGTCCTTCGTCGCTATTATATGTGGGCGGAAAACAAACCTCAGATGTTTTACCATGTACCGCTCAAGAACGTGTCTGTATCTTCAATCTTATATTGTGATGCTCATCGTCCTTGCTGGAGGACACCAATGGCGAATCTCGATTAAGAATAATGCTGGTAATTGAAGGGATGTGCTATTGATAGAGGAGTATCCCTTGGTTTTAATGGCTACGATGTTTGCAAACTTGTGAACATAATAATAGGTGTAATAAAATATTCATCATCATCAATTATGTGGTTTGCACGTTTAAAGTACTGTAGCTCTCACTTATTGTATTTGCGTTTGAACTGAGTCCAATTATTAATAATAAACGAACTATTACTGGAAGCCCACTCGATTGAAAATTATGAATTAAGTAAATATGATTGATTTTCGCACATATGTATATTAAATTTAATTACCTGTAGACTACAATAGAATATTGCATGAAATTACAAAATCTCATGACTACTTGAACTTGAATGGAAAAAAAACTGTGCTTAGCTGTGTTGTTGATTTTTTCTCCTTGTTATTAGTTACGCCTTGAAGAACTCCTTTCTGAGTGTTTTTATCCTGAAAATAAAGTATTGCACCTTATAAAATGCTTGGCAGGCACTCAGATTCAGTTCAGTGTCAAATCCTTTTGCACAACTGAAAAGTTAAAACTTCGATCAAAAAAATTTACAATCAATATAAGAATTTTTAATGATTTGCGTTACAATACAACCTTCGACATGAAATGTAAAATGAACTCCTCACCTTCCACAACGTGGGATCATGTTAACCCCAAACAAAATTGCATTTATTACGGACAAGCATCGTAAAAATTACACATCATTGCTTTGTTCGTAAGGTATTATTATAGAACCGAACAAAATGTAAAAAAAAGATAGAAAAATAAACTGCAGCTACTGAGAACATTAGCTTCTTTTGCTGTGTTCTAAAAAACAATCAGCGCATTTGAAAGTGTTGAAATTAAAATAACCCCACGTTGTACGCTGAATTTTAAGAATTTCAAAGTTTGACATTACTGATGGGTGTGTTTGGCAAGTATCGGAGTTTTTCTTAACTTTGGATAGTTCGAGGGTTCTTTTAGACGGCTAGTCATTTTTCTAGTCATTAGCATATCTACATTATTTTTTTTCAAAATATGTGCTATCAGATAGTTTTCATAAAATTTGGTTTATATAAGATATTGTGCTTTCACAAAACGTGTTTTTTTTAAGTCTGCATTCTTCAAATACTGTTGTGAATCAATTTAGTTGAATTCCCCCTTTTGTAAATTTTAAGTTGCTTCGACAGTTCTTAGTGTGAATGTTTATTACAGTATTTTTGTCTTCCAATTAGAACGGAGCGTACAAGTAGTTTATTATGTTTCCTTTCATTTTGAAGGATTATGTTAGTGCCCTTAAAGTTCAATTACCAAACGGTTACATATGGGTAATTTGCATACATTGAAACCATAACGTGGAACTTAGCAAACGATCTTTGATCTTCTGGAAGAGATTTTTATTCCATTTTTGGATACTTGATATAGTGCGGTTGGTTTCCTTTAGGTAATTTTTTTCAAATTGACTTTCAAACTAATTTATCACTTCTTTTGCTCCATTTTCTATTTTTTATTTCATTTCATTTCCGATTGAAGTTTTTTTAATTCTGATAAATTTTATGATTTGAGGTGAAAGTAGTTGCCTACCTTAAACAAAAGCACTTTCTTTGTCACTTTTCCCAAATACGTTGCTTTTTCAATATTAGAGTTGTTCTTAGGATGTACAGAATGATTATACTACAACATATACTCATAAATACTTTCAGCAACATCGGTGCTCGTACAGAGCTGTCAGAGGATGTAGACTTATTACCAGATAAATTCCTGTGCCTAAGTGGCTTCACTCCAAATTTCTCAAGGAAAACTTCAATCATTAGTTCTATATTTAATTTAAAGCTAATTTTCGCACAGTATAACTTTAACGTAGTTCAAAAAGATTCACATGTGGTGTACTATCTTTTTAACTTCCCAGTATATGGGAAGTTCTTGTAATCGCCTCGAAAATCGAAATTGAAATTTTCAACATTTCTTTACGTTTTGAGGTCTATAGAGTATATATAAAGTGTTTTTAGAAAGGGAGATGTATGTGTGTGTGTGTATGTACGTACGTACGTACGTACGTATGTACGTTCGGGACACTTTTTTCTACGAGCATAACTCACGTAAACAAAGTCATATCGAGTTTGTTAATGTGCCAATCAAAGCTTCTTTGCAATCTTAAGAGCTGATTAGTTTTTGGTAAACTTCGGTCGGGGGGGTTTGCTGTTTTGCCCGTTTGAAGGTCATTTCTGTCATGCGTTATATCTCGCGAACCAAACATACGATTTGCTTTATCAAGGTGTCAACCGACGCGTATTAACATTTATGTGATTCTATCAAATTTGAAAAAAAATCCCTCAAGCGGTTTTTTAATTTTTTAAAAAAAAGTGCAAAAAATTGTTTTTTTTTGAAAAACTCAAAATTTTTAACCTGATTTTTAAACCTAAGTAATCAATGTTTATATAATTTACATACTCCAAATAGTTCTTGTGAAAAAACCAGCAAAAGTTTTTTTCATGATTACAAAAAAAATTAAATAAAAAATAAAAAATCATTAAACGTCCAAGGTCATTTACGTCATTCATTATATCTCGAGAACTAATTATAATATTTCCATCATTAAGGTGTCAATCGACGCGTATTATCATTTTTAAGATGTTTTTTTATGTTAAAAAAATCGTTAAAGCGGTTTTTTTAATATATTGAAAAAAAATCGAAAAGTAGTGTTTTTTCCATAAAAAATTCATTTTTCACCTGATTGTTGAAATGTTTGTAGAATTTATAAAATTTTATCAATTTTTGTAGAGAAACCAGCAAAAACTTTTCTCATGATTAAAAAAAATTAAATAAAAAATAAAAAATCATTAAACGTTCAAGGTCATTTACGTCATTCATTATATCTCGAGAACTAAATATAATATTTCCATCATTAAGGTGTCAATCGACGCGTATTATCATTTTTATGATGTTTTTTTATGTTAAAAAAATCGTTAAAGCGGTTTTTTTAATATATTGAAAAAAAATCGAAAAGTAGTGTTTTTTCCATAAAAAATTCATTTTTCACCTGATTGTTGAAATGTTTGTAGAATTTATAAAATTTTATCAATTTTTGTAGAGAAACCAGCAAAAACTTTTCTCATGATTAAAAAAAATTAAATTAAAAATAAAAAATCATTCGAAGTCACCATGTAAAAAGGGTTCATTCGAATCATAGTACCTTAAATCTCTTATTCTAAAAACATTGTTGTAATGTCAATCAAAGTTTATTAATATTTGCAAAATTTGAGCAGATTTTTAATAGTCTTCACAGCACCATGTTTTAACTTTAATGATAAAACTGCTTTGTAACCTGTCCCCCCTCCGATTGATCCGCGTGAATAATCAATCAAACCAATGCACCAAAATCCTTACTTAATCAATTGACGCTCGCGTAGATGTTATGATTAATATTAAGTCATTCCAATAACTTTTATGAGGGGTAAATTTTTATTATTTGAAGTAGTATTATTTCCATAATTATTATTGTGTTTAATATTTTTAATATCTATGCAGATATTACTGGGAAGTTGACCGTGTGGACCTCATGGATCGCACCTCACGGCTTGTTTTTTATGTTTTCAACTTTATAAAAAGTCCTTTCCGCCGTTTTTTCCATTTAATAAAAGAAAATGGGAAAATTAGAGTTTTTTTCATAATAAATAAATTTTTAACCTGATTTGCGCAGCTCAGTAATAAATGTTTATATAATTTATACATTCCTAATAGTTTTCGAAGAGAAACTGGCCAAATTATTTTGTATGATCCAAAAAAACCTAAAAAACGGCTCGTGACAAAACACAAATGCAATGATTATGCTGAAGTCATGGCAATTTTGAACAAAATTATTTAAAATGGACACCTCGCGAGAAAACCTCTTCAGTGGGCGTAATAACAAAAATGCATTTGCTAGCGCTCTTTTGTCCTTCAAGCATCGATGTAAAAATAACAAATAACGTAAAAAAGACTTTATAGCCCGCCCCCCTCCGATTTGTCCGCGTGAATAGTCAATCAAACCAATCCACCCCGCATCCAACAAAAGCATTACGTAATCAATGAACACTACAGTAGATGATATGATTGGTATTAGCTCATTTCAATTACGATTATGAGTACCTCTCATTATTATTATTTAAAGTAGTATTATTTTCATAAATATTTTTGTGTTTAATATTTTTAATATTCATGTAGATATTACTGGGAAGTTGACCGTGTGGACCTCAAGGGTCGCACCTCGCGGCTTGTTTTCATCATATTTAGTTTTATTTGGTAAGTGCGGTTTCCGCAAGGTGAAAAGGTGTTGTTGAACTTGAAACTTTTTTGAACGAAAGAAAACTATAAAGTAAATATTCCAATTGATAATGAATGATCTATACATCATCAACATTCGATTATTTTAGTGTCTACATTATTTGGTATGTGAAAACTAAAGCTTAAATTTCAAATTAAGATACCTAAACTTCACATAACGTTGCCAGCTTTTTACGAAAGCCAAATAAAGAAAATACTTAATATCCTAATGAAAAATCTGGCAAGAAAGCCGGTACAATGGATAGCTCGAACTGAATTATGGATAATTCAAACTTTTAGCGCCGGAAGTCTCCAAAATTGATCTTATTTTGAAACAGGTAACATTAATAACGATACCAAAAATCCCAAAGTGATAGTTCTTCTATTTGTTTTCGCAGCATAAATATTTTAAACAGGAAATAGTTCACTGCTAGAATAAAAAAATTTACATTAAAACAAAATGTTTTGAAGGAAATTATAACGATAAATGCGATTGGCTTTTTCTAGAATCATAAATTAGCTTAGCTTGAAATCAAATCTTTTGCCTACATTAAAATAAAACTTGATTTTGTAGTCTACAAACTTTATCCTGTTATGAAATCTTTTGATTTGAATTTCTGGATTATTCGTCTTATGTCTCGATTTATTTTGTGTAAGAAGGTTTATTTTGTGTTTGATTTATAAAATGCTTATTTTTTTCTCCGAAGCTAAGATCTGATTTAATAACATTTATCGTTTCTAAATTGTGAATAAGATTTATTTAACGCGTTTTGAAACACCCAGGCCATAAAAGAGGGAGGCTTTTTCTAGTTCCTGGATTCAATTTGATCCACTGGCCTTCTTTGTTGCTTATTTCTTAGCGCATTATCAATGCTTATTTATTTTAAGCTCTATTTTTTCTTCCGTTGTTTCTTTGCTTTTAGCAGACCTACTTGAAATTTTTGCTATTGCGTCTAAATATAATATACCGCTTTATTATTCTTATCAAGTATAAACTGTGACGCGTTATTCAAATACGCCTAGTAAATGTTAATTGAGATTATTGAATTTGCTTCAATTTATAAAAAAATTGTATCAATCGCAAAATCTATTGAAGATTTTCGATACTTATCGATAGAATCCCTGAAACCCTACCGTTCGGGCATGATTTAAATAGAAGTGCTCGAAATGAGAATACAAAGTACGACGACGCCATTTTCATTAGGGAACATTTATTTCGGGACTTTATGAGATTTTTCTTCATTAAGTTTGACCTCTTTATTTGTATCTGACATCGCCACCATCGTTGAGTTTTCCCGTTATGTCCGTGTCAGCTTTTTGGAAGACTTCCAAAAAGCACTTTTTGGCATGAGGTGATAATGAGATGCCGTCAATTATTCAAAGAATGCTCACCATTCGTAAAGCTGAGTTAGACTTGAGACTCCGAAACTGAATCTTACTTTGTCTTTCGCTAGACTTACGTTTTTACGTATTTTAGTTATCCTCAGATAGTCTAGATGAAATTTTCGCTCAGTTGAAGGATGTGTCGAAATCAGAAAGAAAACTTTTTGTCTGGCGAAAATAGGGAGTTTGAGTTTTTGTTCGAATTGATTTGAAATCGTTTTTTCGATTAAGGACTACAGCATTCAAATTAAATGCTTTTGTTGATTACATTCTTTCGGTATTCGTGGGAATGTCGACATTTTTTTCGTATGAATTGGTGACGAGTGGTTGGCATTGAAGATAAATAAGTTTCAAAAGATTTCTTTGGTATTGTCTGAATATGCAGTGGCTGAGTAAACTTATTTATGACAGGAAATTTTAATTAAATGTTTTGCTTCTATTATGCAAAGTCATTCTGTTGATTTTTCATGTAGACTGTTTGGGCTGTTTATTTTGAGGTGAACCATGAAAAGAAAAAAATATTGATTTGTTCTAGGGAATTTCATTATAAAGAAATTTATGGAAAGAACTTTTTCGGTAAAATATCAATTGTATGATGGTTTGATTACTATTTCAATTTTATTTTATGTATTAAAATTCATTTTGTGTATTTTGTAACTAACGTTGGTCATAGACAGTAGATCCAAAACTCCAATATATGTCTTATTACCCACTTTTCATTTGCTTTAAGAATTTTGCGCAGGCTATACTTTTCATGAAATAATAGCATCATATTTTTTTGATGTTTGCAATAAAATTATCTGCATAATATCCTAGAATTTTTTTTCTAATGAGCGTATACAAAACTGAACGAGTAAGGTTGCTGAAGAAGCATTTTATAATAAAGAAATTTGCCTGCACATTCAAATATACAGAAATCATGGTTTTTATCTAATTTCCAATTGAAAACACAAAGAGAAAATCATTTCACATTTAAAATATTCGTAATTTAAACAAGAAAAAATCGTGCGGTTAAATGAAAATGATTGCATCACATAGAATGTGCTCCTTAAAAATTAAACGAAATTTATATTTATTATATATTATAATTTCATTGATTTTTTAGTGAAAAATATTGCTAGTGATCAAATTATAATTTATAAATTTAAATTAAAAACTTTTGTGATATGCATAGCGCGTTGCAAAATTGGTTCAATTTCAAACAGACGGGTTGTTGTCAAAATCAAATTTCTTAGATGTTACCGAAATTTGTGCAAAAAAACATGTTTTTGTGGCAGCGAATGGACGAAAGCACGACCAGCTTCAAATACAATCCCCTGTACAAAAAAAGGGAAAACATTTTCCAATTTAAATTTAAATGTATATTTTGGAAAATTATGTAGCATCGTTTCAAGGCACTTTCACGTTTTCAGCAATATATTTTTTTTGTTTAGTTTTAAATGTAAAAAAAAACATATTTACCATTATTTTTTTGATCATGATATTTACAGAAGTATAGTTTGTTCTCTTCTTGGTGGTCAAATTTATAAGCCCGTCTCAATTTATTTATTTCAGGTAATAGTTTTCAGATACTTTATTGAATTTTCTTTGATGATGAAACAGGTTCACAGATCATATTGTATTACAAAGTTGATCTTGCTATCAAGGACAACTTCCCTCGCCTTGAACTAGAAAGTAGAAAGGAATTGTTAGTTTTTCAGCTTCAGTTAATAACTTAAGGGTTGAACTGCTTCCGCGTTGAGGCCTGTCAGAGATAGGTCGAAGCGCATAAGTAGCAATATATTTTCTTTGTGAACTACTTCTCAGAAATCGGATGTAAATCCCAGCCTCAACCAGTCCAGTCCTCAAAATCTAGGTGATCAGCACTTCCTGTTCTTCCTGTGGTATCACAATGAGCCTAGTGCGGTATATATGAACCATCTCTGAATAAGAGGGCTGTCACTGTATATAAGCGATAAGGAACTTTATCCACAAGACCATAATTGTAACCAGACTAAGACCTGCTACATTCTGATGGTGATCATATCATTTTCAGGCTTTGTTTATTCATGGACTGAGTGAGTATAAGACGTTGTGATGTTGTGATTCTCTTTACTGAGAACTGCTTTGGGTAATTACTTTCAAACTTGCCTCAAAGTACGAAGAAGGCTCTAATGTAAGTTGAATTGTGGCAGCAGATGTTGAAAATCTGTATCGCGGAGATCAATCCCTGAATTCATCATACTTCCTCCATTATTTTGGAAGCTGAGCATGGAGTTGCGTACCAAAACACCATGCTGTGAATTGTTTCTAGAATCTCAGAGTCGGCTGCTGCCTCCACTTTCAGTTTCCAAACCCTCCTTCCTCGAGGAAATGATATGGCTTCGTTTCTCAGGGAAGACCCTAATGAAAACGCTGGAACAAATCTGTTCTCTTCAATTAATAGAGCTCACAAAGAATAAGTCGATTTTGATCTATCAAAAGTATTATAATAAGTATTCATTACATTCTTATCCAAAATATTTAAAAAAAACTCTTGAATCGAACTATACCTAATTTAAAACATGCAAAAATATGTCGTGTTAAATGATTGATGCAAATGTGATTATTTCATGATAAATTTTCAAAAAAAAAAATGGGTATACAAAAATTCTTTTTTCATTTAAATCAGAAATAAAAATACAATTTAATGGAAAACCGATGCAAACAACAAAATCGTCCATAATTACACAAGCAAAAGCCGTTCATTTTTAAATATTCACTTCGGAAAAACAGCTATTTTCTTTTCGATTTTATTCATTTCCCCAAGCCGATTGCGTGTAGCAATAATCCCTTCAAATAACAACAGCCATTTACGGGGATCAACGAAACATGGATGGTTCATGGAGATCCGGCATTGAACAAACAAGTAAATTCTTCTTTTTTTTAAACAAATTAACGAATATTTTGGCAAAAAGAGCAGATTCATTAGCAGGATAAAGCAATTAAGCAAATGATTGTTCCCGGGTTTTGCATTTTTACTCACGGCATTTTGGCGCAGGCTCGACAATCACCTTAAACTTGAAGGGATGCAATATCACAAGTGAAGTATCGAGCTCAATATAGAATTGAACACAAATTGTAGATATCTATTTGATTACTACTTTTTAACCCAGAACATGTAGAATAGAACTGCAGAAGGCAAAATAAATATCATTTTTTTCGCAACTAACAATGACCGGTAGGAATACCTTCTCATTCGCAAACAATTTTCGAACTTTCAAGTAACTTTTCTCACACCTAGTGCTCGATGCACATCCTTTTTCAGTTGGCAATCATTTAATGTGATATAATTTTCGTCATGGTTACGCAGACTACAGAATGCTTGCCAATTTCTTCTTTAGCTCCATATACCAACTCAACACCGAAAAGGCATTAAATAATTTCCTCTGGCTACGTATTCTGGTAATTAAATCCCATATAAAGCAACATGTGATGAGTTGAAATAAAAATAGCATGCTGACGCAATAGCAAACAAATCAACAGTTTGATTTTGATTTATTTGCATTTCAACCCCCGGCTACTGTTGCCATTCATTAAAATCATCGTTGAATCATTGTTGGTGGAATCATTATAGATTCGCATCATGCCTAATGAGTTTTAACTCTTTGACGGGATTTAATGGCAGGATATTGCTACATTCATTCATCATACGGAATGTTTGAAGTATTTTCATGAACGAAATCACTTAAAATGTTTACTTCCAACGGACATGAATGAATTCAATGTTTACGTATTTTTTATGGAAATTCTGAAAAGTGCTTGAACCGCAAGTATAAAATACTTCTATTTCTATACCCGCGTAAGGTTAAAAAACACTTATTTCTCTCTTTCCCAGAAATAGCCTAAGAATTCAATACAGCTGCCTCAGCAAAAAAATACAAAATGAAGGAAAATTTAAATGTAGGCAGTTGAAAGAGTTCCCTGTAAGATAAAAAAATCCTTATAATTTTTCGAAAAACCATTGAGTGAATTTTTTTGTAATTATTTTTCTATAATAGTTTAAATAATGAAAATACAAAAAAAATTATTCATTCGGGTTTGATATTTGTAATGTTTATGTAACAATAGCTTGTTGAAATTCTTTTTTTTAACATGCTTCATTTTACTTTTTAGAATTCATTTAATCATACCTTCTTTATAAAATGATTTATTTTGTTAAAAACTATTCACAAATACAAAAAAATATATTATTTACAGTTATATACAGATTTTTTGTAAATGTGAAATTTTTTAAAATTTTTACAATTATTTTTAATTCATACAAAAATTTAACAATTTTTAGAAAATTTAAACAATTTACTCCCATATGAATATTATTACCTAAAATTTCGTGTGCTTGAATATTATAATCTATAAAAACGTCTGTACTACTACTACACATAATATATTTAGTGATTTAACTTTCGTATTTTTGATTGTTTTTCAGCAGACATTTGAAAGAAAAATAATTTTTAACTGCAGGTTTGCGTGGAAAACTGCGAATATTTCCAAAAAAAATCTAGGTATTGGTAAAAATTTACAATAATTGAAAATAATGCAACTTTCATATGAAACATTTTTTCTAAATGTGGTTGTTTAAAAACTACAGCAAAAATATAAATTTTGAAAATGGTACTTGGAAAATTGCGTATATTTGAAGAGCAAATACAGATATCGAAAAAATCTTCAGGTAAATTTTTTCGGTAGATTCAACAGGAAAAAACTGAGATTTGAATATTTTTGTAATTTCATTATTTGAACAGTTGTAGTAAAAAACAGTACAAATTTTAAATTTGGAAAAAAAAACGTGAGTTAATATTTTCAATGTGGCAGGAGCTTCAAAAATGAGAAATACTTTATTCGTGTTTTTCCATCTCTAAAATTTTTTTCTGGTTAGATACTCAACAAAACGAAACACTGCCTGTTACGTTGTATATTAATATTAATAAATGATAAAAACTAATAAAACTTCTGTCTTTCATTTTCCGAAGTTTAATTTCCAACTAAAAATTTTTTTTTGGGCACTTCTAGCTTTCAAAAAACATTTTTAAGTCATCCTTAGATGCAAAAGAGACTGAAGAATCTTGAAGGACCTACAATCCTTAAATCAAAGTTTGTCAATTATTTCTATGTTATTTTTTTTTCTTTAAAGAAGTATGTCTGCTTTATCTTTGATGACTACTCTCCAATATGTATCAAAGCGATAGTTTTTTTTTGCAATAAGTGTTGGTGAACGCTCGTTTCATACTCAAACCTCATTTGGCTTCTGATTATCAGCAAAAATACAACAAATAATTTTAACGCGGATGATGACCATGGTCGAAAATGTTAAGCATATGTGTTAAATTGCCATATAAACTACACATCCTGAGGCATAATGGCTTCTTCAAAAATTTATTGATGAAAATAAAATGGACAATTATTCAACCTTAAAAGTTATTCGTGACCCGTTGAAAAGTTTATTCCGACTGTTATGATTTTACTGCTAACATAAAAGTATAAACATCTGAAATTCTGAATGCATTACATATTCATCCTGGGATCTGAGTTTAAAAAAATTGTTTGTGAAAATACAGCTCTGTATCTCTTGTATGATACTTGCATATACCCTCCATTGAAAGAATCGTAAAATCTACTTTATGATTTACAAATTCAAGGAAAATAATAAAAGATTCATTATCTTTCGGATCAAGATACTGCAGCCAATGAGAAGAATCTCAAAGTGGTAGCAAACAGTGGAAGATTTCTTTTTTTTGACTGAGCACTGCTTCGCTGCAAATTATTCCTATCGATTTGAGAATTGAATTTAATAAAAAATTTCATTGACCCACAAGAACAAACAAAGATTTTGAATATAAATTTGGCTCTTCTCCATACACTTCGTACTGATTACTGAGTACTAATTAGAAAACGAAAAATAATAGTTTTTTCACATAGGCTTCCAAAAATATTCTCCCGTCTTTCTCTTTTAACCACAAATTCTGGAATTTAAACGTTGCTTTTCTAGCTATTTTGATAAAAAACACAATAATGACGTTGTTTCCATTTCTAGTAATAACATGGAACTTTCTTCCAAAATTTCAGAGCTGCAATTTTATTTCATGCATTTTTCGCTACTGTTTTGATGCAAATTAAATTTTTTTTTTACTGAAAGTACTGCTGAAAACCTTCTACTGAAGTCTGTTTTCATTCCATATTTGATACATGCATGTAATTGACACCTCGAGAAACTTCAGGATATGATAATATGTAATTTTTTTACTTATAAGTACAGCGAATTCTTAAACATTGCTATTTTCAGTTTAGAAACATAGCTTCAACGAAGCCAAACGACAACATTGACACATTTTAGCATTGAGATTCAATTTTCAAATATCGCCGATTTCTTGAAAAAAACAGTACATCATTTCGAATTGCGAGTAAATTTGAAAATGGTGTTTCAATGGTCTTCAAATTAATCCAACAAATTTTTGCAGCAATGATCAGCAGGCTATAAGCTGTTATTTGATTTCAATAAATAAAAACATATAAACCCTCTAATGAATTAACTTTACAAATGACGGTAGTAAGATATAGTCAAAGGGATATCTACTTTCAAAAAAGCTATCATCTAACCTGATTCTCTTATCGTTTCAAGAAGCCTTTACAGATCAAAATTTGTTACGGCTCATTAGACATCTTCCAGAAAATTGTATCTCATAACTTAAGCTTTTATACCTTTTGCCATACATCTTCGTAGTCCTAAGAAGAACTCCACGTGAGTGGATATCCTTTGAGAACATTATCTTATTTAAAGTTTCTCAGAATTTCGATTCAAATTTCAAAACAACTATAATGGAAAAATGGACGATGTCTACGAAAACAAAAGGAGAAGTAGGATTTCTTTGATGCTTCATGCAGAAAGATATACCATTTGATTTAACAGGAACTATAATTTTGAATTTCTATAGTCCATAAAGTAATATTTTGTTCTATTCAAGTTATTTCGATGATGTTTGATGATTGTTTGTCATGCTTTGGTGCAAATGTAATTCTGGGAGGGTAAAAGTTTTTGTACATGGTAAGTTCTTATGATATTCTCGGTGGTAACTCAATAATCGGATTCGAAAACAGAATATTTTCTAAGTTATATAAACGTGCTATTTGAGGTACGTAACAAAAGCCCAGATATGCATGCAAAAATGTCTTTACATTAATTTGTTGATATTAATAAGTAATTAAAAAAAATCTTAACAATATTTTGCTGATAAGTTATAATAGAATTGTTAAATTATATCCTTGATTTATGTACCGTCAGCTGGGCTACTGTGACCCAATTTTTTGCTACTTACGATATTTTTGAAGTTTTAAAGCGTAGTACTGTGCAATTAAAACAATGTTAGCTACAGCAAATTATTCTGTAAAAGCAATAGAATCAAATGATCAACTATTTTATTTCAATTGAGCGTTTAGTGTATTTGTTATAGTTTCATTTCTGAGTGGAATGAACGGGGTAGCCAAGGGAAGTTTCTTTAGCCACGTTAGAAAATAGTTTTTTTTGGGTATTCTTACTTTGCAAACTAGGAAAAATGGCCTTAATTATTCTGAAAATGCTCTTCCCTGCTTAAATTTCCAATTTTCATACCAAAAATGTGGATTGTGCATAAAAAATAGCTGCAAAGAGGTTTCTTGTCTCCCTTCTTCATTGATCATTGATCGTATCCACTCAGGCGTCTGCATCCTCATCATCTGTGACTTGAGGTCCTTCATCAAGGCCACTGTCTTCAATGACGAAGACGTTTTCCGAGTCTCGCTAACGTGTCTTTAATTTATTTTGATTTTTGAATTACCTTTCTGTGTGCTGGTGTCGGACTGGAAAGCTTGGTTATTTAAATAGTCATTGCTCACGCTTTTACCAGGGGCAGCATTTACCTTCTTCCGTATGATCGTCTTTGAAGAAACGCTAACCCGTTCTGTTATTTTCCTGTGAATGGCGTCTATGAAGGATTCGTTGAGGACTATTTGATCAAGAACTATTTTTCCCTGCCATTGAAGAAGGATTTATCACCAAAATCGCTTCATTAGATTGAAAAAGCAACACCCAATGGCTGGCTTAAATAAGTGCTAATTTTGTATTCTGCTCCTCAAGCATTCTAACTACATCAATATACACTTGGGTGGACTACCGCATTTTTCAACTTTTCGCCTCAATTTTGTTGTGAAATGTGATACCGTCAAACCACCTACTCGGGCTATTGTTGTAGCGACAATGACGTGGCCCATCTTCTGTCCAACACGACCACATTTGGGTTGTTTTGTAGACTACATATGGGGAAAGTAACTTCCCGCTGGCTGTTCTACACAGTAAGGAGGAAACAGCTATTTTAGACGTGTTTAGTATTTTGTTCACATATTTTGTACCTCGTTTATATAAGACTTTGCCTTTTCTCAGATCGTCAGTCAAGTTGCTTTGGCAAAATTAAAAACAAGTTTTCAGGATCCACTTCTTTTTTAAGAGGCTTGATATAAGTTTCAATTATATCACCATCCACTGCTGCCCAAAGTTTTTCAATATTGAAGGCAATTCTCTGAGCCAAGATTGGATGCCTTTTCAGGAAATATTTAACATAATATATTTTAGACATGTTATTAACTTCCCAGTATATGAGAAGTTCTTGTAATCGCCTCGAAAATCGAAATTGAAATTTTCAACATATCTTTACGTTTTGAGGTCTTACGAGTATATTTTAAGTGTTTTTAGAAAGAAGTATGTATGTGTGTGTGTATGTACGTACGTACGTACGTGCGTTCGCGGACAGTTTTTCTACGAGCATAACTCACGTAAACAAAGTAGTATCGACTTCGTTAAGGTGTCAATCGAAGCGCCTTTGCAATTTTCAGAGCTAATTAGTTTTTCGGACACTTCGGTTGGGGGGGTTTGCTGTTTTCACCCCTTGAAGGTCAACCCTGTCATGCGCTATATCTCGCGAATCCAACATACGATGCTTCATCAAGGTGTCAATCGACGCGTATTAACATTTTCGTGATTCTATCAAATTTTTAAAATAATCGTTGGAGCCGTTTTTTAATTTTTTGAAAAAAAGTGCAAACAAGCCGCGAGGTGCGACTTTTGAGGTCCATACGGTCAACTTCCCAGTAATATCTACATAAACATCAACATTAAACACAATAATAATTTTGAAAATAATACTACCTTAAATAATAACAACGTTTTGAATGGTAAAATGTTTTGTAGTCAACACTTTTTAAGATCATATGCTTTGAAAAGCTTTCATCAAATAAAAAATTGTAGTTTTTAGGAGTTTTGTTCTTTAGTATTCGTAAGATTTCAATTACTTCCGTCATCATTTGTAATAGATATATTTTACTTTTTACAAGCAATTGAACCTATTTTTGACTGCATTATCAATGTTTCTCAAAATCAGCAGAAGATAAGAAATAATTATTAGTTTTATTGATGTAAAATCGTGAAAAAATACAAATTCAGTTATAATGTCGAAGTGCTAGCAGTTTTGACCGCAACTATTCAAAATGGCCATCACGCGACAAAATCTCTTCAGTTGTCGTAATTACCAAAACTGCATTCATTTTTGCTAGCGCTGTTTTGTCCTTCAAGCATCGATATGAAAATAACAAATAACGTAGAAAAGGCTTTGTAACCTGTCCCCCCTCCGATTGATCCACGTGAATATTAAATCAAATCAATCCACGAAAATCTTTACGTAATCAATTGACGCTCGCGTAGATGTTACGATTAATATTAAGTCATTCCAATAACTTTTATGAGAGGTACATTTTTATTATTAAAAGTAGTAGTATTTCCATAATTATTATTGTGTTTAATATTTTTAATATCTATGCAAATATTACTGGGAAGTTGTACGTGTGGACCTCAAGGGTCGCACCTCACGGCTTGTTTTCAATATTTTCGCAGTCCTACCTTGTTTGTCAAGGTAATACTTCTCAAAACTACATCTTTGTAGAAATAAGAAACAAAATATCAGAAAACCTTTTGGGTATTTTTCTAAACTAATATATATGTTACAAAGCTATGAACTTTCTAGGAACAGGATACTTTTTGGTATCTAACTAACTAACTAAATTTGTTATTTAGCATAGGTTAGTCGTTATACTTCGCGGATAGAAATAATTATAAAACCAGTTGAAGTACAACGAGCTAAATTCATCAATAAGCCTAACCGTGGTCGTGCTGTCTGGTGGCGGATGGTAAATGATAGCACCTGAAAAGGATGCCATCCGACACCCCGAAACCACGCTTCGCATTAACTAACTAAGCTAACTTAGTTCAAAGCAAATTTTTGTTTAATATATCACGTGGAACAAAATGAAACTAAAGGTCCTCCTAACTAAAATTGGAAAAAAGCATAAAACAGTAAGCAAGCAGCGCTGCCAGATCTTAAAACATAAATATGCCCCTGTTTAAGGGGTTACTTAGGTCTTGAAGAAAAAAAAAACAAATTTTTCAAAAAATTGTATTTTAAAAACCAAAGATCTGTTTTATTTAAAATTTACAGACATAAAAGTTTAACATTTCCAAAAATTTAAGAAAAAAATTCAGCTAAAAACTTCAAAAATTATCAATTTCCCTCGTCCAACCTTCTTTTTGCGGTAGGCAGAATGTTTCGATGCAGGCTCATCTCAAATCAAAAATTCACAAAATTTCTTAGAGTTTATGCCCTTGGCTCGTGCATGAACGAAGGAATTGAAAAAAATGAAATGCAAAGTTTTGAAATGTATTTGAATGAATTTGCGTCCCATATTTTTCAGCATTTTTCCGATTCTCATCGTTTTTAAAATATTTTTTTCGTATAAAACGAAAACGAGTCTACGGAATGAAAATCACTTCGCTCAGTCACGAGTCAATACTATAAAGAGGAACTGTGCAAAGTTTCAGCAAAATTGGTCGATTCGTTCTCGAGAAATCGTGCCAACCGCACGGAAAAACAAGGTATCGAGAAAAACGCGTTTAAAGTTTTTTTACCGCGATTTAATGAATTAATGTTATTTTTTAGCGACTTACATCGAGTCGTCGATTCCTGGTCCATACAGTAATTCGTTTGCCTCATTAGCGATGGTCAAAGCATCCTTTTGATGTTGTGATGTTTGATGAAAAAGAAAGGAGCTGATTTTACGCGGTAGAACCGCGCTGTATGCGTATAATACGCTAGGTAAGGAAGAGCGCACGTACCGACCACGTAGTATTCGAATCTCTATAGATCCGGTAATATTGCTCGACTTTACTTCCAATTTGGTGTGAATACTCTTGAAGTACTATACATTCATAAATATTAAAAAAAATTCGATCGATTTTTTGAATTCACGGCAAATCCCGCCGTTTTTTCAAATTTTTTCAAATTTTAAATTTGTTTCAACAGTGGAGTACGTAACCCCGATTGACGATATATGTGTTCACAATTCCTTTAACTTGCAATAAACTGCAATTTACCTAAAAGTTCACAACGCATTTGATTGAATGTTCAAATTTCCAATGATGTATGGGAAACAAATCGGTGAGTAGATTTTTCCATTTTATATCTTATCTAAATAAAAGCCATATCGTTAATTGCTGCAATCAAATTAAATTGCATATCACATCCTACAGAATTTATGTATGCGAAACGAAAGATTCAACAACAATTTCCATTTTTCCTCAAATTTTGACCATTTCCGGGGTAACTGAAGCTCATCGAAGACACTAAGGTTAACAATATGAGCAGCGAACCACCATATGTCCGGTCGAAGAAAAAAACTATTTGTAACGAGTAAATCTCGATATGACGCTGTGATAAGCGATCATTGGAAAAGAACGATGCCACACCAGTTCCATCTAAATTGAAACAGCTTTCCTCGTCAACAATATAATTACAGTGAAGAATCTTCGAGTCATTAATCTGACCAACTTCCGCTTAACCGAAAGTGTTTCAAATTACAATCTTGCTGGTCATTATCAGAAATGGAGATGAGATACTTGGTGTGTGTTATTTAGGTATCTAAATAGCTACCAACCGACAACGATGAGGATGATGATGATGATGACGAAAACGACGGGGTAAAATAAACGAACCACTCAAGCGAAACCAATTCTTATTCACCTTGAACTCGCCGGTCAGTGTTTGTTCTTGGCTTGGAGTTTTTTGGGCGAAACCAACACTGCGGATGGTCAGAATAAGAAACGAAAATAACACTTCTAAAAGGAAGCATCTGCGGCCATTGATGAAAGAAGTAACCATGAACTCGGTTTTTTCACCACTCCTCAAGATGATTATGGGTTGAAGTGCATCATATAATATTTTGGGTCGAGTATGCCAGGCGATGAAGATGATGTTTGTTATGGAGGTTATTCGGAAAATGGTCAATGACAATCTATTTCAAGTTTTAAGTTTTTTCAACGACCGAAGACTAACATCGAGCAAACTCCTGTAGGATCCTTGTCGAATAAGAATAGTTGCATTCTATGAAAATACCTGGTAAAGTTACCAAAGAATTAAAAGCGACTTTTAAACAATAGCTGTTTGAACAAAATCCCGTTGAAATAAATTTAGTGATAAAGATTAAAATTGTTTGGTGATATATTTCGATGAATAACTGTTCAGAAGTGTACATAGATCGTTGGCTAGAATGAGGCTTAGTTTGCAAAAGATCAGATATATCGCGATGTTCTCTACAAAGTGGAGTTAATTGAATGCAACGAAGGATCAAAAGAAACTGAAGAGCTATGAGTATTTTCAGAATTTATCTATAATGGCTCTCACTCAAAATGGTACAGCTTGGTCTCAGAACTTTCATAAATCGGTTCTGTAACTTAAACGTGCACTGCATTCAAAAACCTGATGGAAGCAATTTGCACAGTCCTGCTCGTTGAATAAATTGCTAAACTAATGTGACGGAACAAAAAAAAATGTTTGAATAAAATGTATTAACAAACGAATAGCGCTCAGATTTTAACCCCACACTCTATTCGGTACAGTTGACATTTGTTTTGTCCAAAATCGACTGAAAGGATTTTGGATCAGTCGGTGAGTCAGCTACTGCGCTTTCAGTGTGTTCACCACAGTGTTTCGCTGTTAGTCTACCAAGAGTTTGTCCGTTTACAATCAAAAATGGGGCCTCATACGTCAATAGAAATAAGCAACTTCGTTACTCACCAGCAAAAACGTGGAAAATTCTACCGGAAGATGAGCAAAATTGTCCAAAAGAGTCATTAAACCGTTCAAAATATTGTCAATCGATATAAAAACGCAAATCGAGTGGCCGACAAAAAAAGAAATATCACGAGAAAAGTACTTTCTGCTGCAGATGAGAGGTGGATCCTACGATTTATCAAAAAATATTCAAAAATTAGCGCACCGTAGTTATCATCTGAAGTTAAACAGCATTTAAACAAGAAGGTTAGTGCAGAAACCATCCGACGCATGCTCTGAAGCAAGGTATATAACAGAAGAGTGGTTTGAAACAAACCGTTTTTAAGCAAAAACCAGAAACTAGAAAGAGACGTTTGCACAAGAGTATCTAAAGAAAGATCCTGAGTTTCAGAATACCGTATTATTTGGTGATCTTTGGATCAGTTGGCCGCTCTGATATGTGGAGGAAACCAGACAAAGAATATTTGAAGAAAAGTCACTGCCCGTTTGTAAAACATGCAGGTGATGGAGTAAAAGTTTAAGGTTTCATGGTAGCGTCCAAAGTGAAGAATCAACACTTTATATATGACAAAGTTGACAAATGCGTCGATTTTTCCATTTTCCGTCAAAATCTCAAAGCAAGCGCGGAAAACCTGGGCATCCACAATAATTTTCATTCTTCCAGGACCCCACACATTCTTTTTTCTTATCCAAGAAAAGTGTTTGTATAACCATCCGAAAAGTGATCAAAACTCGCTACAATCACCGGACTTAAATTCAATAGAGCATATGTGAGCTAAACTGAACACAGACATAAGGAGACAAATGGAAGAAAATGTACTGAAAAGAGTTCTCGTATAAGAATACAATAAAATTTATCCACAATAGACTAAGAAACTAGTCCACTTTATGAATTTCAAATAATTGATTTTTTTGCATTTTTCGACTTCTTAGAACCTCAAAAATGACCTCTAGAAATATGTTTTCGAAATTTGAAGATAAAATATATAAAAAGCGACTTCGAGTGTGTGCGCGTTTTTGGCTGTTTGCATATGTTTCATCACCTGTCGCGTAGCGTCTCTTACATTCCGTTTCTCTAAAATACTGATTTCTCCTTTATATTTTATATTTGCAGTTTTTTTACCTGCCCTTAGTGCTAATTTTGACATCTACATATCAGCTGCGTGTTTTTGAAGAGTGTCTAATTTTTAATTTTTTCAAAAAACATTTATCAGCAAAATGGAACAAAAACTTTAAACACGTTTTTCGCTAAACAACGTTTTTTAACATGGCATGAAGATAATCTCCGGATCTACTAAACCGATTTTCAAAAACTTTGATGCGTTTTATTTGTTAGAGAATATTACACCGTAATCCACCAGAATATGAGCAAAAAATAAGAAGAAGAAATATTTCGGCGATAAAAAACTACGAAAAGAAGGTCGATTTGGACATTTTTTGTTTTCAACAGTCCGTCATTTTTTTAACAGATTTTTTTGAAAACGGTTATGGATTACGGTGAAAAAGACCTTGCTTTTTAAAGTAACGTTAAAATTTTTTGTTTCAGATCTACCAACCCATAGATTATTTCCATGCCGTAGAGTAACGAATATTTCATAGCATAGTTTCAGCGCCCTCTATAAAAGAGAATAATAAATAAAAAATAAAAACTAGAGTTTCTTTGTATTGCTCAAATATGAGATAATACTTTTAAAATATAAAATTCAGTTCAATATTTAATAAAATATGTGAGAAACAAATTTTTGAAAAATGTTTTTTTTTCGCTTTCTAAAGTACCTTAAATGAGGTTCTTCGCAAAAAGCGCCTGCCAACGAACTCTTTCACAACTAAACAACGACTATACGCTCTGTTTAGTAGCAAGAATGGCAACCGTACCATTTTGGCTGTGAGTTTCATTGTTGATTTTTTCATTTTAGATTATAGGTAAAAGAAAGTATACGCACTGTTTCGTTTTGATGAATTTAATTTAATTTATGTTTCTACCTGGATCATGGATGATATATTTGTTCTTGCGTTTATCTCATTGAAAAGAGTACATATTTTGAGTGGAAGCCAATGTAAATAGTTTTTATACAATAAAGTGAAACACCTTGATTCCTCGGAGATATGGTCTACATAGAATGAACAAAGCAGTTTCAAATTTTTTTCATTTCTTCTTTTATTAACTTCCCAGTATATGGGAAGTTCTTGTAATCGCCTCGAAAATAGAAATTGAAATTTTCGACATTTCTTTACGTTTTGAGGTCCATAGAGTATAGATAAAGTGTTTTTAGAAAAGGAGATGTGTGTGTGTGTACGTACGTACGTTCGTCTGTACGTTCGTGGACAGTTTTTTCTACGAGCATAACTCACGTTAACAAAGTTGTATCGATTTTGTTGAGGTGTCAATCGAAGCGTCTTTGCAATTCGGTCGGGGGGGTTTGTTGTTTTGCCCCTTTGAAGGTCATTTCTTTCATGCTTTATATCTCGTGAACCAAACATACGATTTGCATGGTTAAGGTGTCAATTGACGCGTATTAACATTTTTATGAATCTTTCAAATTTTGAAAAAAATCGTTGGAACCGTTTTTTAATTTAAGAAAAAAAAGTGCAAAAAATTAGGTTTTTTTATAAACAATAAATTTTTAACCTGATTTACGGAAGACAGTATTCAATTTTTATAAAATTTATATACTTCAAGCAGTGATTGTAAAAACAACATCTAAACTTTTGCTCATAATAAAGTAAAAAATTGAATAAAAAATAAAAAACCTTAACAGGCATCATGATCTTCAAGGTCTTTTCTGTCATGCGTTATATCTTGCGAACCAAACATACGATTTACATTGTCAAGGTGTCAAGCAACACGTCTTAACATTTTTATGAATTTGTCAAATTTTGAAAAAATCGTTGGAGCCGTTTTTTTAATTTAAGAGAAAAAAAGTGCAAAAAATTAGGTTTTTTTTATAAACAATAAATTTTTATACTGATTTACGGCAGACGGTATTCAATTTTTATAAAATTTATATTATTCAAGCAATGCTTGAAAAAACTTTATCAAAACTTTTTCTCATGATAACAAGAAGCATTAAATGAAAAATAAAAAATCACTAGCAGTCAACATGATCTTCAAGGGCATTTCTTCCATTCACTATATCTCACGCACCAGATATAATATTTGCATCATTAAGGTGCCAATCGACGTGTTTTAAATTGTTTTTATTTATTTTAACATTATAAAAAACCGTTTCGGCGGTGTTATAATTTAATAGAAGAAAATGCGGAAACTTAGGGTTTTTTCATTAAAAATATTTTTTTAACCTGATTTGCACAACACAGTATTAAATGTTTATAAAATTTATACATTCCTATCAGTTTTTGAGGAGAAACCAGCAAAACTTCTTTCATGATTCTGAAAAAAATTCAATTAAAAATAGTCATTTGAAGTTACCATATGAAAAGGTTTCTTCCGAACCTTATATCTTTTATTCTAAAGGTTTTGTTGTGAAGTCAATCAAAGTTTTATAATGTTTCGATAATTTGAGCAGATTTTTGATAGTTTTTGCAGTCTTTTAATTAAAATAAGCGGCTTAAATTTTGAAAACCATCAAAATTTCAATCAAATTTGCATTTGTGGTAATCAATCATCATCACCCATCCACCAAAAGCTCTACGTAATCAATGGACCCTCCCGTAGATGATATGATTAATATTAACTCATTCCTGTTACTGCTATGAATACCTTTCATTATGATTATTCAAAGTAGTATTATTTTCAAAATTATTATTGTGTTTAATATTTTTAATGTTTATCTAGATATTACTGGAAAGTTGACCGTGTGGACCTCAAGGGTCGCACTTCGCGGCTTGTTTAAGTATGTTTTTACGATAAAAGCAAAATTATTATGTACCGTACATACATAAAATAAGGAAATAATACGTCTCTGCAGATTTTTAAGCACAAATAATCTTAATCATTACTGATTTATCGAATAAATGTGATTGTAAACTCTGAATTTCCAAAAATTCGGACACTTTTTTCTTGTCAATTTAAAATAAGAACGAAAATTCATTCATAAATTGAGAAAAATATGACAGGAACACAGTACAATTCAGGCAATTTCTATAAAAATAATAACCAATCATATTGGTAAATATGCACTCTACCTTAGAGTGTATCTTCAGTTGCGACGCATGACAAACCAACCGTCCACCGGAATAACATGTCACTGGTGAAGATATGGAATCAAGATCTAATGAATAATCTGAAAGTGAAGGTTTATGTAGGACGAACATGCCATCCGGTCGCCATGCCCGACAATCCCGATGCTCGAGACCAGCCAGGCGTCTTCAAGAAAATTACCGGTTAGAAGCATCCAGGTTTGAGTAAAGGCTCTTCAAGGAAAAAAATTGATTGTGGGTTTCAGACGTGCCTTGTAATACAATTAAATTGGAATAGGAGACGAACGGTGCAGAAAGTGATAATTCAATTTTTTGAGATTCTCTATGTGTTAAACAATCTATAGATATATTCAAGAAAGAACTTATGGTGTTTGATCCAACAAAGAACAAGCATTTACAAAAAATTCAAACCATCAATGGAAGGTTCCATCTGTTTGGAGAGTTTTAATGCAAATCTACAAATAAAACATATCTTTCCCCTACAAAATTTCAAGATCTTCATAGGTAGGTGTATCTGCACATTCCTTTGAGATTATTGTGCATGGCATTGCAATAAAGTAATACCAGTGTGGGCATCACCTGCTCGCCCAGTACCGCATAATATGTGATCCTGCAACAATTTCACTCTTTGTGTGTCGGCGAATTATGTACAGCGAAGAAGTTCTGTCTGGATGAATGGGAATGGGCGTTGAATGGAATGCAGCCTCAATAAGAATATTGTTAAAGACCCTGCAGGAGGTTATCTTGATTGGATTTTGTTTTTGTTTGTTTTCTATGAATTTTATTGCAGTAGAGACTCCTACACATATCTTTCATCACTTCTTGGCACGGAACTCAATAAGGGTATCAGCTTTAATCGATTTTTGGTATACGATGAGTAAGAAAATCTCTCAAATGCAAAATAATACAAAGGAATGAATGGAGATCCTGACCTGAAGCAGCAACAATGTGTGGTCTAACGAAGACTGAAACCAGTCACATCACGCCTGAGCGCCGGATGCGGTACTTAATGACTTAGTTGAAAATTTCTTATAGAATGTTTGGTGTTCTTTTGGAAAATTCGCAATAGTAATCAGGCGTCAAATTACAGTCTCGAATTTTTGAAACCTGTGCGTAATAAGTTTCAAAAATAGCGTAACAAAACTCTTACCATGTAGAATTTATCAACCAAGGAATTTTTTTTAAATGTGTATCAATTTATCACATATGATAAAGTTCAAAATATTATTTTGCAAAATCAAATTTATAGCACATATCAAACAAATTTTTTAGTAGATACAATTATCAGTTATAAGGAATAACAAAATGCACAGAACCTAAGCAATTCCATAATAATCGTGTACAACAAATCCAGTAGAGCAGCTTCATAAATTAATGTAAGCTTTAAACAGCCTTTTTCATTTTATTCGTAAATTGCTTTCTTTATTTACATGTTACCATAGTTTAGAGAATGAAAATTAAAAATTTAAGCTTTTGTATTATCAATTTACTCTTACACGAGTGACCAAAGTTGGATTTGAATTATAGTTGGGCTTTTTTCTTCGTGTCAATATCCCGAAATACTCGTTAAATTAACATATCTTCCAAATCTTTGATCTCACCTAACTGAAGGACTAGGCGCATCACACTTTTCAAAACACAACTAAATCATGTCTGCTAACCATTACTCTGTTGTCTGTCCACTTTTTTTCTGAGTAAAACGTAATCTTTACAAATTACACTTGTCCACATGCTGCGACCTACTGAATAATTAAATTTATTTGGCCTCGGTAAACGCTTACCACCATATCCCCGTCTTCTGTTCACTGAGGATTAAAAACAGAAAAGAATTGAATAGATAATTATGCTCGTTTTCAGCAAAATCCTATTTACCAGTTTCGGATTCTTCGTAATTGCTTTGACCAGGTGGACTGGCATACTATTTGGTTTCTATCCTTGAGTACACGTATTGTAAAAATAAAGATAGATGTAGTCCAAGTACTATTTCATAGAACAGGCAAAACATGTTTGCGTGCAATGGCGATACCAGAAAATAGGAAGCACAATTATCTCCTGAAAGTAGTGGTCACACGCAATCCTAATTTGAAGAGAATGATTACGTTTGAATTTGGTAGCTCCTAACGATGAGTTGTATTAATATTAATGCGCGCGAACCAAAGAATGTACAATAATGCGTCGAAAAGCCAACTCAAAAAATCTTTGGTATATGTAACTAAAAAACGAACAGTTGACAATAAAAAAATGGATGAAAAGTACACCAAAGGTTGCGTGACACTGTTTTTTTTTATAGAAGCGGTACAAGAAACGTTCACTTGAGCAATTTCAAACGATGACAACAAGGCACGGATAAGGAATGAAAAACATAGACTATATTCAAAAAAAGAGTACTATTTCGATGCCAGGTTCGTTTGCATGACGCCTGCTTCAACGGAAAATATGGACATGATAAAAATAACAGACAAAACAAAGCCTAATTAGGCAGCAAACCTTATTTTCAACCAATTTTCTAGGGTGCACGTGACCATCTTAATTTACTATATATTTCTAGGACTATAAATTATCGTAAAATAATGGACTTTCTTCTTCTTTACTTTATTGGCAAAAGTATAAACGTTGACTTTAAAATTCACAGTTGAAAGTATTGTTTTTAATTAGTAACTTGCTGGAATAAACGCTTTTGTTAAAAGCAAGCAAAAGTTAGATCATTGTAAAGTTAATGCACATTGGATCCATTACGAAAAAATTGAAAATCACCAGTTGAAGTTGACTGTAAATGTAAAAGCACTCACATTCCTACATAAAAATCGTACTTTGTCAAACATTTATAAATAATTAATGAAAAATAGACTAGCCACATTGAAATTTGACACGATGCAAGCGAAAGGATGTTATTGAAATACAAATATAAGACAATGAAACAGTTGACATTTGTACAGTTGATATTTGTAAATGATTCTTGATCAAGTATATTACTTAATAAAGTTTATCTGAATATCAGATTACAGCTTGTCTTCTATCCAAGTGTAGAATGTTCATCACTGCTCCTTACTTATCAAATATCATTTTAAAAAATTACTCCATCAAAAAAGGCAAGGTAACTTGAAACGATCGGTAAGTTCAAAATGAATAAAATTGTAAGGACCAACAAGATTTTTTGCTTGTTGGATTGTATACTATAGGCGAATTTTTTAGGGGACGCTTCCAGACATATATCCCTCCTTATCTACAAATCTCGGATCAATAGATTGAAAAGATTTTCAAATCGAAGTCTCATAATTCTTTTTGTTCATTCTGTTTGATACTTTGATTTATTGCTTCATAGATATATTGTTCAAAAAACTTAGCGTAATTTGATTCTAATGCATATATCCGAATCGAGTGCGATTCTGGTGCTGTGCCTTTTCAACCAACATTAATTATATTGGCTAGAATCATTTTTTCCATAATAAGAAAAACTCCATGTACAGGCATGTACTCTTTCGTCCATACGTTTACCAACGAATGTTAAATTGACCTCGTACTTTACCGTTTGCCTTTATCCTTTTCGATTCCATGACCAATTAGTCAAAAAACTAAAAAAAAATACAAAGAAATTGTAATTTTTATTCCTGTCTTTTTCACCTGTTTTCGATGCTTTGAAAGAAAATTCAATTCAGTCAAATTTAAATTTTTTTTAAAACAACTCTACGATTTCGGCATGAGGAATTGATTAAGGGGTGAATTTTGAGAGCAAAATGAAAGATTCAGTGGTAACCGCCATCTTCGATTAATTCTTTTATTTTGCTATTATTGTAGTAGCCATTGATCCCACGATAAATTTATTATAGTTTTTTTTTGTTTCAACCTGAATTCGTTATTTTTCGGTTCTTTGAATTATTTTTGGATAACATATTTAAGTGATGACTTTCAATGCTGCAAAGTTGATTGCCTTTTTTTGTTGATTTTATGGGAAAAAAATCGTCAGAACGGCATTACCTCCATCAAATTTACTATTTTGTCATGTTACGGAAGAAGAGTTCAAGTGCAAATCCAAACGAACACAAAGATCATCGTCGATACAGTGAAAAATAGCCTCATATCTAGACTTAGCTTTAAAGCCACACATATTGGAAGAATGCAAGTTTTTTGAAGGTTTTTTTAGTGTATTCAATGCTTATAATAATTAGCCACATAATTATCTTTATATATCTTCGTGATATAAAATAAAATAAATTTAAAAAACCAATCGCACGATTTGAAGGAAACATGAGAAGTAAAGTTAAATGAAATCTTTCATGTAGTGAATATTGGTTGAAAAGACACAACAGCAGAGTTTGATTCCTTTAAGATCTATCCACATGATAAATAAATATTGGTATCAATTTTTTCACAGTTGTGCCTTCCAACTAAACTGAATTTTGATTTTCGATACAAAAATCCATTCTTCTACTCGATCATTGACTCTAATCGATTTGCCTCCTTCATCATTGATTTTATATTCGATGTATACTCTATTTTCTATATTTATTCTTATATTTTGGTAAGTAAGTAAGCACCGTATGAACATTTTAATTAACTTTTTCCCGAAGCATCCATATTAATATTCCCAAAGCTTTCCCGAGCTATGTTTTTTTAACATAGCCTAGAATCGTTCCCATTTCAATACAACACACCACTCATGATTTATCCAATGCGAATAAATAGAGAACTATAAGCCTTCGTGAACTATACGGACAGTCAGCTGAACATATTTCACGCTTTTTCTCGTCCTCCATCGTTTCATATATCATTAGACTCACCATTTGTAACAGCTAGCTGGTCCACGAGACAATGTTACGCTTTGCACGAAAAATTCATCAGGAAACGCAACATCATCCTCCATCACCAATATCCTGCTTTGACCAGCTGGAGTGACTGTCATTGTTCTGTTCAGCGCCAGGACTGAACATCTTGCGAAGCAGATATAATAGATACTAATCCTTGGCTCTATAACGGAAAAGATTTGTTGGATTACGTGAGGAAATATTTGTCATTTCTGCTTCTGTTTCTCGGTAAAGGATAGACCGATGCTGCTGCAGCATGTACAGATGCCAACTATACTCGATCCTTGCTCGCATAAAGTTTTTTGTTTTTTTGTTTTTAGAAAAGTTTCGCGTCACAGGTTCCCATCTAACATTTTCCAATTCGTTTTTATGATCTTAGCTGCTTTTCCGCTTGCCACACGTCAGCAGACACGATGGTGGATTGAACTAGTTGAAGGTGAGCATGAGCTCAACAATCACCTGGGATTTTATTTTCAACAAACTTTTTACTTTACTTAGCTTTGATAAGCATTGCACGAGTGCAAAAGTTTTTCATTTGTTGAGGTCCTTGAACAATGACCGTCAAAACTTGGTGTTCAACAACATTTTTCCCGGCTAAAAACAAAAAGGAAAGCATCACCGAAGGTGGCGCAAGTGTGGAAATAGTGATGTAAGCCGCTTACATTTGTTTTATGCCGTACTAAGTGAGTCTTAATGCAACGAAATTTCGTCTAAAAGTATTTTCTTTAAGACAGTGTACTTTTTGATTGGTAGAATGTGGAGGTGAAAGACAGTTATTAGATTTTTTGCTTGTTGTTACGAAAAAGTTTTCAAGAACAAGTCAGACGTTGTAATCACGAGAAAAACGGAACAACACATATTTCATTATTTCTTATCACAAAATTACTGAAAAAATTAAAAATCTTTCCTGAATGAATAGTGTTGAACACTTTCAACAACAACAATTTTTCAGCAAATATAATTCATAATTTAAAAAAATTGATTCGATTGACGTCATCAATTAGACAAATAGTTGCATATCTCAAAGGAGGTTAAATTTGCAGACAGATTGTAAATTAAGAAACTGATGATGGTAATCGCAAGCAAAACTTTGAGCCTACTACATTGCAGGCTTTAAAATCAATTGGAATAACAACAAATTTTTAACTGTTGCCATTGAAAAATATCTCAAAATCAGAATAAAACTAATTTATTAGCTTCCCAGTATATGGGAAGTTCTTGTAATCGCCTCGAAAATCGAAATTGAAATTTTCAACATTTCTTTACGTATTGAGCTCTATAGAGTATATATTGAGTGTTTTTAGAGAGATGTGTGTGTGTGTGTATGTACGTACGTATGTACGTTCGTCGACAGTTTTTTTCTACGAGCATAACTCACGTAAACAAAGTTTTATCGACTTCGTTAAGGCGTCAATCGAAGCGTCTTTGCAATCTTAAGAGCTGATTAGTTTTTGGGACACTTCGGTCGGGGGGTTTGTTGTTTTCCCCCTTTGAAGGTCATTTCTGTCATGCGTTATATCTCGCGAACGAAACATACGATTTACATTGTTCAGGTGTCAATCGACGCATATTAACATTTTTGTGAATCTGTCCAATTTTTAAAAAAATCGTTGAAACCGTTTTTTAATTTAAGAAAAAAAGTGCAAAAAATTAGGTTTTTTCATAAACAATAAATTTGTAACCTGATTCGCGAAGTATAGTAATCAATGTTTATAAAATTTATATACTTCAAACAATGGTTGTAGAAACATCGACAAAACTTTATCTCATAATTACGTAAAAAAATAAATTAAAAATTAAAAATCATTAAAAGTCATCATGATTTTCAAGGTCTTTTTTATCATTCACTATATCTCACGAACCAGATATAATATTTGCATCATTAAGATGTCAGTTGACGTGTATTAATATCTTTGTGAAGTTTCTAACATTATAAAAACTCGTTTCAACGGTTTTTTTAATTTAATAGAAGAAAATGCAAAAAATTATGGTTTTTTCATAAAAAATATTTTTTTACCTGATTTGCACAGCACACTGATACCAGTTTATAAAATTTATACATTCTTATCAGTTTGCATGCAAAAAGTGTGATTCTGAAGTATAATTTTGTGAAATGAGTTTAAAAATAAGCAAAATTGCTGTGAGGGTACGAAACTGATAGTTAAACAAAGATGGAAAATCTCTGAAAACTATAAATGAGTCAATATGTACTAGGAAGTCCTCGGTGCAGACTATTATAAAGAATCCTAAAGCAATATGGAAATACGAAAATATACCAAGAAGTGATCGACCACTTAAGCTTTTACCGCGTTATAAACGGAGTATTGTAAACCTGAAAGTTACGGCAGAATATTTAGTGGGCAAGCTTTGTTTTTTACCGAAAATAACATTGCATCACGAAACTATTCGAGGTGCACAGCGAAAAAATGATATGATTCCAGAGTTTCGACAAGGAAACTGTTGATTCCAGAAGCAAATCACAGAAAGGGATTACGTTTCGCAACAACTAACGCGAATAAAGGAAGGAAGAACATCCTTTGTTCAAATAAAAACTCAAAACGCACCCAGTAGCTCAAGCTCAGCACAAGCCGTGAAACTTTAAGTTTCATCATATCCGTACTGACGGGGCTTTGTCTTATTAGATATGCAGAAAGATTGGGTGTTTCTTTCAGCAATTTCTGCGGATGCTGCATATCGGAAGCAGAAAAAGAAACGATCGTTTTCTGTGCAAATGCCCAGCACTATTCCTAGGCTCACCATTCCTGGATAGCCTGACGGAAGTAGCTAATTTAAACATAAGCTGCATACCCAGCTTCATACGCGAATCTAAGTGGTTCTCGTCATCCCCCAGCTAGGTGCTAGTGCCGTCCAAATCTTCTGTGGTATCACAATGGGCTTATTGTGACCTAATTGAGTCATATCTTGCTAATGAGGGCTACCACTACAACCAGTGGTTCAGTTATGGTTTGGGGCTGTATGACGACTGCTGGAACTGGTAAATTGGCATTCCTCGAAACAACCATGGATCGTTTTGTCTCACTCAAGATATTGCAAGACAATGTGAAGCAGATTGCTGAGCTATTGGGTCTTTAAGGAGATTAGTACTTTCAACAAGACCAAAACATACTGCCGCATTTATTGGCGAGTGACTTCTGTATAATGTGCCTCATAAGTTGGGATTTCTTTCTAAAAATCTAGGTTAAAACCTTATAGAACATTCATGGGATAAGCTGGACAGACGAGTGAGAAACTCAATGTAACAAGCAGATCCGTTCTTAAAGAAAAATTGATGCTCGTGTGGAGCAACATATCGACTGGAATCACCAATCGATTAGTAGAATCGATGTCAAGGCGAAAAGAAGGGCCTACAAAATATGAAACACTATTTTCAAATACGTTTTGATAAATTAAGTAAATCGTATGTATATACTTTTTGACCTTAGAAATTTGATGCTATTATTTTTTCTTTAACTGAATACAAAACCGATGGAAATCAATTGTGCTATTTTTGTTAATTTCTCTTATACATTCCACCAAAAATAGCAAATATAAATAAATAAGTATTCCGTAAGCCTGGAAACCTTATATTTCCAAGAAGTATGTAAACTTTAATGTGCAACTGTACTTACATAATTAATCCAAAATAAAAATAAAACAGGATTATAAAAAATGCTTCTTTACCTTAGGATATAAATATTGTGTCAACGACGATTTATTAACTGTTGAAGTTGCCAAGACAAGACGAAAAGTTGACTTATATGAGTGATTTTTGCTTTTGAATGAATATTTTTCTCAATATTTTGAATTGGTACTAAGAGTTTGCTTGATCTGATAGATTGGTAGTATTCGTGAAAATTAGAAGATTCTCAATCCAGTCAATTGCATTAAAACACTTCAGAGTACTAGTCGAAAAGTTTAACTATCGTCACATGTTTTTCAATGTTTCCTGCAGCAAAAATTTGGCTCATATCCAGAGTAATCATCTCATTTGCTAGTATTTGATAACTTTCACCTCCTTCATCATAATTTGACCAATCTTCGACATCATTGAAGAAAACTGTATGTTCACCTCTTGACATGAAAAAAAAAATCTTCCAGACGTTCTGCAATGTTGTTTTTGATCCTAGTTTCTGCCCAATTTAAAAAAAAATACTTTAATTAACAATTTTTTTGTGAGTAGTAGTTTGCCGACATCTGGCGTCCTAAATTAAAATAAATCATCATTGTCTTCCGGTATCACAAAAATCTCATGGAGGTACTTTCGTCGATAGTATCGTTTTGAAGCTTAGACTATTTTTTAACTTCCCAGTATATGGGAAGTTCTTGTAATCGCCTCGAAAATCGAAATTGAAATTTTCAACTTTTCTTTACGTTTTGAGGTCCATAGAGTATATTTAAAGTGTTTTTAGAAAGGGAGATGTGTGTGTGTATGTACGTACGTACGTACGTATGTACGTTCGGGGACACTTTTTTCTACGAGCATAGCTCACGTAAACAAAGTCATATCGAGTTCGTTAAGGTGTCAATCGAAGCGTCTTTGCAATTTTAAGACCTCATTAGTTTTTGAAAAACTTCGGTCTGGGGGGTTCGCTGTTTTGCCCGTTTGAAGGTCATTTCTGTCAGGCGCTATATCTCGCGAACCAAACATACGATTTTTTTAAACAAGGTGTCAATCGACGCGTATTGCCGTTTGTGTGATTCTGTCGAATTTTCAAAAAAATTCTTGGAGTGGTTTTCAAATTTTTTAAAAAAAGGTGCAAAAACAATAAATTTTTAACCTTATTGTCAAGTCTTAGTAATCAATGTTTATAAAATTTATATACTCCAAACAATGTTCGCAAAAACGTCATCAAAACTTTTCCTTCATGATTACGTAAAAAAATAAATTAAAAATTAAAAATCATTAAAAGTCATCATGATTTTCAAGGTCATTTTTATCATTCACTATATCTCACGAACCAGATATAATATTTGCATCATTAAGATGTCAGTTGACGTGTATTAACATCTTTGTGAAGTTTTTAACATTATAAAAATTCGTTTCAGCCTTTTTTTAATTTAATAGAAGAAAATGCGAAAAATTATGGTTTGTTTCATAGAAAATATTTTTTAACTTGATTTGCACAGCACAGTGATCCAGTTTATAAAATGTATACATTCTTATCAGTTTTTGGAGAGAAACCGGCAAAATTTTTTTCCATGATAATGAAAAAACTAAATTAAAAATAAAAAAATCATTCAAAGTTACCATGTAAAGAGGGTTCATACGAGTGCTATTACTTTATATCTTTTATTCTAAAAAAATTGTTGTAAATTCAATCAAAGTTTTAAGATGTTTGCATAATTTGAGCAGATTTTTAATAGCTTTTATAGTCTTGTAATTAAAAAAAATTGCTTAAATTTTGAAAACCAACAAAATTTTTCAACACCAAAAAGGCCCCCACCGATTGATCCGCGTGAATATTCAATCTGTCCTCATCGACCAAAAACCTTACATAATCAATGGACCCTCCCGTAGACGATATGATTCATATTAACTCATTCCTGTTACTATTACCTCTCATTGTTGTAATGTTGTTGATGTTTATGTAGATATAACTGTGAAGTTGACCGTGTGGACCTCAAGGGTCGCACCTCGCGGCTTGTTGATTCGCCGATTAAAATAAAGAAATTGTACTGAAAATTCCAGTAAATTAAATCCATCAGTATAGAAGCTGAAGAAGTCGGAAGATGCGGGAATAGATACAATTTCTTTTATAAGCAATGCCTTATCACTTTTTGTGCCTACATTAATTACGTCGATTTGAAATTTTCCGACCCCTAGAATGAAATTGTTTTTGAACTATTCCAAAACTATTTATTGGATAGTTCTCCTAATTCCTCCAAGTATATGTAATCATCCATGAGTTCTTATAATGTATATATATATATATATATATATATATATATATATATATATATATATATATATATGTATATATATATATATCAATTTTCAATTTTTTAAATGTTAGAAAGTAACAATAGACAATAGTTAAATAAATATAGCAGATTGCCTTAATACACAAAGTGTTTATTTCTGAGAAACCTATTTTTAAAAAATCCAGGTCGATTTCCAGCTACGCTGGCTATGATTTAAAGTCAAATTACTATTAATTTTCCTTTGGCTTACAGACGTTTCTACTTTAGAACGTTTGAGTATGTCTTTCTGAGAACAAGTCGTTTAAAATTAAGTTTACAGCGACTCCACGGGAGCTTCTATTCATTGGTAGCATTTTCTTTGTTTACTTCAATTCAAGGTAACTGTAAGAAAATCAACGATTTTAATCTGCTTTAAAGTATTTACAAAAATTTGCTGAGATTATAGTAAACAGTAAACATTTATCAAAGGACCGTAACAAGCATTCCTCTAACAAAAGCCAAGTAAGTATTTTCCCAATTCAAGAAGGCAACCATGGAAACCTTGTACCTAGATTTACTTCCCGGGGCTCCTTCACAAACAGTGGCGATTTTCCTACGACCTGACTTTGATCTTGCGGATTTACGTTTAAAAGACATAAGTAGGTCTAATTGGGTATCGACAATCTCATTCGACTCAGTAGTGCGTTTCGGGTTTTCGCTTTCTGACAACAACTGGCAAGTCGTCACCTCGTCGTCTTGGACGACTAATGATTTCCCAATAAATGGTGCTTCGTGCCATTTCACCAAACTAATCAGAGCGTATCTCAATTTTCTTCTCAAACGGTGCCAATTATTCTGGGAAATTGAACAGTGAAGACACGGTGGCTGCATTTCGTGTAGCCGATAATAAGAATAACGTGGCGCAATGGGAGTCAGGTAAGCCCACTGGAACGATTCAACAGATTTAATAACATCTTTGCCAATGAACAATTCTTCAAAGATTTGTGCATTTCGAGATTTGTTGTTTCGGAGTTGTTCATTTTGTCGGGACCCATACAAATGTTGTCGTATTATATGATGATTGTCTTAGATTGATAACGTCGTATGAATAAATGAATAATTCCCACATGAAGGAGTTGACTATAGTCCGTACCGGATTAAGGTGCCATGATCACCAAAGCGAATTGAGGCAGACGAAATAATGATGTGTGTCTTTCCACTGTATTGAATATTTTAAGCAAATTATTAAGTATCTTTTTTTTCTGATTCATCAATTTACCGCAAATTATATCATTGGTATTGGCGAACAAACCGTGAACGTTCCCTGCTTGCTATAATTTCTAAACTTGCATTCGAAATTGTGCTTCGTTAGAGTAATTTGATGATGGCAATGGATCCACATAAGTTCTATAAGATTCTCCTGTAGTTGTACCTTATAGAATTTTTTTAATCTGTTGCAAACTATAATTTGATGACGTCAATAGAAGTATGGAATATGTCACATTTTGCTTGTACCCAGATACAAACGGTTGAAATTTCAATTATTAAAAAAGTTGTAGTATACCTTAGGTCCAACGAGCAATTCATTTACTTTCTTACAGTCAAATCAAATTTTTGGTTATCAATTTACAACAAACCTGTATATTTGTTGAATATACCCTTATGTGAAGTTAATCACAGGAAGTCATACCATAATACTTCGGAGGAAAAACCCAGTAATCCCATTAAGAATGTTGGCCGGCTTCACCCCTTTAGAAAATTTGACAAATTGGTAAAAAAGCCGGTAAAGGTTAAGATTATGGCCCCTACCCACCCCCATTGAAAGAGGCGGCCTCCCCTACTATTATGGCATAAAAAGTTCGCGGCGGTCACGCCTCCAAGAGAAAAAAAGGTTATTTTGCCTATTTTTAGAGATCATATGAAACCATAAAATTGATCTGGGAAATAATTTTTAGACATGGTTGGAAGTCGACAAAATTAAAAAAATTAAATAATTTTTTTGGGCAAAAAAAATAAAAAAAAATATTTAAAAAATTGATGAATGTCATTTTTACCGTAACAGTAATATAAATAGGGGTAACGCTTTGGAGACACGTTTTGCACCACCACCACAAGAAAGTTGTGTATGCAATTCAAACGCATTTTTCCCGTGATTTTTCCCCGTTTGTGATGCAATAACTTCCGCCAATGTACAAACTTGAACTGAAGCTATTTATTAAATTATAAGTATAAATGCACCTACCAACCTAAAATGCACGGTTAAATTACTATTTGACTGGACTATTTTTGATATTTAAAATTTTTTCGTTCAGGTCGTCAGTCTTTATATATTTTACTATCATCTTATTGATATATTAACACCTGTATCTGGTAGTAGAAGCAGTAGTACTAAAAGTTCTTGTCTCAATTGACTTCCCTCAATACGACAATGATCTGGTTGGTAAGGAGTACATCGTTAAGCAGAAATTTAAATTTCTAGGGTTGAAAACAATGACACCCAGATTCAATATTCAGAAAATCAACATTTTTTCGGTGATGGTCCATTGCGTATTCGAATTTACGGCAATTGACAAAATGATTTTCCTTTCCATTTGCAGACTAAAAAAATGGAAAAGTATTTTTAAACAAATCGCTTGACGGAAATGCAATTAACAATAGACTATTGATAACAACAGAGGATCTTTTCCTTTTTAAACGTTTCATACAAATTATTTTTTTTAAAAACCTTTGAAGAAAAATAGTAGCTTCAGTATACTTCTCCTTTCCTAACCATTAACCTACAATAGAATTGACGAAATGTATAATGAAAAGACAGCTTATTGAGTTTGGTTCGTTCAAGTGCAACCATACAAAAATAATTAGCGTAAGACACAAAACTTTCGAACAAAAACAACTATTGTTCATCCGAAAGTTTACGGAAACACTGTTCTTAAAAAAACGCTGTTGAAAAATAAACATCCAATTTAAAAGTTTCGGGCATCAATTCTCAGAGTGTTCGTGCAACCGTAAAGACAATTTTTTTTCGGTTTCATAGAAAATTGACTGAAAATTTGTGAAAGTGTATCCATCAAGTCTTTACGAATTTCACTTATGCATAATGATGTCTGACGACAATGCGACAATGCTATATTTAAGCAAAAATGAAGAAAAAATCAATTTCACTGTCGCAATGTTTGTAATAAAACTATTCACCATGCATTTTGTGGGAATGTATCATATGATAATAGCACACATATTTTTTTATGATGACTTACGTATCTAGACATGTAAGTTCCACAAAATAATGAGTACGTTCCGACAAGGTAAAATAACTGAGTTGAAGCATCTGAAGCGTAGGATTATCTGGAGCATGTGAAATAAAGTATAATTACTGCTTTAATACTACACCCTATTCAGGGATTTGTTCGAGTTCTTCTTCTTAGAATTTTACTTCTGCATTCGAGTTATGCTTGCTTCCGCTGGTAGCATATCACTAAACATCCTACAATATGAGGCATTTTAAACTAATACAATAATTACAACTAACAATTTGATACAATATTTTCATATAAGGATTGTATCGGGAAAAAATGACCTTTATTGTTTCCTGCCTAGCTCCTGTTTGGGATAAGTTCAAATCTTCGTCAGGTATGCAAAATTAGCTATAAAACGCAACGAAAAAAAAGTTTAATCCATTCGTTTTTTAAGATCACTCTAGAAAAGATGTCATTAAATCAAGAAAAAGTGCGTAGTTTATTTGTATGCAAATACCTGGGAAATCCTCTTCGTATATATTCGGTACTAGCAGAGGAGAAAAATTTCTCAATTGCAACAGTGAAACGGACTATTATTAAGTACAAAAAGAGCCTCGATGTTGCTAGAAAGTCTGGATCAGGTAGGAAAAAAAGGTACATCCGATACAAATCAAAGTAAAGAAGAAATTTCTGCAGAGTCCTAACACATCCATTCGAGATATGGCTCAAAAAGTGCAAACATCGAACGCAATGATTCAGAAGATTAAGAAGCATTATAATCTTAGTTCATATAAAGTCCAAAAAGTACCCAATCGATCCGAGGAAAAGGAAAAAGAAGCGAAGCATCGGGCTCGAAAGGTATACAAGGATTACCTGACCAAATTCGATTGTGTTGTGTTGGACGATGAAACATACGTGAAGGTCGATTTCTCAGTTGCCTGATCATACCTTTTATACAGCAGGATCACAGGTTGGTGTAAGCCCAGGAGTAAAACTAAAAAACACCAAATTTAACAAGCGGTATATGATTAGGCAGGCAATATGTCGATGTGGTCACAGATCAGAGAAATTTGAAGCGAAGGGTACCATCATAGTACAGTCAAAGCGTCCGAATTTTGACGTAAACCGTGCATTTTGGGTAGGCAGATTTTTTTTAATGTAATGCGTGGAAAATGGTATAGATAGCTTAAGTTCAAGTTTCTGGGGTCGCAGCTCTTGTCCTTTGGGCTCCATCTTCAAAACAAAAGAAGTTAGGGCACCCTCATATCTCTGAAACCATGGCTCCCACAAGAAAGTTGTGTATGGCAATCTTGCGCAGAATAAAATGTTTAGATAGTCGTTTATACATCACTTTTACGTTGAGTCAAAAATAAAAAATTAAAAGCCAAAAACCACACACAAAAAGGGGGAACATCTTCCGGGCGCCACAACTTTTTCAATTTCACGTTTAACGCGAAACACATTCAGATACTATTCCAAGATAATTTTGTCACAAATCGTTTGCGGTATTGATTGTTGCAATCACTGCACATTAGCGGGAGTTATTCCATCCCAAAGGGGTGAAAGTCGCGTAAAAAACCCGTTTTTAGGCCAAATAATCGGCTTTTGATGGCAAACCCCCGTTGCGAAACTCGCGGAGCATTTTGGTAGGCAAGCAAATTTTTGGTACACTGTGTGGTATGCCTTACTGGCAGCTTAAATCCAAGTTTCTGGGGTCGCAGCCCAAATCCTCTGCGCTCCATCTTGAAAACAAACAAAAAGCGGGGCACCCCTATATCTCCGGAACCACGACCCCCACAAGAAAAATGTGTATGGCAAACTTGCGTAGAATTCAATTTGCAGTAAGTTGTGGATACATCAATGTCACGTGGCATCAATAATTAAAAAGTTATAGGCCTAAGACGACATCCAAAAAGGTGGGGACATCTTTCGAGCGCCACAAATCCATTGTTTTCACTTAAACCCCAAAACACATAGGGAATGACTTTAAGGCAATTTTGTCGCAAGTCGTTTGCGGTATTGTTTGTTGTTGTACCATGTCGGGTGTTATTGTGTCCCAAAGGGAGCAAGTCATAGGAAAAAACAATTCTAACACCTGTTTATCTGGTCCTAAGATGCTTTTTTCCTAAGACTTGTCCCCTTTGGGACACAATAATACCCGACATGGTACAGTGATCGAAACAAGCGATACCGCAAACGTTTGGTGATAAAACTGCCTAAAAGTTACTTTCGGACGAATTTCGCCGTAATAGGGGAAATCAAGAAGTTGTGGCGTGCGAAAAATGATCCCCCCTTTTCAACGTCGTTTTTGGCGTGTAACTCTTTTAATATTGACATCACGTGAAAATGATGTATCTACAACTTACTGCAAATTGAATTTCGAACAAGTTTGTCATATTAAACTTTTTTGTGGGGGCAGTGCTTTCCAAGATATGGGACCGCCCCCCTTTTTTTGTTCTCAAGATGGAGCGCAGAGGATTTGGGCTGCGACCCCAGAAACTTGGATTTAAGCTGCCAGTAAGGCATACCACACAGTGTACCAAAAATTTGCTTGCCTACCAAAATGCTCCGCGAGTTTCGCAACGGGGGTTTGCCATCAAAAGCCGATTATTTGGCCTAAAAACGGGTTTTTCACGCGACTTTCTCCCCTTTGGGATGGAATTACTCCCGCTAATGTGCAGTGATTGCAACAATCAATACCGCAAACGATTTGTGACAAAATTATCTTGGAATAGTATCTGAATGTGTTTCGCGTTAAACGTGAAATTGAAAAAATTGTGGCGCCCGGAAGATGTTCCCCCTTTTTGTGTGTGGTTTTTGGCTTTTAATTTTTTATTTTTGACTCAACAAAAAAGTGATGTATAAACGACTATCTAAACATTTTATTCTGCGCAAGATTGCCATACACAACTTTCTTGTGGGAGCCATGGTTTCAGAGATATGAAGGCGCCCTAACTTCTTTTGTTTTGAAGATGGAGCCCAAAGGACAAGAGCTGCGACCCCAGAAACTTGAACTTAAGCTATCTATACCATTGTCCACGTATTGCATTAAAAAAATTCTGCCTACCTAAAATGCACGGGCAAACTCCCAATTGACTGGACTATCAACTTAGCAGTACACATCGAAGAGTGTTTAGAGAGGCGATTTAAACCATTTATCGAGAAACACGACGCATCTGTAGCATTTTAGTCTGATTTAGCCACTAGTCATTATGCTCGATCAGCAATGAAGTGGTATAAGGACAATATCTCCGCGATACCGAAAGCAATTAACCCTCTAAACTGTCCAGACTTTGACCATTCGAAAGATATTGGGCTGAAATGAAGAAAACATTAAAGAAAACAAACAAAATTGCTCAAAACGAGAAGGATTTTCAAAATAAGTGGAGAAACGCATATAAGGTGGTCGATAACATCGTTGTACGGAACCTAATGCGTGGAGTTAACGGAAAGGTCCGAAGTTTTTTTATTTTTATGTAAATGTTAGTTAATAAAATATAACAATAAAAATTAAAAAAAATAGTTCGATGAAGCAATTAATATCACTTTTAGAGTTATAATTATAAAGGTAATTTGTTTCGATACATACCTTAGTTCAGCATTTTTTTTTCAACCGTTAAACATTGACTAGATCTATAGAGCATCGTGTTTGTAAGTTCGGGGATATCATAGTTAGGAATGATGTAAAAGGTCATTGTTTTCTTATGAACAAATAAGAGGTATAATATCATTGAAAACCAGGAAATGAGACGACAAAGATGAACGTCTATTTAGTGAGGTATCGACTGTTTGGTAAATTTCGACCTAGTACTACGAGGCTTTTTACTCACTTTTTATGAAATTTTACCAATTATTGGAATCTACGTGTTTACTTGTTTTATACTTCAAGATAAGATAGCGATGTATAGATGTCTTTTTCAAGTAAAAACGACATTGCTTCAACACAAGATATCTTACAACGTTTTCATTTATGTCACTAAAAAGGGTGTAAAGCATCGCTTGTTAATATTTCAGTTTACTGGAGTTGATCCATTCATGTGACATTTCAATAATCAGATATTCACGAAAATGTTGTACACATTAAGTCAAAAAGGATTTATTTTCGCACTGACAAGAAAACAGTCAGATTACACTTAACAAAGTTTTTAACGAAAAATATATTCTTTCTGAACATAATTGAAAGAAACATGTGACAAACAATGTGTCTTTCAAAGTTGTTCTACGTCAGGTCGACTGTGAAACTGTTGAGTGCAAGTTCAAGTGTAAAATCCTCTTATGGTAGACTTCAAGACAAGGGAACATACATTACTACCCTGGATACTCAACCAAGTACTTGTAAGCCACAAAATTATCACTATGAATAATTGAGTACCAATTAACGAACGTACTTCTCAGTCATGCATAAGCTTTCTCTCTGTTCCAGGATTTCTCGGTTAATATGGGACGAGGATATATTTGTCGACAGCAAGATCAACAAACATTGAATCCATAGATGACAGGAGCTCCTTTTCTTAGCATTTGTTCTTTGGTGAGGGTAGCCATCATTGAAATGAAGTGAAACACGGCTTCTATTTCCCGGTACCGATATCATATTGACGCTAATGTGAAATTTTTTGAAAAATTTACAATCTTAATAACGTAAAACTAGAGTCCTTTTTTAGCGGGTAAACAGTTTTTAAATAAATTTACGGGTTTTCTCTCTAAAATTATAAACATATTTGATAATAAACTCATACAGGTGAAAAATATCTTTACGAAATAGTCCACTGAGAATTGAAACATTTGTGATTGTTTTTCTTTAAAAAAATATTGATTTTTTATCGTCCTTTGATGGCATTAACAATTTACCTGAGTTAAATTTTCCAATATAAAAAATTTGTTGCCTTAATTTACTAACTTTTCGTCCTTGTTACATAAAAAATAAAATGTGGTCTAGGTGCGACCCTTATGGTCCACACGACTAACTTTCCAGTGGGATGAATAGAGAAACTATGATTTGTTTTTATTTATTTATGTTTATATATTCTATCATTATTCTAAAATATTATAATATTTTTAAAAAATTTTAGCCATAAAAGCCATTTGATAGTGGAAGACGTCTCCGCTCTCGTCATCTACCAAAGTCTCGACCAGATCCTAGATCCTCCAGATCCTAAATCCGCAGATTCTAAATCCCGCAGATCCTAAATCCCCCAGATCAAAAATACCCCAGATTTGAATCCCCCAGATCAAAATCCCCCAGATCAAAAATCCCCCAGATCCCAAACCCCTCAGATCCTTAATCCCCCTGGTCAAAAATCCGCCAGATCAAAAATCCCCCATATTCTAAATCCCCCAGAACCTAAAGCCCCCAGATCCTAAATCCAATATTAAATTACTTATAACAATATTCTATATCAACTGCATAAGCGTCTCTCCTCTCATTCTCGCAAATCTGATAATATAAGTTTGGAATTTAAAAAATAATTCTGATTTTTTTTCAAATTGCATTTTTTACAAATTTTATCAGAGTTTTGCTAAAACACACAATAATAATAATAATATACTTTGAAGCTATTTGGGATCAGCACGAATTAAAAGAGCATTTCAACAGTTTAACAACTAAGCAATTTTTTTTGCGGTTTTTTTATCCTCAATAAAAAACGGCTAAACCGATTTTGTTGAAAACTCATTCAGCTCTAAGTTACGTAATTACGCGTGGAATGAAACCAGTCTTTTGTTATTGTGATCTTTGGTTCTTTAGATAATCGTACATACATCGTAGATACGTACATACATACTCACATACATCTCTCTAAAAGCGATGAATTTTGATTCTAGAGAACTTAAAACGTGAAGATATGTCAAAATTTGGGATTCGAAAAATCGACACCATTACAAGAACTTCCCACTGGGAAGTTAAAAATCGCAAAGGTACATAAACGCGAGGATAATGGAAAAGAAACCACGAATGAAGATGTATATATAAATAAATAGTATGGATTAAAAAATAGAAACAAAAATTAAATGATACGAACTGAAGAATGATAGATAAATAATTCATAAAACTATTGGAAGAAGAAAAAAGGTCATTAAACCAGCAAGAAAACAAATACTCACAAAATAAAAGTTCAGCAATGTGGAGGGTGAATAACAAATAAACAACAACAAAAATAGTATTAAATTTAGAATCTTTTAAATAGGAAAAGTGACCAGTCTACAAGAAACATGGCGCAGAAAAATTTAAGAACTTTAGAGGAGTTTCGATACTGAATGTGGCAATGATAAAAGAAAGGCTCGAAAAAATAGTCAATGAGAAGCGTGAGCGTATTTTTCCAGGTGTCGCAAATGAACTTCAGGTGCTGAATATTTTAAAAAGACAACAAATATGTACTTTTTTACATTATAAATAGACAATTAACAAAGAAAAATGAATGATATAAATTGCGTAGGCAAATAAACAACTTTGGGAGCAATTGAAAAGAAAGCTATGAAAGAAAATAAAAAAGAGAGATAATAGCTCAGAAGTGAATTGTTGAAAAAGTTTATGTGATCACATTTTGATGTAGAGGATAGAAAATTTAATACTAAGTAAGGAGTACAACAACAATGTCCTCTAAGTTCAATCTTGTTTTCTGTGTACACAAGTGATAACGAGGCAACTTTGATCGACAGACAAAAATGTGGAGCGAAGAACGAAGTTTTCACTTAATGAAATTATTATTTAAAGAATTGTAATTCAGGCTTATTTAATGTTATATCATAGCCCAAACCAATTTGAAAAGTATCAGAAATCAATTTTTCGTACGTTATTAACTCTTGTGATTTTTAAAAAAAAATCCTGATGAAAATTAGTCCGAAAACATTTTTATTTTTCAGATTTAGAACGGATATAAGTATTACCGATTTTTGCTTATTGGCTCAAAGAATTTTTCATCAATGCTTTCACAGTTGAATATAAGTTTAGAACAAAAAATTGATGAAGTCTGCAATTTTTTAATTTTTCGAAAAATAGCTGGAGCTCTGGTTCTTGCACAAACTACGCAAGCGACAACTCTTTCAAGTACCTCTTCCTTTTCTCAATCTAGTTGAAATGCGTTGAAAGTGTCGCCTAAGCCTTTCATTAGCTGCCTACTGCTTCAGCATTGGAAAATGCTTTAAATATCAGTGAAGTGATGAAAGTAAACAAGCAACCATATTTGCCATCCATATTGCGCGTCATCGGTCCTCAACCAACCCTACCTGCATTTCGTCCTGCAGAGAACGAGCTGCGGGTATATGCAGCTAATAGGTGTTCTATGTGACGAAACTATTTGCTGGATGCCATCATTTATGGCAGCAACGCACAATTTTAGAATGTTTGCTGAGCGACACATGTCGAGGAGTGTGCAGAAGGGTGTAAAGTCTAGAGCCTCCTATTTACTCGGCTGTGAGGCTGATTGAAGTGGGCTGCTTCCATCAGATGGGAGTAACTATAATTATATGGGAAAATCTCTTATGGTGTCAATTAAATGAACCTTTCACAGTTTCAAACCAACGGCGTGTACTTGATACAAGATGATGGATTTCGAAACTGCTAATGGTTTATTGCGGCACATGTTTAAAGTGTTGTAATTTGCTGTTAGTTTTAGATGATCATGTATTAAGTCTAATTCAATTCGAACTGAGCTTCAATTTAAATAAATTTTATGCAAACAATTCCAAAGCATGTGGATTTTCAGTGACGATATGCGTTATGTGCCTTTATGTCTATTTACAAAATTCGGTTTGTAGATTGGATTTTCAGGAGTGGCTTTTGAATGATTCGAAACTGTCTGCTAATATAAATCTAAACTGAAACGTGTTGCAACTGCAGGACTAGTTTTCTTTGAGTGAGCTTTTTGGTAAACATGTTCATTTCCATTACAATCGTGATTTTGCCTTACCAAATCCTTTATTCTTGGCAGCTTCGTATTTTGGGTACGACTTGTAGCCTTTTCATTATTTTATATACTTTGATACTTCTGCAAGGGTGTTTGTCACGTTCAAAATTAAACTGACGACAAGCCAAAATATGTTTGAGTATCCTAGTGTCTTTTCTTATACTGGTTAGCAAAGATGACAGATCAGAGTTTTTGCCTTAGATTGCCTTAGGTTGTTTTCCCGACAGCTGCGAGCAAAATAAGAGAAACAGCGTCTTTATGTTCTGTTTCAGAATTTTTTGGACCGAAACGTGTTCTACATTTTAAATTAGCATTGGGCTGATTTCTAGACACTTGAAAAAAAAGAGACACAACTTCATCCAAAAAACACCCAACTGAATTGAAAAGCAAAGACCCATTTAAAATTTTCAAGATGGTCGTTTTGAGGATTTTACCTTTCCATAATGTTAGAAGTTCTTGTAATTGCCTCGAAAATTGAAATTAAAATTTTCAACAACAAAAAATGTTCAAGCCGTTTTTTGAATTGAGTGAAAATAGGGTTCATAAGACATAATTTTTTTACCGGGTTTGGTCAATGTTTATAAAATTTATAAACTCTAATTAGTTTGTGTTAAAAACCACCAGCTAAACTTTTTTCCATGGTTACAAAATTAATTGAAATTAAAAAAAGACATTACAAGTCCCCATGTAAAAAGGGTTCATACGAAGAATATTACCTGATGTCTTTTTTTCTAATGACATCTTTGTTATGTCAATCAAAACTTATTAATATTTGCATTATTTTAGCGAATCTTCAATAATTTTCACAGTGTCGTTTTTTTTATTTTAAAGGAAAAACTGGTTAAATTTGGAAAAGAGTGTTCATTTTTCAATCATTTTTGCATTTGTGGTAATCAACGCTTTGAATTATAAAATGTTTTGTACATGGAAATATATTGTTAAAAAACAGCATTTTGCCTGATTGCAAACTATATTCATACAAAAGCAATATTTTCATTTTTAAAATGAAGAAAGGTTTAAAATAATAATATTTCCTAATTTAACTTACTTACGTGATCTCTAAAAAGGCTCTTCTATCTAATTTAAACTTCTGCTAATCATTGCTTTTCAAAATCAGATGTTTTAAATTCTCATCAAATAAAACTTCTTGGTTTTTTTTAAAACTTCTCAAAAACATTCATACATTGATACAATTGATTCGCGTGAAGATTCAATCAATCGTGGTTTTCGCATCAAAGGTGCTCAATGGAATTAATATCCACGGATTAAAGGAAGTTATAGAACAGTCACTATTTAGCTACAAGAGCCTTATGTTTCGGGACGTTATCTTGATGAAATATATAATTACTTAGGATTCTGAATTTTCCGGCAATGGTTTTTAAATTGTATTCAAGGTTATTTGCATAGTTAATTTTATTTAAAGTACCGTCAATAAAATGCGGTTTCTCCGTACCACCAGCAGAGAAACACCCCAGCCTATTAGAGATTTTCCACCGTGTTTCACTGTAGCTTGAAAATTCTGTTTTTCCCAGTGAAGTTATTACTGTTCTCCACTTGCTTTTTTCCGTCTGACTGAAATATAATAAATTTACTTACATCAGTAAAAGTACTCGCTTCCAGTACTCAAATGGCAATCTTTGTGAGTTTTTGCAAGTTCTAGGTGTTTTTTTTAGTCGCTTTACTGATGAATGGGTTTTTCCTGTCAATTCTCTCCTTGCATCCCTCATTTTCTTTAAAATGGGGCGAACTATTCAAGTATTTACAGATTTTCCCAAGTAATTATCCATAAATTTTGATAATTCTAAAGTTTTAACTTTTGAATTTTTGTAAACTTCCCCCAATATCATTCTTTCGTCGGATTCATTTAACAGTTTTCAGTTAACATTTCTAAGTTAATTTTCAACTCTATTTACACTTTCATGTCTTTTGATAATACATTACACACTCAAAATACTTCTCTTAACCTATTTGCCTATTTCTATTAAAGTTTTCCCAATTTCATGTCCACTTATAACAATTTTTTTCAATTTCACAAAAGTTTCCTTTCTTTTTCCACCCTTAATGAATTGCTGATGTATTGATCTACTAAAACCCTACCAAAGGTTTTCACAATATCACGCTTATAGCTTAAGGGATTTTTAAAAAATCGATTTTTTTATTGTATTTTTGAAAAGTATATATATGCAGAAATATGATATTAAAGATATTATTTTTTTAAAGATCCGACCAGTCTAACTGTATTTTTGGGCAACTTTCATTTTGTCCCCCGAGCGCGTTTCTTCATTAAAAAAACTTTATCCGCGGTTTTCTCGAAACGTTTTTCGACGTTGCGTTTTTTCGTTATTTTTTGAACCAGCATTTTCATTGATAAAACTTGTGATGAACTTTTTGGTGTATATCGGGAGTGTATTTATTGAGTGTAACCCATTCTTCATAATACTACTACTATTATTATAATAACCCGTTTTTACACTGCTAAAAGAGGGTAGACCCCTTAAATTGTCTGATTCGTCAAATTTATCCACAACTCGTGCATTGTTGAAGATAAATTTTCTATTCCATGGAATTTTACGTACATATATGAGTTTGATGTGGATTTCTGAGTAATTGCACTTTTCTGCCACTATGTAATTGATTTTTTCAAGAATTTTCTTTATTTATAAAGTAAATACAATATGGTCTTATTGTTTTAATAAAAATAATTAAAGTGCTTACTTTCAGGCAAAGATTTCGACGATTTTTCTCAAATATTATGCAATTGCGAATATGAATGTGAGCGGCTTGAAATATTTCTATAAATTAATAGAGAGAAATGATGATACGAACGCTTACCCCAATACAAGATATTAAATATCGAATAGTTTTCACGAACTTATGATCAGCATTTTCTGACTACAAAATATTAACCCCAGGATAACTCACCTAATAATATGTTTCTTTGAAAATAAAAGACCGCTTTTTACCACCGTCATTAGCATAACTTAGTGACCGTTCCTTAATAAACCTGTAAAGTAAGCTTCCGACACCATTGGTTGTTTCAATGGGACAATGAAAACACGTAAGTTGCCAAGCAAGCCCGAAATCCCACAGAACAATGAAATCAACTGTTCAGTGCTTGATACCATGGATATGCAGCCGTCGGAATCATTTATCATTTCTACATATGAGCACCAACCAAACCAACAATGACACCTTAACAAATGTACTTCGATTCCAAGCTCAATACTGCTACTTATTTGAATTTTCCACTAGATTTTCTCTGCAACACAACGTCGACACTACACTCTTTGCGCTCGACTCCGTTTTCGTCCTGGCCGTGCCTTAAATCACCCGTCTTTGGAAAAGCAATGAATTGAAAATGTATTCTAAAGACTTGTTCCGGACGCCAGAGGTATGCTCCTGGGCTAGCTGACCTGTTATTTTTAGACAATTCGTTAGAATAACGGGAGAGGATATGGAACATTGGTTGCAGCAGAGGAACTGGCTAATATCACTCTATAAATTACCATTATGACGCAATAAACATATTCAGGCTAGTTGGATTGTTCTATTGTTCAGAGGCACTGAGAAAAATGTTCGTACAAATTACTCAAGGACAGAAAAAGTGGTTTTAATCTTCTCTTCGAAATATTCTACGAATCAGTAATACAAAATTAGATCAACGGATATTTTAGCTGTGTTGACTGACCTTATGTAGTACGTTTATGAACCAACTTCATCAGAAAAAAAGATTCTTGAACACTGCATTATGATAAAATAAGCCAACATAAAGCTCCCGGGGCATGGCAGGATTCAGGTATGCTTCGCACAACCTTTTTATAAGCCAAACCCTAGGTCATTCTTTTATGATCGATGATTTTCCGGTGGTGCCTGGCAATGTTTTCAGTAGAACAACCCTGTTTCTGTTTTGCTTAAGAAGCTTGATAGAAAAATGAATGTATACCGGATCTCATAAAGCCCTGTGTGATGCCAGGAGTAGTCAAGGATGGCTGCATGGCACATTTTATTGTATTATGAACTGTGGACTCATTGCGACGAGAAGAAACTGAAAACGAGTCATTATTTATTGATATGATTTTCGATTCCGTCTGAGCCTTTCCACATGACGCTTTTGCATTGTACATTACTTTATTTATTGGTGAGATCGTTAATATTTATGAACCCTCCTTGCAACATGGCTGGAATAAAGTTTACAGGCATGAATATTTATTGAATAAAGTGCTCCCAGAAAGCATGTTCGCAGAACGAACAGTCATTTTGTCATAACACGAGCTCGAAGTGAATACGGATTGCATAGAAAATAAAACATGTCTAGGATAACCTCTTTAAGTTATCCACTCAAGAAGTAACTTCCTTCACGTTTAGTTTTTAATCTCTCTATTTCAATTCATTTGTTGTTGTTTTCACATGTATTATGATTTATTAAATGTATTCGGAACTAAAATGAAGCTTAAAGTTAAATTTTAACTGGAATTGAAATTACAAAACATGTACGAAAATAATGCAAAACTTCGTCCAATTACAATTTTTTCCGATTTTTTTAAAGCTCACTTTTTGCGTTAGGGAAATTTGAACCGATAATGTGGGACTAAAAGTTCATTATTCTGTGCTTCCATTTATGGTATTATCATGAGTAGTTCAGCCTGGCAAATACTAGGATTAAATTTTTTTTATTGGTATACACAAATACAGTGTACACAAATCATCATGAAAAACAAGTAGGTAGTGTGCAGCCAAAAAAGATAAGAATCCGTCCAAAATCCAAATAACATATCTAAAATCAATGCCACACAAGAATGAAAGGTTAAGAATCACCGATAGGTACAGGAAAAGGTTGAAGGCTTACGTTGTCTTTCTACATAATGTTGAATCCACATTAACATCTATTTTCTTAGAAAAACCTTAAACACCTGAATCAATAGCAAATTATATTTTCAATGCAATTTTTCTTGTGGAGCATTTAGTGGATCCACTTAAGCTGAAAAACATTGACATTAAGAGAATAATGAACCCAATAAGATAGAAGAAAAAAAGTTTTTAACAGTTCTTCAACTATTTAAACTTCACACAGATGAAACGGAAAAATTTGTAGACAAGTTTAAGAAAAGTTCCGGATTGAAATTGAAATTGAAAGTAATTTAATTTTGGATACTTTTCAAAGAAAATTTGATTATTTTTTGCTTATTCAAGGCTGGTTACAGTGTAATTAAAATCGACAGTAAAATTGCATCTTATTTTTCTGCGAGATTCATGATAAATTTAATATTTCGGTTACATCGTGATATATCAATTTTGCAGCCATCTATGAACCATTATCTATTTTCATCATGAAACTTAAATTTAATTGGTTTTATAAAGCTACAGACATTAAATTGAAATAAAAGAACCAAATGTATGCATTCAAAAATAATCTAATTTTTTTAGCTACGCAGAAGCATTCCTATCATAGGAAAATGGGGCTCTGTTTCCAATCTCGTGGAGTTGCCCTCATCCATAAATGATAAAAAAATCTTAAGTCCCATCATCGTCAATATAGTTTCGATAAGTGCCTCACATCCCTCGAGGACATTCAGCGTGAACGTGGCTACGTTTGGCTGGAAGTTGACCAGCCTGAATTACAGTCACGTACGGACCATTAATTGAATAGTAGGGCACTTATGCCTTATGATAAGCGCTTTCATAATTTTCATGTCAGCCTTCTTACCTACGTGCAAATGGACGAAAATGCGGCATATGTATTCTGGTCGAATATCCTTGGTGCGAGCATTCAAATGACCTTTTTTTCGTTCCCGATAATTACGTTCATACTGTGACCACTCAAAGACCCCCCAGTGGCTTTTGAAGAGGACTTGCTATCTGCAGGACATTGTGGCAATGGAAGCGATGAATGGATCCCAACAGAAAGATGTGTACATGGTGTTCTATGATTGCAATGTATTCATATTAATTTTTTTGGTCGTTGGGAAATGCCGAAGATGATATGATTCCCCGTGTTGCTATGTTCCATATAATATGCATGAGATTGCTATCATCTAAGTACAATGACTGCATCGATATGAGGGAATTTCAGTTCAATCAATAATTTACCATAATAAAATATAATTTCTACATCAAAAATACAAATGAATCTTACATAGAACGGCTCGTAACATTTTATCACACTTGCTTAAATATGCCTAATGATTATTCATAATTTCTTAAAATGACTTCAGTGTAAGTCACTTGAAAAATCACTCCACTATGAGTTCACGTCTTGGTCTCATCTCTGATAAGATGCATAATTAGTTTGATTAAAACAAAATAGGCTTTATTCAATGTGAAAAAAAATTAATGAATTTGTATTTAAAAATTCGATTTCTTAGATAATTTGGCGAAAATAAATAAAACTTATGAAATATTCTCGAAACTAGAAAAACAAGGTTTCATGACTACAAAAATTTAACGTTAATTTATTCTTCAGCAAAGTAGCAATAATAAATTTGAAAGAATTTATAATCACATTCAAAATTAAATATGCCGCAAAAACTGGACTATTTTTACGCCAAACATTAAAATTGAAATATACTAATAAAAAAGACTTGGAAATTGCATGGATATTTTCAAATATTAGCATTTTACAAGCTAAATGTAAATAAACTAACAATTATTTATCAGAGGAATGCATCTTAAACATATCGTGGGAAACAAATCACAATATTCGTACGGAAAATTAAACACGAAAAATAAAGCAGATAATCTTGACAACATTTTAAATTCTTCAAAATAATATCATGAATTTTGCAAACTTTTTAACACATTCATTTCATACGTGAAAGCAGATAAAAAAGTACTGAGAATGTAACAAGATATCACGGAACAAATAAAAATATTATATTCCATGATTCAATTATTTGCCAAACAAAAATTTCGATACGGGTTTGATTCATTTTAGTGAAGCGAAAATGGAAAAAAGCTGAAGTTGTGATATTTGGCAAGGAAAATATTTCCCCAAGAAGAATTTATTTAACTTTTTATCTTATTTAAAGTAGTATTAAATGGTCATGTTTCTTACTGAAATGCAAGGGAAAAAATTCTACGTTATTTTAGTTTTTAATTAATGACGTATTTTTTTTTTGGAATGCAAAACAAGCTGCGAGGTGCGGCCCTTGAGGTCCACACGGTCAACTTTCCAATAATATCTACATAAACATCAACAACATTAAACACAATAATAATTTTGAAAATAATACTACTTTAAGCAATAACAATGAGAGGTATTCATAGCAGTGACAGGAATGAGTTAATATGAATCATATCGTCTACGGGAGGGTCCATTTATTACGTAAGGTTTTTGGTCGATGAGGACAGATTGAATATTCACGCGGATCCATCGGTGGGGTCTTTTTGGTCTTGAAAATTTTTGTATATGCAGTCAAAAATAGGTTCAATTGTATGTAAAAAGTAAAAAGGAAGTAATTGAAATCTTGCGATTACTAAAGAATAAATCTACTAAAAACTACAATTTTTTATTTGATGAAAGCTTTTTAAAGCATATGATCTTGCAAAGTATTGAATACAAAACATTTTGCCATTCAAAGCGTTGATTACCACAAATGCAAATTTGATTGAAATTTTGATGGTTTTGAAAATTTATGCAGTTTTTTAGTTAAAAGACTATAAAAACTATAAAAAATCTGCTCAAATTATGCAAATTTTTAGAACTCTGATTGAATTTACAACAATTTATTTAGAATAAAAGATATTAAGTAATATCATTCGTATGAACCCTCTTTACATGGTAACTTTGAATGAGCTTTTATTTTTTATTTAGTTTTTTTTATAATCATGGAAAAAAACTTTGCCGGTTTCTCTTCAAAAACTGATAAGAATATATCAATTTTATAAAAAATTATTACTGTGTTGTGCAAATCAGGTTAAAAAATTTTTTTATGAAAAAAACCCTAATTTTTCGCATTTTCTTCTATTAAATTAAAAAAAGGCTGAAACGAATTTTTATAATGTTAAAAACTTCACAAAGATGTTAATACACGTCAACTGACACCATAATGATGCAAATATTATATCTGTTTCGTGAGATATAGTGAATGATAAAAATGACCTTGAAAATCATGATGACTTTTAATGATTTTTTATTTTTAATTTAATTTTTTAACTAATCATGAGAAAAAGTTTTGATGATGTTTCTATAAACATTGTTTGAAGTATATAAATTTCATAAACATTGATTACCATATTTCACAAATCAGGTGAAAAATTTATTGTTTATGGAAAAAACCTAATTTTTTACACTCTTTTTCTTAAATTAAAAAACGGCTCCAACGATTTTTTTAAAAATTGGACAGATACACAAAATTGTTATTACGCATCCATTGACACCTAAACGATCGTATGTTTGGTTCGCGAGATACAACGCATGGCAGAAATGACCTTGAGATCATGATGACTGTTAATGATTTTTTATTTGATTTTTTTTTGTAATCATGAGAAAAAAATTTTGAAGGCATTTTTAAAAAAATGTTTGGAGTATATAAATTATATAAACATTGATTACTAGGACTGAAAAATAAGGTTAAAAATTTATTGTTTTTGGCAAAAAAACCCAATTTTTTGCACTATTTTTAAAATTAAAAAACGGCTTCAAGAAATTTATTAGAAACGTAGCAGAATTACATAAATGTCAATGCGCGTCGATTGACTCCTTGCTCAACGAAATCGTATATTGGGTTCGCGAGATATAACGCATGACAGCAATTACCTTCAAACGAGCAAAACAGCAAACGCCTCCGACCGAAGTTTCCCAAAAACTAATCAGCTCTTAAAATTGCAAAGACGCTTCGATTGACACCTTAACAAAGTCGATAGGATTTTGTTTACGTGAGTTATGCTCGTAGAAAAAACTGTCCACGAACGTACAGACGTACACTCACACACATATACATCTTCCTTTTAAAAACATTTAAAATACATTCTAAAGACCTCAAAACGTAAAGATATGTCGAAAATTTCAATTTCGATTTTCGAGGCGACTACAAGATCTTCCCAGTTAAAACGAAGTTAAAAAATATTTTAACTGCCTAAAAATCTGAAAAGGGTTCAATTTTTGGAGCTCATCTTACAGAACCATTAAATTTGATACATTTAAGGCACCATTGAAGCGTTAGAATTCTTCAGAATTGAGCAATTTTTAAAAAAGGTACTCAATAAGCTTTCTATTAAAATGGTAGAGTGTGAGATAATAATAATTTGATGAGTTCCTTATTTATTAAACGGCATTTTGTACATTCAATTCTAACTTATACTAAATTAAAATTAAATTGATGATTTATTGTTCCAGAATTATAGAAAGCTATGAATAGTTCAAACACTTTAAATACTCATAAGCAGCAAGTGAAGAATTTTTTTAAATGTTTCCAATTGATTTTGTTGCTGATGATTTCAAGAATAATTTAAACAAGGTACCGTCAAAATGAAGCAGCATACACACACAAATGTTGGTATTCCAATATTTGCATATTGAAATAAATTGATTTGTGCATATGTAAGATCTATAAAACTCGTTATGCTAATGTTAATTCAAAATGTAGCATGGAAATTCGGTGACATATCTGCGATTGATTTTTCGATAAATGTAAATGCGTATTTTTCCTTTGAAGTACCATTCGTTCCTAGTTATTTACCATCTAAGCTTCTTGAAAGACGATTTGCTCATCCGAAATTGCGAATGCTTGTTTGTCAACTCAATGAAATATTCAACATTTATTTAATTGAATTTGGATCACTTAATGATATGTCCACTGTGAACTCCACACATTTCAATTGGATAAATTAGGCAAAGATGAATCTCCTTGAAATTCAAAAAACCTGGCAGTTTTAAGCAACGAAGTTGTATTCTGATCTGTTTTAAGCAATTCTCAAAAAATTGACAGGGCTTTTAATATTCTCAAAATAAAACTCATAATTTCAATTCACGTAAATCAGAAATAAGACTTTCCAGATATTACTTTTATATTCGATCATAGTCACGTCTTAAACGTATCGACTGTCTTGCGCAGACTTTTATATTAAATTAACTTTTTTCCAATATTCGACACATTTTCAATATTTCGTTCAAACAAACTAAATATATCACGACGAATAGCATACGTTCAAAAGGATCAGACGTTAGGATAGCCAAAGCGCTATGGTCGTGTGAACATGTGGACACATTCACTGTATCCTGAAATGATGGAATAAAAAATGAAAATTACTTTGCTGTCATCGATCATACAAGGCAAGTCCTATTCGATAACATCTATGGGAGAATGGAAGTTTCTAGTCACTATAGGGCTGTATTCAACTTATCAGGAAGCTTGTGACACTTTCATTGGGTTATTAAATGTTCACTCACATAGCGTCGACACGTTTCACACTTTTAATCCACATGTTGGCACCGTTAAAAGGATGAAATTGTGAAGAGCAGTGATTGGAAACAAGAAGGATGTTGAGGATTTCCTATATTTTAGGAAAGGCTGTTATGGCATTCGAGTTTAACATTGTTTACACATTATTGTTGTCACACGCTTCATGAACAGCTTCTTGAAACAGAATCGTTTTAATCTGCAGCAGAAAATGTTGGCTTTGACTATAATGTATCCAAAAAAATTTCTTGTGCACTTATTTATTTTGATTTTATAGTTTTAAATGCTAAAATTTCCGGTGTTCAATTTCGTTTGCACCATGATTATGAATGAAATTGCCCTTTAAATGCATTATTTTCATTAGCAAAATCCTCAAATTGATTTTGTTCCTTGATACTTTAATGTGTTTGATATCATTTTCTTAAATAACTGATGCTTAGTTTGTAACATCTCTACTCTAATAGTTGGCCAGCACTTGTTTTCCTCGTAACATTAATTAGAAGCCAAACAAACTGTATAGCCAGCCAATTCGCAAAGCCAACAAAGATTTGAGCATTCTCTATCTTCTGAAGAGGAAGTAATCATCATACAAAGGAGAAAAGATTGTATGTCACCACTTTGGAATAATGTTCCCAAGGTGCAAGATTATATACAAGAGAAGAATAAACCAAATATATCCCAATTTATTAGTTTCAGACATTGAAAACTCAAATCCTAGAAACAGGATATTTGAAGTTCACGTTAGGATTTATTCATCAAAATAACATGTGAACAATACAAATTTCGAACCTCATGAATAGAATTTTCACATACTTCTATTTCCGTTTGTTTTTTTTCACAGAAGGCGTGGTGCAACATTACGAACAAAGTGTGTTTTTGGAACAAAAATTTAAAGTCACCCACACACATATGAAATAGTTTTGATTGAAAATGCAAAAAGTAACTCAAATATTGTTTTTTACGTTTTTCTTTCTCTCAAAAAATGATCACAATAAGCTTCAAACGAAATTTGCTAGCACATGAGCTGGGGTAGACTTTGAAAATTTAATTATGGAAGAGAAAACTGAACGAAAACGGTCAAAAATCAATTCAAAATCTAATAAAAAAGCAAACAAAATTAAAAAGAAGGTTTTGTTGAAAAACACTGAAAACATTTTGTGAAGGCGAAATCAACTAGAATGAGGATAATTTACATTATAATTAGTGAGGGCATTTTGATGAATTTTTAGTGATGTTTCGGCCCAATTTTACAAGAGGGGATTTTATTTACAATGCATATATAGCCATGCAAAATTTCTGTAAGAAATATGTCATTGACCCTTTAACGAATGATAAATAAACTACAGTATTTTACAACAATAAAATATTTGGGCATAGCTTTGAAAATGGATGAAGTCATACCGACTTTTATTATAGTTACACATTTTTTGAGCGACAATAGAAAGAACAATTGCTTATTTCAAAAAAAAAAATCCTAAACTTACGTCTACTGATTACGAGGATGTCATTTATTTTTCCAAAAAAAAAATTGAGGTAGGTTCTTAAATGCATTCTGTAGTTCGAAAAATACCATGAACTCGTTTATCAAATGAAGAAAATAATTATGACAATCTGATGCATAAGTTTAGTTAAGGTTTCCAGGATTTGCAGAAAAAAATTATATTGTAAAAGTATAACTAAACAAGCCGTGAGGTGCGACCCATGAGGTCCACACGGTCAACTTCTCAGTAATATCTATATAGATATTAAAAATATTAAACACAATAAAAGTTATGGAAATAATATTACTTCAAATAATAAAAATGTACCTCTCATAAAAATTATTGGAATGATTTAATATTAATCGTAACATCTACGGGAGCGTCAATTGATTACGTAAGGATTTTGGTGCATTGTTTTGATTGATTATTCACGCGGATCAATCGGAGGGGGGACATGTTACAAAGCAGTTTTTTCATTAAAGTTAAACATGGTGCTGTGAAAACTATTGAAAATCTGCTCAAATTTTGCAAATATTAATAAACTTTGATTGACTATACAACAATGTCTTTAGAATAAGAGATTTAAAGTATAATGATTCGAATGAACCCTTTTTACATGGTGACTTTGAATGTTTTTATATTTTTAATTTAATTTTTTTTTGGTATCAGGAGAAAATTTTTTGCTGTTTTCTCTATAAAAATTGATAAAAGTTTACAAATTCTATAAACATTTATTATTACGATGTACAAATCAGGTTAAAAATGGAATTTTATATGAAAAAAACACTACTTTTCTAAAAAAAATTTAATAATTCGTAAAAAACGCTTTAACAATTTTTGTAGAATATAAAAACATCATAAAGATGTTGATACGCGTTGATTGACACCTTAATGATCGGAAGATTATATTTGGTTCTCGAGATATAATGAATGACGTAAATGACCTTGAACGTTTAATGATTTTTTATTTTTTATTTAATTTTTTTCGTAATCATGAGAAAAACTTTTGCTGGTTTTTTCACAAAAACTATTTGTAGTATATAAATTGAATAAACATTGATGACTTAGGTTTGAAAATCAGGTTAAAAATTTTGTGTTTTTGAAAAAAACCCTAATTTTTTGCACTTTTTTTAAAAAAATTAAAAAACGGCTCCAAGAATTTTTTTGAAAATTTGATAGAATCAGACAAATGTTAAAACGCGTCGATTGACACCTTGTTCAAAAAAATCGTACGTTTGGTTCGTGAGATATAACGCATAACATGGTTAAACTTCAAGGGGTGAAAACAGCAAACCCCCCCGACCGAACTTTCCCAAACACTAATCACCTCTTAAAATTGCAAAGGCGCTTCGATTGACACCTTAACAAAGTCGATACGACTTTGTTTACGTGAGTTATGCTCGTAGAAAAACTGCCTGCGAACGTACGTACGTACGTACATACACATACACATACACACACACACACACATACATACTTCTTTCTAAAAACACTTTATATATACTCTATAGACCTCAAAACGTAAAGAAAATTTGAAAATTTCAATTTCGATTTTCGAGGCGATTACAAGAACTTCCCATATAATGGGAAGTTAACAAGCCGTGAGGTGCGACCCTTGAGGTCCACACGTACAACTTCCCAGTAATATTTACATAAATATTAAAAATATTGAACACAATAATAATTATGGAAATAATACTACTTTTAATAATAAAAATGAACCTCTCATAAAAGTTATTGGAATGACTTAATATTAATCGTAACATCTACGCGAGCGTCAATTGATTACGTAAAGATTTTCGTGGATTGGTTTGATTTAATATTCACGTGGATCAATCAGAGGGGGGACAGGTTACAAAGCCTTTTCTATGTTATTTGTTATTTTCATATCGATGCTTGAAGGACAAAACAGCGCTAGCAAAAATGAATGCAGTTTTTGTTATTACGAAAACTGAAGAGATTTTGTCGCGTGATGGCCATTTTGAATGGTTGCGGTCAAAACTGGTAGCACTTCGGCATAATCACTGAATTTGTATTTTTTCTCGATTTTACATCAATGAAACTAATAATTATTTCTTATTTTCTGTTGATTTTGAGAAACGTTGATTATGCAGTGAAAAATAGGTTCAAATGCATGTAAAAAGTAAAATATATGTATTACAAATGATGAAGGAAGTAACTGAAATTTTACGAATACTAAAGAACAAAACTCCTAAAAACTACAATTTTTTATTTGATGAAAGCTTTTCAAAGCATATGATCTCATAAAGTCTTGACTACAAAACATTTTACCATTCAAAACGTTGATTATCACAATTGAAAATTTGATTTGATTTGTGTTGGTTTTCAAAATTTTAGCAGTTTTTTTATTAAAGTTAAAACACGGTTCTGTGAAGACTATTAAAAATCTCCGCAAATTATGCAAATAATAATAAACTTTGATTGACTTTACAACAATGTCTTTAGAATAAGAGATTTACGGTATAAAAATTCGTATGAACCCTTTTTACATGGTGACTTTGAATGTTTTTTTTATTTTTATTCTATTTGTTTTGAAATCATGAGAAAATATTTTGCTAGTCTCTACCGAATTTGATAAAAGTTTATAAATTTTATAAACATGTATTATTACGATGCTAATTTTATTAATTATTGATTATTTTTTTAATGTAAAAAAACACTAATTTTCAATACTTTTTTATTAAATTTAAAAAATGGCTTTAAATATATTATTTTTAAACTTAAAAACATCATTAAAATGTTAATACGCGTCGATTAACTTCTTAATGATGCAAAGATTATATTTGGTTCTCGAGATCTAATGATTGACATAAATGACCATGAAGGACATGATGACTTTTAATGATTTTTTATTTTTAATTTAATTTTTTTTGTAATCATGAAAAAAAAATTTGGTGTTTTTTTACAAAAACTGTTTGGAGTATATAAATTTTATAAAAATTGTTTACTGCGACCTGAAAATAAAGTTGAAAGTTTGATGTTTTTGAAAAAAACTCCAATTTTTTGCACTTTTTTAAAAAAAATTTAAAAACGGCTGCAATGATTTTTTTAAAAATTCGATAGAATCACGAAAATGTTAATACGCGTCGAATGACAACTTGGTGAAGCAAATGGTATGTTTGGTTCGCGAGGTATAGCGCATGAGAGGGTTGACCTTCAAGGGGTGAAAGCAGCATTTGTTTCTTGCCCTCTCACATTTGTGGTGAACACCAGTTTTTCTTATGGGTTAACCCGAAATTAATGAAAAAATTATTAGCTTATTAGTTTCTCTAGCAGTTAATCGAAGCTGATATTATTTGAGGAAAGCTTTTTTTCTTTCTAGTAATAAAAAAAAACGGTATAGCTTAAAAGTTACCTTAAAATGTGCGATTTAAGGAGTTGATTTTGAGCAAATATTGTTAAAAAATGGTATAAGCTCTTAACAGAAGGCCGAGAAGATGCTAATGGAGATGTCCGTTCAGCACGCCCCAGAAGGTCAATAACCACTCAAAACTTTGAAGCAGTGAATAAAATTGTTTTGAAAAATCATCGAATAACTATTCAAAAAGTTTCTGAGGATGTCAGTTTATTGAGTGACTCATGCCATGCAATTTTGACGGATGTTTTGGATAAGAAGCGTGTGGCAGCTAAGTTTGTTCTGAAATTGCTAAATTTCGACCAAAAGGACCGTCGCATGAGCTTTAATCAGGAGATGTTAAATGACGTCAACAATCTTGTCACTTTTTTCTGTTCTTGAAACTAAAAAGACTCATAAAGGACCGCGTTTTGTGACGATTTAGGAGATAAATCATCGCTGGAAGAGCGCTAAAAGTGCATATTATAAAGTCATTAAATCTGTGGTGGATGGCTTTGAAGGGGACGAAATAGATATTTTTGAATAAAATTTTTTTTTTCGATAAAATTAAAAAGTCAAAGCTACATTTCAAATCTTATATATAAATTGCTTTCTCTATAGCACTATAGCCTTTCATCTTGAGTTTAAGAAAAGAAGGAGAATAAGAGAAATTATTATGACTAATAACGTCACATTTGAACGATGGTATCCTTCGCATTCAAGCTTTTTCTTCATAGTTGATTTTCGAACTTTGCTTTTTTTATGAAGAAAAGGAAGATGAGGATGTATTTGTATGTATTTGACTCGATTTGACCTTGTTATTTAGTGCCTGTTTATACTTTGTTTTAGATGAATTCGTGATATTTTGATAATTCGTATCACATACGTGTTTAACTTTGATGCGTATTTTGAAGTATGAAATTTCACTCAATAACTAATCCCCCCATGCTTCGAACTGGCTTTAAGTTAGCTGTTTTATTTTCGCAAAAACTACGGCACTTTTCGATAATTCATACAAGGTAACTACTTTAATCATTTTTTTCTGAAAGTTCTAACCTTGCTGTTTATCTTGCATGTACGCGAAGGATAAATCATTTACACATGATCCCGTTTGAAATTCTAAGATCAGAAGTTTATCTCAAATTTAATAGTTCCGATGAATCTAGTGGTTTAAGGAATATACCTTCGTATCTTCTGGCTATAATGCTCTCATCGTTCAGTTAAGGCAAGCTTTAAATTGGTTTCAAGTTTAATAAGTAGTACAAGTAGAGATACATGCTTTCAATATTAGATTTAAATGAAATTAAAAAAATATTACTATAGAAACTAACAACCATGAAATTTGAAATAGATAGAATAGCTAGCCACAATATTCTTTGAATGACTGATGGATGTGAAATCTCTGACATCATCCGATGTATACCATCAATAGTTTTAGACTTTGTATATATATTTTCTACATCCATGTTGTTTGATTTTTCGTCAATTTCAATGAGGATTTACCGTCAGTTTTGTTTTAAATCATCATTCAATATTTGATTCCTGTTACACTGCAAACACTTTTTCTGCGTATATTAGCCTACTAGCAACCCTAATACTATTCGTACCACCAACAAGAATTGAAAGTCCTGGTTGAAAGACCTCGCCGTCTGAGTAATCCTATTTCTTGCATATAATCGCTTTTCCGAGTTTCACTAATTGGATTCAATGCCATTTAGCTGATTAGGTAATAAATCTGTAAATAGCTTTTCAACTTCTTACTTTGATTAAAAGTTTCTAGCTTTTCACTTTCCGTTTGCTAATATCTTTTGAATCACTCACCCCGGGGTGGTGTTGCGTGAAGCCTATGTACCGTGTACACTTGTCACAGTGTGATTTTGTCTTAGTCCGGAAAGTATTAAATATGTACAAGAATGGACAGAGTAAAAAGGCGGAGAGAAACTGGTTATACTATATTTTATATATATTGTGATTATAATTTCTTGTGTCCGATAAGAGAAGCGTGTTATGAAGAAAAAAATAGTTTTGGCAGGAAGCAAGCGCTCGTTTCAAAATCAGAAATTCGATCCAGAAAGTTTGATAAATTTGGGCGAAATTTTATTTATTAAGAAGTTTGAAATAACTTTTACTTTTCCAGCTTGTATATTTGTTTGATAGATTTAATTACGAAGGAACTGATTTACTCTCTAAAAAGCTGTAAATTGATAATCATCATCACAATCCTGACTTTTTCGGTGCTTTTTCAGAAAAAATATAAATTGTGATTTGCGAAATGGTTTAAAAGAAATGGAAAAGTTTTAAGATATTTTGAAAAAAGGTTCGAACGATTTGGGAAATTCTTCAAAGTGGCTTAGATAACAATTTTTTGCGGGCTGAGGAATAATATGTATACGATAGAATCATAGCCATGATCTTGTCATATATATGTGTATACTATTTCTCAGCTCGGTTGGCTAGCTATAAAATCAACTCTAAAATAAAAATGATGAAAATAAATACTGAATTTCTTTTTCCATCAGAAGGGCTTCCAAAAGGCGTTTATTTTAGTTCCATCGCCACTTTTTTTATTCTGACAATTGGAAGTAATTTTCTGTGATGCTGTATTGGGATTGAATAGCATAAGTTTCGAACAGAAAATTGAATCCTTTTTAAATGGCAAATCCACCAATTAAAATTCTGTATTTTCTGTATTTTCAAATTTTCAGAGGTCACAAAGATGGCAACTCCTGGATAAAGTAGTATCAGCTCATAAACAATAAGAATTTGAGAATCTTTGATACAATTGCAGCAATAAAAATTATTTTTTTTCGCCATCATCCTTCCGAACATTCTAAAAATAACATAACCTACCAAAAATGGTCCCTTAAATATTTCTTATGATCCTTCCAATACTATAAATTTTAAGTGAGTAGCCTTTTTTCAAAATTTCATACTTTTGGTGTAGGTTTTCACTAAATAAATAAAGTTTAATTCTAAGTTAAAATATAAGATACTAGTAGGATAATGTACTGAGTCGATTTTTAAATTTTTTGATTATTCATTTGCCATATTCTAGTTCCGCTCTATTCTCTATCTTCAAAAGAGTCTTAGCCGACAATTAAGAGGCTATCATGTTTTAAAATACCATTGTGTACTTAACATTTAGGCGAACTGCAAATCAATATGACATTGCTAACAAAAGTGGGTACTACGATGATATTGAAATCATTTTAATGGGTAATGAATAATCGTTCATGCAATTAATACTGCTTTGAAACGTTGCTTTTTAGCGCGCATAATTACTCTTCAAAATTTGTGACATCACCAGAGTTCTCAGATGATATTATAACTGAAAATTAAAGCATATTTATCTGACATTTTTTAATTTATTAGGGAAAAAAGATTGTACATTTGAATAGCAATTTTCAGCAGAAACCAAACTGAATATAATTAACTTCCCAGTATATGGGAAGTTCTTGTAATCGCCTCGAAAATCGAAATTGAAATTTTCAACTTTTCTTTACATCTTGAGGTCTATAGAGTATATATAAAGTGTTTTTAGAAAGGGAGACGTATGTGTGTGTGTGTGTGTGCGTACGTACGTCTGTACGGTCGTGGACAGTTTTTTCTACGAGCATAACTCACGTAAACAACGTCCGATCGACTTGGTTGAGGTGTCAATCGAAGCGTCTTTGCAATCTTAAGAGCTGATTAGTTTTTGCAAAACTTCGGCCGGGGGGTTTGCTGTTTTGCCCGTTTGAAGGTCATTTCTTTCATGCGCTATATCTCGCGAACCAAACATACGATTTTTTTGAACAAGTAATTATTCGACGCGTATTAACGTTTGTGTGATTCTATCAAATTTTTAAAAAAATTCTTGGTGCGGTTTTCAAATTTTTTAAAAAAAAGTGCAAAAAATTATGTTTTTTGTTTTCAAAAACAATAAATTTTTAACCTTATTGTCAAGTCTTAGTAATCAATGTTTATAAAATTTATATATTCCAAACAATGCTCGGAAAAACTTCATCAAAGTTTTTTCTCATGATTACGTTAAAAAATAAATTAAAAATAAAAAATCGTTAAAAGTCATCATGATTTTCAAGGTCATTTTTATCATTCACTATATCTCACGAACCAGATATAATATTTGCATCATTAAGGTGTCAGTTGACGTGTATTAACATCTTTGTGAAGTTTTTAACATTATAAAAATTCGTTTCAGCCTTTTTTTAATTTAATAGAAGAAAATGCGAAAAATTATGGTTTTTTTCATAGAAAATATTTTTTAACTTGATTTGCACAGCACATTGATCCAGTTTATAAAATGTTTACATTCTTATCAGTTTTTGGAGAGAAACCGGCAAAATTTTATTCCATGATTATGAAAAAACTAAATTAAAAATAAAAAATCATTCAAAGTTACCATGTAAAGAGGGTTCATACGAGTGCTATTACTTTATATCTTTTATTCTAAAAAAGTTGTTGTAAATTCAATCAAAGTTTTAAGATATTTGCATAATTTGAGCAGATTTTTAATAGTTTTTATAGTCTTTTAATAAAAAAAATTGGTTAAATTTTGAAAACCAACAAAATTTTTCAACACCAAAAAGGCCCCCACCGATTGATCCGCATGAATATTCAATCTGTCCTCATCGACCAAAAACCTTTCACAATCAATGGACCCTCCCGTAGACGATATGATTCATATTAACTCATTCCTGTTACTATTACCTCTCATTGTTGTAATGTTGTTGATGTTTATGTAGATATTACTGGGAAGTTGACCGTGTGGACCTCAAGGGTCGCACATCGCGGCTTGTTTTTTTTGTGTTCGACTAAGTTGGTCTTTATTCGGCATCATTGCTCTTCATTATTTGCTAAAAAATTTCCCTATAAATGTGGAATACGTAACATTCTCAGTGATCAGTTCCTTAGAAATCACGCATTTTTTATTTAAAAATAACTGTGATATGTATATCTATTCAATTAAGTTCGAGTTTAACAATTGATATTTGTAGAACTCAATACGGATAATAACAGATCATAGCTCATGACATATATGTAAATATGTATATGCAAAACAGAAATTTTTAAGATTCCGGTAACAGCCTATGCACTACACGCCACAAAGTTTAACTCAGCATATTATTTTGAAATTTTTTCGGTAACCACACAAATGCATTACCGCAAAGACAGCTCCTCATTTTTGAATAGTTTAAGTAAGTAAATTTACCTGAAATTGTGTATTAGTTTGCGATTATCACGGTGTTTATGTATGAAAGTAGAAAGAAACTCTTTTAGAGTTTCTTTTATGACTTTTTTCATCGTTGACACTAAATTTTCAAATTTATGCATGCTTTTCTATTCATTTAGCACTGCACTGATTAAAATTGATAGTAAATACCTTTTTACTGCAATAATTCACTATGATACAAAACGCTTGATACTCGAATCTTTATTTATTCCAAAATGATCTTAATCATGTTTTCATTTTTACTGTTTTTTTTGTTCTTAACTTATAAAAGGAGTATTGTGTGAACTGTCGAAGCCATGTAAATAGCTGAAGAATACACTATCTTTCCGATTTTTATGTTTTTCAATCGCAGTCTCGTTTCAGTCTCCCATTGGAAATCACGTTCCAGATTTCATGAATACTATTCAGTCAAATGTAATTGCAAAAACTCTTCATTAGTTTTTCCTCTAGAGGACATATCTCATATTGAACACAGTACCAGGCAGGTACGACAGGAGTCTATTACCCAGTCATTCAGATGTAACCAGCTATTGAAGTAAAAAAAAAGTCATACGGAAAATGATGACAAAGACAACATGATTTGATCATGCCTATATGGAAGAGGTGCATTAGGAATAGTGGACACCAAAAGTATTGACCAAAGGCTAATGGTATCGATTCTTTTATAGTTAGCTCTGTAGTTTCATCAAATCAACTATGAAAAGATGCTAAGTACAATACATTTGCACAAAATGGTAAAGATTCTTTGTGTTTCCGTGCTCATGTTTTAGGTAAATCCTACCAGAAAAATCCGGCAAAAAAGAAATCGATACTGAAAAAATAGACTATAATCTATCCGAGCACTGATGTCCAATAGAATAGTTGAATCAATCACTTATCCTCTTGGATATTTGATAGTGTATCGTGATAACATGTCTACATTTTTATAGGGTTTCACATCAAAGTAGTTTTTCTCTTTTGCTTGAACGTAATCTGACTACAAATTTATCCGGGACTGATTCAATGTTGCTAACTGAATTTTTTTTTAGTCTTTTCAGGAAGCCGTTTTATTTTGGTATCCAGAAGAGTTCTGCTAGCGTTTCACACTTGAAAAAATTCAAGTGAAGTGGATATTGCGTTACATCTAATAAGGATTAAATGTTTGTAGTTCGAAGTAGAAACGCTACTTAAGAGTAATCATTTCAAATAAACTGTTAAATCTTTAATATAAAATTAAATAATTAAAGCTCATACACTGGGAATAAAAGGATATTAGTTTATATCTTGCATTTTCAGCATATTAGAAAACATACTATCATTGGAGATATTCTATTGTTGTTGAACTTTTATCAAATATGCAGTTCAATTTTAACTTACTCAGCTAATACATGCTGAGGTAAAATTCCACATTTACATAGCAAATTGAACAAGCCGTGAGGTGCGACCCATGAGGTCCACACGGTCAACTTCCCAGTAATATCTTCATATGTAGATATTAAAAATATTAAACACAATAATAGTTATGGAAATAATACTACTTCAAATAATAAAAATGTACCTCTCATAAAAGTTATTGGAATGACTTAATATTAATCGTAACATCTACGCGAGCGTCAATTGATTACGTAAGGATTTTGGTGCATTGGTTTGATTGATTATTCACGCGGATCAATCGGAAAGGGGACAGGTTACAAAGAATTTTTTTTAATTAAAGTTAAAACATGGTGCTGTGAAGACTATTGAAAATCTGCTCAAGTTTTGCAAATATTAATAAACTTTGATTGACTTAACAACAATGTATATTATATAGTATAATTATTCGAATGAACCCTTTTTACATGGTGACTTTGAATGATTTTTTATTTTTAATTTAATTTTTTTTTGTAATCATGAGAAAAGTTTTTGCTGTTTACTCTACAAAAATTGATAAAAGTTTATAAATTCTATAAACATTTATTATTACGATGTGCAAATCAGGTTAAAAATGATTTTTTTTATGAAAAAAAACACTACTTTTCCAATTTTTTTAAGAAATCAAAAAAAAACGCTTTAACGATTTTTTAAAATATAAGCACATCATAAAAATGCTAATACGCGTTGATTGACACCTTAATGATCGGAAGATTATATTTGGTTCTCGAGATATAATGAATGACGTAAATGACCTTGAACGTTTAATGAATTTTTATTTTTTATTTAATTTTTTTCGTAATCATGAAAAAAACTTTTGCTGGTTTTTACACAAAAACTATTTGGAGTATATAAATTATATAAACATTGATTACTTAGGTTTGAAAATCAGGTTAAAAATTTTGTGTTTTTGAAAAAAAATCCAATTTTTTGCACTTTTTTTAAAAAAATTAAAAAACGGCTCCAAGAATTTGTTTAAAAATTTGATAGAATCATATAAATGTTAAATCACGTCGATTGACACCTTAATAATGAAAATCGCATGTTTGGTTCGTGAGATATAGCGCATAACATGGTTGACCTTCAAGGGGTGAAAACAGCAAACCCCCCCGACCGAAGTTTCCCAAAAACTAATCAGCAATTGCAAAGACGCTCCGATTGACACCTTAACGAAGTCGATACGACTTTGTTTACGTGAGTTATGCTCGTAGAAAAACTGCCCGCGAACGCACGTACATACACACACACACATACATACTTCTTTCTAAAAACACTTTATATATACTCTATAGACCTCAAAACGTAAAGAAAAGTTGAAAATTTCAATTTCGATTTTCGAGTCGATTACAAGAACTTCCTATATACTGGGAAGTTAAAAATATGTATTATCTATAATAGTGTTACGATATGACTGTTGCCAACTTAATTAATAGTCCCTATCTCAGTAATACTAAATCTATTGGCGTGATTTTCTAGCAACAATTGAAACTAGTTCTTATGGTTAAATCAAATTTCATTCGAGACTCGTATCTTAATGCACCATTTTAATAAGCAGAACTTGAATCATAGAATCAGAACTTTTGAAAACTGTGCCAAAGTCGCTAAACTTGCTTGAAATAAAGAAAAGTTATATGCACACATATGAGGCCCAAAATAGAATAATTTCCAGGGATCAAATACATCCACAATTTTCCAAAAAACGCTTCTTAAGTGATTATTTTTCAGTAAACTTTTCAGATATTTTTGAAAAAAAGAATACAAAAACTTAACATGTCGACAAAATAACACCGATTTCGTTGCTCCATTCTTCATGGATTATGATCGCATACTGGATAGTCTAATCGTATAACTAGTTCAATATTACATGGCCTTTATTTTCAAATTACCTGCTTTCTTCTCCTATCCAGTTTTGTACGAAATATATTTTTGTATTTGAAGAAGTGGCATAATATATCAGTAAGAAAATATGACTATGCTGACTTTAATTCAAGCTGACTCCCAACAACTCGTATAAGCGATCCTGATTCGAACACATTTTCTTCGGAAACCAATTTTTTGGACATGATCATAACCTTAACTCCGAACCTTTTCAATATTTCCATTTAATACTAGAAAGGTCGCGCCCCTCAAAGTTACATTGAAGGTCGCATAGGATCTGTGAGATCCAATGTCAATACTGGATCAGCGTCCAATATCAATTTACTGGGAATATCCACAAACATTTACAGCGATGATAAATATCGAAAAATATGAATACCGAATTTAGGAGGATACTGAGAATCATTAGCCACAGAATCAAAGCAGTTGCTACGCACAGATCTAAACACACATCGTGGATCTCTCAGATCCGGCGCGCCCTTCCTAGTGTTAAATAAATTTGCATTTTCGCTTTTTCCATATCATATTGTTTATGTCAATTTTTATAGGCAATAAAAAAGTGAAATTTTTCAAGAAAACGAACACTTTGGAAATTCGACAAAAATTGTTTAAAAAAAATGCCCCGTGGGGCTATATTTCAGTTGTTATCTTTACAAAATAGGCAAAAAAATTATATCTACTATTGAATTTTTTTCGACTTTGTGAATCAATATAATGGACATGAATGCTTAACACGATTAATTGTCTTTTATTTCTATCAGTGGTGCTATAAAGAGTCTTTTTATATGAGTAAAAATTAGAATAATACCAATTTCTTTGCCATTTTTTTACTAGATATTTTGTTCTGTGTATTTTTTTCTTACTTACCTTATGATTTATTTGTTCGTTCGTTGGTTTAGCCAGGATTAATACATAGGTTCAGAAAGATTCAAAGAAAGTAACACACATCACTTTCATAAATTTTAAACAATCCGTATACTCAGTAACAATTTAACACAAGTAGTAAAATTAAAGATATGTATTGTTTTATGATGTAGTCTCAATAGCACTTACAATGAAAATACAAAATTATGACGGATATGAGCGAGACTGAAAAGTCTCTCAAAGATCGGGGAATCCCCAGTTCAAAGACAAACTTTCTTATAAGTGACTCACTCACCTTGAGTCACGCGCGCCAAGTTTAAACTAGCGAAAGGCTACTGGGTCTTTATGAAGCGTAAAACTAGAAGCTATGTTTTTGCATTATCTATTTTTCAGGTTCTGGGAAACTGTATTTTCATTTTGGTTTGCCAATATTTGTAAAATAATAATTACAGGCCACAAACAAACACAGTTTTAAAGGAGACAAAATTTTATGGTATTTTAATCCAAAAAAATACTACAAGTTTCATTGATTTACCATTTGGAACAGACGAATAAACTATCTTATTTTGAACTAACTACTTTTAGAGTTTTTGATATCCTCCTTTTTTTCCAAAATGTTTCCCGCCTTCACTGTTTTGTATGAAGTATGCGTGTAAAGAAACGTTTTGCAAAGCTAAGCTGTGTTGCCAGTCTGTGACGAGTGTGTTAAATATTTTTTTAGGTTTTTATTTAATTTGAAAATAAACGGGGATTTTAATCTTATGTCACTTATTCTGATCGTTTTATTTTACGATTGGAGGCATATATGTATATCCATAAGCCTTCAACCAAATAATGTATCATATGAAGAAAAAAATTTAAACTATGAAACAGAATACGAGTATATATGTATGTACATATATACATGAAGTCGAAAAACTTGATTAACATCCGTATTTTTTCTCATTGATTTGCAGTTTGTAAAGCTAACTCAGGCAACAGCTACGATCTTTCATCAACATACCATTGATAGTGAGCTATTCTGACAAAAATTGAATCAGGATCTGCGCAGAATTCGCAGCAGTCATTTGCTCGAATTTCGAATTTTGGTTTATTCAAAAATATTCTATTATTTATTTTGTGGTATATCTTAAGCTGGGCAATTATTGTTTTTTCCCAGAAGGGATTCTAAGGTTTGAATACTTGATTTGCTGCTCTATCTCAAATAGCCAAGGGTAGATAGTTAACGACGTTGACTCTTTAAAGTCATTTTCTTGTTGCTATTCATCGAATTAATCTTAGTGAATCTATATTCAAGTCACCCCACAGATCGCTTGCAAATATCATTTAAAAGAACTGAGATAACAATTTAATCTGTAGGAATCAATTATATTTGACTTCATCCTTTGTATTTAAAGCGAATTGTCGACTTTTGGGTAAGCTTATTTTTCGACGCTGTGTCAAGGTAGCTTGCTTATTTTGTCGACGAAGTTGAATACGAGTTTAAAAATTCTTGTTTTGGATAGAAATACGTTCTGTTTCCTGCCATAGGGCATAACCAGAAGTGTTGCTTATCAAATGTTATGGCTGTTTTATATACTTGTTTCGAACCACCTCCAGTTCGACTAAGTATTGAAGGCTCTATATAAGAGCAAAGGGTTTGCTATTTTTAGAAATTGCTTCGCAGGAATTCTAAAAAGCTCAATTAAGTAAACGTAACGCCTACGTTAGGTGCTTTCTTTAACTGGTTTTGTATAAAAATACTCAATGTAAATACATCCTCGCCCATTTCAGTTCGAAATTTCGCTTGGGATGTAGGGAACTTTTTTTTTGTTTTCAGCTCTTTTATATACTTTTTGATGCATAATCATAGTATACAAATTTACAATCGTATTGACCAAGGCAATTTGAATGTCATTAGACGCTTATTTACAAAAAAAATTTCATCACACTTGGTTGCTCCATGAACTAAATAAATTTAGCAATTTTGATTGGTGTGGTGAGTTTCATCCTTCATAAATATTGGCTGAAGCTTCAAAAGATTTCAATATGAAGATTATTTGGGATTTTCTACTAGAAACATTGGAAATATGGGTACATGTTCGATACATTCAAGATGAAAAACATACCCTACCATTGTATGCCATGACTAACGAGGATGCACAATATATGTATCTGAAAATTCTGTAGAATTCGCTCTCACCAGCAATGCTACCGCAGATCCACAAAGTAATTACAAAGCGGAAATTATAAAAACAACGAAACTAAATGGTGGATGTTTGGCTGCAGACTATCTACTACTTGGTTTTTCAGAAAAGCGCAACGGAAAGAAAATGGTTGAAGCTTCGGTTTTTATTCGATTTCGTATAGGGAAATTAGTTGTGTTCTTTCGACTCCAGTGAAGCGAGACTGCGACCAATAGCCATTTCGAATCGGGAAGGACAAAAAGGTAGACGCTTTATTAGTTTCGGTATGTAGTACACTACCTTTAATAGTATCAAGACTTTTTTTTCTGTTGATTCATCGAATTTCGCTCTTTTGTTCTGGTCTCATTCACTTCCAGGGGCTGAATAGAATTCGAGTTCAATATGTAACGAAGCGCCCAAGATTAGCCATCGAATCAAGCATGGAGATAATTAGTTCTGTGGTCGCTTTGTTTCCTCTTACAAAAATGAATTTTATGGTTTTCGCTTTAATATAAATGGAAAAGTAGTCATTATTGTATACAAACATGGCTAGTCTGCTTATGTTGCTTTACTGGATTGTGTATGCAAATAGTTTGGGACTTCCGTAAGATTTTCGAATCAATGACGTTACTTAGCTTCCTTGCATCCGAGAAAAATCAATGTTTGCACAATAAAAAATATTTACCTGTTGTCGAGTTTTTAAGTTCAACGTATTATTGGTTAAGGTCAATTACTTCTTCAATCATTTCCTGTACTGTCTAATTGAAATCGAACAGAAGATATTCAAAGAGGAACTTCGCAACACTGATTGAAGTTTCTACAATCTTGGACATTAATAATTGAAGAAGATCGATCTAATTTACTAACGTCCAATTAAGTAATACTACTACTATATTAATGAAACCTTATAGCGCTTCATTCTTAATGGTTTCTAGCAACATTTGTTCAGCACTTAGCCTGAACTGTGGCGAGGCATGTCGTGAGGAACTTTCCCCTAGACTTTGTATCACATTAAAGAATGTATAGGATTTGCTGGATTGCCCAGACATAATAACTGGAACACAAACTGTTTGACAAAGAATCGATATTTTGCTGTACGTGTAGGGACAAATCGAACAAAACAAGGTAATTACTAACGGAATATAGGAAATAGGCCATTACAAGTGCAACGATCCGTAAAGTGTTTAAAATATTTAGGGGAGGACGATAAGGACTAATTGTTCAATGTTAATTAACATTAATTACTCTCATTCCCATAATAGATGTCATAAATGTCAACGGGTAATTACACCACTCGACATGATTTCATAAATGGATTTGGTGTTCAAAACATTTAAGTTTAGATTTTTATCACAATTCGAAATTTTAGGAAAATCCTCTCAGGAACTCATATCGATCCAAAGCAATGGAATTTCGTAAAGTTTTTGTGGTTGAATAAGTTAGAATTCTTTTGAACAACTGTTTTTTTTCCTAAAACTATCGAAGATTTTGTATTTCGTGGTCCGACAAATCATGAGAAACGAAAACGCATACCATGAAAAATACGAACTAATTAGTAGATATATTAGATAAAATATCCAAGAAGTTAGAACTACTGCTTCACTTCGATGAGGATTTCACATGAGTTCAATATTAAAATTACAGCTGTAAAACTATTTCAAATCGAAGACTTCGTTCCGATTATTCGATCAATAGAAATGCGTCTTTTGTACCTGGTTTGTTCGAAGAAGTGTTGGTTTCATGATGAACTTTGCAATTGCAGCTAAAAAGTCCAGATAATTTTTTTCTATCGATACAAAATTTCTGAATTGTCTACAGTAAAATGCTCTGACAATACGAAACACATAAAATTGTATCTATGTTCTGATATTTGCGAAACGAAAACAGGGCAGCAATCTTCAAATTCAAAAAATTAAGAATATAAAATAAAAACGTCTATAAAACTGAACAGGAGCTGAAGTAAATGGTTCTTTCTTGAAAATAAAAAAAAATCTACATCATAAAATAGATTTGTTTGATCCTTAAAAAAAATTTTTGCTGTCAACTTTATTCCACTAAAGTTTTCTCCAGACATTCAATGACATGCTATTTAAAGTCCATTTTTCTTTTCAGTAAAATTTTGATGATTCCAAAAAAGGGCCGAATGGTTCATCGTGAAAGCATCCAAGCGCTCCCACTAGAACTGTGAATCACTGAAAAGAATAAAGGATCCCCAGGAGACGATGCTAATTTATCGGTAATAAAGATAATAAGAGTTAAATTTCCACACTGTTACTTATGTTCTTTTTTACTAGTGCATAGTCGATAGGACTCCGAACAAAGAGAATAAGAAAAAGGCAACAAATCTAAAAAGAATAAAAATTTACAAAAATACTTTTATGACATCAATAATTTTAAAAACAATGCATTTGGCATTGTATTTTGTTTTATATATTTTTTGTTGAAAAGTTGTTTGAGCTGCTATACGATAATCAGCTTCCTATGCAGAAAATCAACCCGGGATTAAAGAGGCTGCCTGGATTTACTGTAATTAATTTCAATAATTGGTTTTTATCGAGATATTTACTAGAATGCTTTAGAATTTTTATACAATAAAATGTGGACCTTGAACTTAAAAAAAATTCCAGCCATGGCCACAAAATGGCGGCAATAATGGAATCCTATTAAAAACTGAACCAAAAAAATACACCGTCATTTTAAACTGCATAAGGGAACTATGAACGGAACAAAAACTCAACAATTAAGATGTAAAAAACAGGATGGCAGACTTATCAACTTTTTGATTTTTTTGCAATTAAAATTGTTTAAAAAGGGGATAATGTTTACGAAAAATTCTGATTCTAATTATGTACTGAATACTTCCTCACAATTTCAGTCTAATCGGTCGATTTGGTCTTCCATAATCGTATCGTTATTTTGAGAAAAGCGCATTTAAAGCTGAAACACTTATAGAAAAATGATGTTTTTGGAAAACAAATTTTTGAAAATGTAAACCTAGGCTACTCCTTCATTTATTGAAATGTTAAGGCAACTATAACCTGTCTGTGACGGTTTCAGATGAGAACTCAATGTCATCATAATCAAAAATTTTAAAGTCATATAAGGGCATGAATATTCATGACTCAGTTTGATTTTATAACTGCACTTATACTGTATTGAAAAATTCTTTCTGTGCAGTTTTCACTAATATGTTGATAATGTAATTTTACTGGCAACATCGAAATACTTAACGCTTAAGATCCTAAGAGCTCATATTAGTTGGGAGAATGATTGTTTCGATTTTTTCAATTCACTTTCTTTCGGGACTCGGTCTATGAATTATTTTACTTGTGATGTCTTCTATTCAGTAATATTCAGTGGAATGTTGCAAACCCTGAAAATAAATAAAAATGCACTAGATTGTTAACAGTATCTACGAAGTTTACTCCACGAAATTATAGATATTGTACTCTGAAAAACCGTGTGCGGCATCCTTCTAATGAACGATTTTTATTTTTAAAATTGAAGTACTTTGCAAAGTTTTAACTTAATTTTCCAGTGAAATGTTATGTTTCATTATTCTATAAGAACATATCGTACTTAATTGTTCGGTAATATACAATTACAAAAAATGTGATTCAAGTGCGACCCTTGAGGCCCAAACGACTAACTTGCTAGTGGGGTGAATAAAAAAGCTATAATTTTTTTATTATTAACTACTATTATTTATAATTAATATTATTAATTGTTTTTATTCTAAATTGTTGTAAATACTTTTATTTTTATTTTTTATCGAGCCATAAAAGCTTCGGTGGAGGATGATGCCTCCAGCACTTGGTCGTCTTCTACCAAAGCCTCGACATCCTCGTCCTCCTCCTCGTCCACTTCCTCATCCTATTTCTCGTACATCCCCTTGTTCTCTTCCTCCTCCTCGTCTTCCACCTCGATCCCCATCTTGGCTGCGGAATCTAAAAATTTGATAGTATTTAATCATTATTAATAATAATCATTCGTTACTAAGAATGTTTATAATTGACTTTATATTTACAATATCAATCTAAAACTTATCATTTTTGATTACTACTCCAAATCTCTCAAACCTGATAATATAAGTTTGAAATTTTTTTATTTAACCTCGACTTTTTTAAATATACACAATAATATGAATATTACCATGAAAGTATTTTGGATCTGCACGGAATAATAGTACGTTTCAACAGTTTGAAAATTAGGCAATTTTTATTTTTTTCAGTTTTTTCCATCCTCAATAAAAAACGGCTGAATCGATTTTGCTGAAAACTCATTTGGTGTTAAGTTATATAATTACGCATCGAATGAAAGTAGTCCCATATCAATATGATTTTTGATTCTTGAGATAATCAAGACGATATATAATTTCGAACGCACATGCGTACATACGCACATACACACACAGACATCTTTCTAAAAACGATGAAGATTGAAAAATGTTTTCAGTGATTCAAAAATGGAATAAAAAGTGCATATATGTAAATGATTTCAGTAATTTTAATTTGACTCCAACAGTTTTTCATTCTCTCTATGTTCATATTTATGTTGCCTTTTTCGTATTAGACACAATTTTCGTTACTCTTATCATTATCTGTTTTCATGTTTTTTAAGGTTGTTTTTCACATCATCGACAACTTGTAGCAGTTTGTTCTCTCCATCTCGACAATGATAAATTTCTTTGTTGGAATTCCATCATCTAAGGAAACGTTCACGATTTTTCTCCAAGACAACGAAGTCTACATCCAAATCGTAGGTATTAGCGAAAAGTTTCCTGAATCTTTTATGTATTGAGTAAGCCAGACTTCACTCTTAAAATCAACGCAATATTGCAGGAAAAGTAAATAGCTGATGATAAAAAAAATTACGCAAAAAAAACTTATCAGAAGAATCAAATTTTTTTGGTATTGTTTAGGTTCTTTACTATTTGTATAATTAACTTCCCAGTATATGGGAAGTTCTTGTAATCGACTCGAAAATCGAAATTGAAATTTTCAACTTTTCTTTACGTTTTGAGGTCTATAGAATATATATGAAGTGTTTTTAGAAAGGGAGATGTATGTGTGTGTGTGTATGTACGTACGTACGTACGTACGTATGTACGTTCGTGGACACTTTTTTCTACGACGATAACTCACGTAAACAAAGTCGTATCGACTTTGTTAAGATGTCAATCGAAGCGTCTTTGCAATCTTTAGAGCTGATTAGTTTTTGGGAAACTTCGGTCGGGGGGGGGTTTGCTGTTTTGCCTGTTTGAAGGTAATTTCTGTCATGCGTTATATCTCGCGAACCAAACGTACGATTTCCTTGATCAAGGTGTCAATCGACGCGTATTAACATTTATGTAATTTTGTTAAGTTTTAAAAAAAATCGTTGGAGGTGTTTTTTGATTTTTAAAAAAAAAGTGCAAAAAATTGTGTTTTTTTTTCAAAAACAATATATTTTTAACCTTATTGTCAAGTCCAAGTAATCAAATTTTATATAATTTACATACTCCAAACAGTTTTAATAAAAATATCATCAAAATTTTCACTCATGATTACAAAAAAAGTCAAATAAAAAATAAAAAATCATTAACAGTCATCATGCTCTTCAAGGTCATTTCTGTCATGCGTTATATCTCGCGAAGCAAACATAGGATTGGCATCGTTTGGATGTCATTGTACGCGTATTAATATTTTTGTAAATCTGTCGCATTTTTAAAAAATCTTTGGAGCCGTTTTTTTAATTTAAGAAAAAGAACTGCAAAAAATTAGGTTTTTTCATAAACAATAAATTGTTAAGCTGATTTGCGAAAAATAGTAATCAATCTTTATAAAATTTATACATTGCAAACAATGTTTGTAAAAACACCATCAAAACTTTTCCCCATGATTACGTGAAAAATTAAATTAAAAATAAAAAATCATTAAAACTCATCAAGATTTTTAAGGTCATTTTTATCATTCATTATATCTCACGAACCAGATATAATATTTGGATCATTAAAGTGTCAGTTGACGTGTACTAACATCTTTGTGAAGTTTTCAACAATATAAAAACTCGTTTCAGCCGTTTTTTTAATTTAATAGAAAAAAATGCGAAAAATTATGGTTTTTTTTATAAAAAATATTTTTTTACCTGATTTGCACCGCACAGTGATACCAGTTTATAAAATTTATACATTCTCATTAGTTTTTGAAATGACACCGACAAAATTTTCTTCCATGATTATGAAAAAAACTAAATTAAAAATAAAAAATCATTCAAAGTTACCATGTAAAGAGGGTTCATACGAATGATATTACTTTATATCTTTTATTCTAACAAAATTGTTGTAAACTCAATCAAAGTTTTAAAATATTTGCATAATTTGAGCAGATTTTTTATATTTTTATAGTCTTTTAATAAAAAAAAAACTGCTTAAATTTTGGAAACCAACAAAAATTTTCAAGATCAAAAAGGCCCCCACCAATTGATCCGCGTGAATATTCATCGACCAAAAACCTTACATAATCAATGGAGCCTCCCGTAGACGATATGATTCATATTAACTCATTCCTGTTACTGCTATGAATACCTCTCATTGTTGTAATGTTGTTGATGTTTATGTAGATATTACTGGGAAGTTGATCGTGTGGACCTCAAGGGTCGCACCTCGCGGCTTGTTAATTGTTTGAAATTGACACAAATTCTGTTTGTGGAAGACTAAATACTTACAAAAAATCTAATTTCCTTTGAGAGATCATATAAATCCAGGACGATCCAAGAATTATTTTTTGTTGTTCCTCTTTTTATTATTTTGTGTACTTTTAAGATACTTTTCAAGAAAAACTTGTTCAATAATTGAACGTGGTAACAAAGTAAGCGCGATTTAACCTAACCAAGTGCCGAAGAATCGACTCTTACTCGACTGAAAGGATAAAATTGAACACAAAAAACGTACATTATCTTGAAATATAGTTTTTATTTGTTTAAAAAACGACAAATAACTGGCTGGGAGGAAGATAACTATAACCTTAGACTACAGGGACCTTGAAGGATTTTTTAACCTACTTGGATTTTTGATTATATCACCCAAAAACCAGCATTTTCATGTTATATTTTTAAAAATTTGTTGTGAACTGAATGTAGAACTGTGAACATTGTAAGGAAACTACCTATCGAACTATTACGTTCCGAATTATTATTTTCTAGGAAAACTTTTTATAAGTATAAGCTATTAATTAGCCAGGATTCTATATGAAAATTTCTATTTTGTTTGTCATTAGTGAAAAATGTGCTACGTACAGAGAAGTGACATAGGTCACATTGCACATTTTACGAAGCTGCATAATTGATTAAGGTCACAAGTCTCCCTTTTTTCAAGAAGCAGTTCAATTTACGATTCACAAAAAAATTGTCTTCGTTGTAATAGTTATATCACTTGCCCCATTCGACACAAAGAAAGGGAAAAAATAGGTTTCTGGTGGAACACGTGATACAAACATTGCTCTTCACAGGTGCCACCGAATGTATTCTGAAGAAAAGAATCTATTCATTTAACTTTTTCTTACATACATCTTTTTTGCTTTATAGAAATATTCCATCTTCAGCAAAAAATGGAAAGTAACATTTTTTATGTTAGAAAATTACCCCGTAAGTTCTTGTGTTGAAATCTATCATGAAAGTGAGTTTCCTTCTTAAATTGTTTGTTTACAAACACAAACGGATGAAAAATCAAACACTTCTTCATGCCAATTGGTTGCTCAACAATTGGTATTTAATTCAATTAAATATTGATAGAGAGATTTTTTTTAATAAAAACCGAATCTGAGATATCTCAAAAAGCTATAACTTTTTTTTAAATTCACCACTTTTAGACATTATCTGTTCTTACACATTTCCAAATGCTTTTCATTTGCTGAGCAATGAATTTTATAATACAAGATGACACACATGAAGTGTCTTTGGCCGGAAAATAGACTCATCAGATATCGATGCAGTAAATAAGATATTCAACCCTCAAACGAAAATATTCTGCTATGCAGGGAAAATTGTTTCGTTAAATCTCTCCACTGTTGGGACATTCACAGAATATAGGGGTAGTAAATGCGAATTTCGAGCCATGAAAAAATTCTCGCAAGGTGGATCGAACATAATCGCCCTCAGTGGCTTGCAGACTTTTGCCGCGATAGAATAGACGATCTGTTTCATTTCATTTCAAATTATACTTCGTCAGTGATATTAGGTTTGGCCAATTACCAAATCATAGACAGCCACAAAATATGAACTGAGAAAAATCGATTTTTCCAGCAATGAAACAGCTCTTTGTATTTTATCTACATAGTGTATCTGAAGGACTATTAGCGTTCGTTTAACAAAATTCACCAGTTAGGTTTGCTAAAAATGAATGGAAATCTTATCGTACTGGGATGCTGTAGAAAAATATTCATCAATGTTTTGGAAATTGTGCTGAGCACTTAACATTCAAATCCGTATAGTACCGTCTCGGCAAAGTCTACTTTCTTTCAAGTAAATCGAAATATTTTCATTTCGGAATGAAACAACAACAGACTTTCAAAACACGCCACATTTAAGAGGGAACCACCCTTCAGATGAACATTAAGTAAGCTCTTGCCTTAATTACTTTGCAAACAATCCCTAGGCCTATTTCCATCTACAATTCACCTTCTTACTGCAGCCTCCCGTAATGTCCTGAAGATGGCATGCTCAGCATGAAATGAATCTATATCTGTAAGGAAACCATTAGAGAGATTCCTGAGCCCATTATGGATCACATTACGGATGCTGTGAGAATGATTGGAGAGTTTGGATAGGCATTTTGATAAGAAAGGGAGGCAAATAAAAAATTTAGAAATTATGTGGCAACAATTACTCACGTTCCTATCAGTTTTTGTGGGAATTGCAATTTTTTATATTCCCTTTTTGGTTATAAGAGGGAGTAAGGTGAAGCATTTGTCATGTAAATATTTTTGAAATACGAATAATAAGTTTCATGCGTGCCAAATTATATGAAAAAAACATCATTAACTATTCATCATCATGAAAATAATATATATTCGAGAAAATCAGTATTTTAAATTAATGTCGCTTTGAATGTAACTTGAAGCTTTTTCCAGAAATTTTCTAGTTAAAATTGGGGAAGAAAAATTTGTTTAATGGGTAAAAATATGACGTTTTAACGCTTTATCACAATATAACGAAAATATGATAGTTTCGTTTTAGAAGCGTTTTTTGGCATCAACACCTTATGAGAACTTATGCAATTAATTATCGGTATTTATTGTTCCTAATATTATGGAAAATGCATTCCATAATAAATATTTTTCATATATGCACATTACAGCCAATAGGGAAAATAAGCCCTTAACTCTTAATACTTCTATTATACAATATTCATATTTTTTTGGAGAACTCGTTTTCGAATTGCACCAAGACTTATTTAAATTTTTGAAGTACACAAAAACGTTAAGAATGTTTACTATGGTTTTGTGATGAAACCTGGTATTTTATCCAAATTCACCAATTTTATGAATTTTATTCATGATTTTATTTATCATTTAATATAATATGTACCTGAGATTTCACTTCGAACAAACGTTACCAGAGGAACGTAATGATTTTCAATGATGGTAAATATTTCACCACAGCTTTAAGATATTGAATCGGTCTTAGAAAATTCTGACGTTCAAATTATTTTCATTAAATAATACAAAAAAATTTTATTGTCGTTTACTTTGAGGAAAATACCTGAAAACATTTTTGATTGAAGTCAGTGAGTGAAGGAGTGCTTTAAATTTTTACATTACATTTTTCATTACATTAATACTAAATTAATTTTGTAGTTCCGTTGCGAAGAGAGTTGTATATTACTTACGACATTCTTAAAATCATTCACATTCATTACTTAACCATGTCACAGTATCAAATAATCAATGTCTAGACAGCAAAAGAATTTCACTACGAACTGTAGTACAATTTGAAGTTCACGTCAAACCTAAAACGCACACAGAATATATTCTTGTAATCAATAAAAAATATTCACAATTTCCCCAAAACGTGAATCTTATTCGCACTAAAATTTACACGTGTCTTACGTTCGAGCAACTTACAGTCTGATTTTATGTATTTATAGCTTTTGCTTTCCTATTAAATCCACATCACCTTTCCAGCAAGATGTGTATACCTAAAGTATTGATCGAAACGTAAAAGGAGCGAAGGATTTTTTTATGAATTTTTATGTGTCAAGTCCCCTATCGAGTGCCTACGTGTTTATGGTACGTTTATGCAGGGTCCGGGGCTTAATTTGTCTTGAATCATTAATGTATAGACCGGCAGAATGTTTTTCTTTAACTGTTGGAAAATCATTCAAGTGACAAAGCAAACTTATTATATCATAAGAAAATTGTCCTTGAAGTGAGATGCTGAATTTTTCAAAAAGAAAAAAAACGTAAGCTGTTTAAAAATTGAATAGGCAATGCTTCAATTTTTGCGTATGAGAAATTGAAGAAGCCTGCAAAAAATCGCAATAAACCCATTTCATCTAGTTTTTTGATAATGGAGGAACATCGAAGCGCGCCAAGTTATATATCGTGACACATTTATTTATAGAAAAATATTCGTTAATCTACGAAAAATATTCAATCTTAGTACAGATTCATTTCCCAGTAGATAAATGTAGCAACTCTCAGCTCACTTAATCTGTTTCCCCATTCACTTGAACCTTTGTCAGGATCGCTTAAATTTTTCCCCAATGAACTTTATCTTTCCAGTATTAAACTTTTCCCAATTCATTTAAACTTTCCCCCGAATCAGATTTGAATATCCTGCATTTGATATCTCCTTTACTACACGGATTACGTAATATCACGTGAGGAATTGTATTCTGTGTTTTTAACTATACACCATTTCACCATTTATTTAAAGTCTACTCGAAGCAAATTCTGTTCTTTTTCACTCAAATGAAGTGAATCCTTTCCTCAATTCTGCAGATACAGGGTATTTAAGATGATAAAAGCAGCGTTAACCAACATAAAGTATGTTATAATTTGATTCATCCTGAGTGAAAAATTAGTTCGCGAAATATATTGCGGAGATCTCAATAAGATATTACAGGATGCTTTGAGACGATAATGTTTCATGCTTAATTTTTTTATCGTTTTTTGATAGAACTGAAGCAGGACAATTTATTACTTATTTGGAGTACATCTTTTCGAAATATTTTGTTACGGCTAAGAAATTGTAGAAATTTTAAGGTCAAGAAATGTTTTTTATGTTTTCTGAGCTCTCAAGGGGACGAACATTTGCCAAACAAAAACCTCTTTTATTGAATCTCATTGAAACTCATAAAAAAAGTGTATGCGAAATTTTTTGTGGATCAATTGTTATTCAGGATTAGTTGAACTATAACATACTTTCGATTGGCTGGCGCTGCTAAAATCACAATTTATACCCTGTATCTGATTTAAGAAAAGATTTTTTTTCGTTTGTGAGAAGATTTAATCCATTTTGAAAAAGATTTTTTTTCCGTTTGAGAAATAAAAATTCACTCTTGGTACAATTGATTTCAGTCATGAGATGCGTATTTTCCCATTCTGCGGTATGAGTGATTAAGGAATTAGTTTTAATGATTTAGAAAAAAAAGTTAAATGGTTTGAGATAATATTTAAACGAATAAAGAAAAGGTTTAAATAACTACAGAAAGGTTTGACTGATTTCAGAAAAAGTTACAGTGGACTCAGAGATGCTTTAATAAAATAAGTTTCGTTCAGAAAAATCAAAATAACCATAAGTGAGAGTTTTGCGTTTTGTTAAAGTCCTCTTGAAATATTATTTTTCATCAATATTTAATCACTTTCATTTTCATGTATTTTTTAGTGCTTCAATGTAATAGAATAATCACTTGCAATCTAAACGTAATCCATGTTTTAGTAGCCTGATGATATAAGAATTGAAAAGTGGAATTTGTTTTGAAGTTTTTCGAAACATTCCATATAAAATAGGTTGAAAACCCAACAGTGTTTTGGAACAGAGTCAGTATTAAACAAGCCGCGAGGTGCGATCCTTGAGGTCCACACGGTCAACTTCCCAGTAATACCTACATAAACATCAACAACATTAAACACAATAATAATTTTGGACATAATAATATTTTAAGTAATAACAATAAGAGGTATTCATAGCAGTAACAGGAATGAATTAATATGAATCATATCGTCTACGGGAGGGTCCATTGATTACGTAAGGTTTTTGGTCGATGAGGACAGATTGAATATTCACGCGGATCAATCGTTGGGGGCCTTTTTGGTCTTGAAAATTTTTGTATATGCAGTCAAAAATAGGTTCAATTGCATGTAAAAAGTAAAATGTATTACAGATGATGATGGTTATTGAAATCTTACGATTACTAAAGAATGATTCTACTAAAAACTACAATTTTTTATTCGATGAAAGCTTTTCAAAGCATATGATCTTGCAAAGTATTGACTACAAAACATTTTACCATTCAAAGCGTTGATACCGCAAATGCAAATTTGATTGAAATTTTGTTGGTTTTCAAAATTTAAGCAGTTTTTTTAATTAAAAGACTATAAAAACTCTTAAAAATCTGCTCAAATTATGCAAATATTTTAAAACTTTGATAAGGTAATATCATTCGTATGAACCCTCTGTACATGGTAACTTTGAATGATTTTTTATTTTTTATTTAGTTGTTTCATAATCATGGAATAAAATTTTGCTTGTTTTTCGTCAAAAACTGATACGAATGTATAAATTTTATAAACTGGTATCATTGTGCTGTGCAAATCAAGTTAAATAAATATTTTTTATGAAAAAATCATAATTTATCGCATTTTCTTCCATTAAATTCAAAAAACGGCTGAAATGAATTTTTATAATGTTAAAAACTTCACAAAGATATTAATACACGTCAACTGACACCATAATGATGCAAATATTATATCTGGTTCATGAGATATAGTGAATGATAAAAATGACCTTGACAATCATGATGACTTATAATGATTTTTTATTTCTTATTTATTTTTTTACGTAATCATGGAAAAAAGCTTTGATTGTGTTTTTACAAACATTGTTTGAAGTATATAAATTTTGCAAACATTGATTACTGAACTGTGCAAATCAGGTTAAAAATTTATTTTTTATGAAAAAAAAACTTAATTTTTTGCACTTATTTTTCTTAAATTAAAAAACAGCTCGAACGATTTTTTCAAAAATTCGACAGGTTCACATGAATATTAATACGCGTACACTGACACCTAAATTATGAAAATCGTATGTTTGGTTAGCGAGATATAACGCAATACAGAAATGACCTTGAAGATCACGATGACTGTTAATGATTTTTATTTTTTATTTAATTTTTTTTGTAATCACGATGAAAAAATTTTGATGATATTTTTACGAAAACTGTTTGGAATATATAAATTATATACACATTGATTATTTGGACTTGAAAATAAGGTTAAAAATTTATTGTTTTTAAAAAAACCCTATTTTTTGCACTTTTTTTTGAAAAATAAAAAAACGGCTACAAGAAATTTTTTAGAAATACGATTGAATTACATAAATGTCAATACACGTCGATTGACACCTTGTTCAAGGAAATCGTATGTTGGGTTCGCGAGATATAATGCATGACAGAAATGACCTTCAAACGGGCAAAACAGCAACCCCCCCCCCCCCCCCCCCGACCGAAGTTTTCCAAAAACTAATCAGCTCTTGAGATTGCAAAGACTCTTCGATTGACACCTTAACAAAGTCGATCGGACTTTGTTTACGTGAGTTATGCTCGTAGAAAAAAGTGTCCACGAACGTACAGACGTACGTACGTACACACACACACATACATCTCCCTTTCTAAAAACACTTCATATATACTCTATAGACCTCAAAACGTAAAGAAATGTTGAAAATTTCAATTTCGATTTTCGAGGCGATTACAAGAACTTCCCATATACTGGAAAGTTAATAATCAAAAATCAAAAATTCAGGTAAAAGTAGTAGTAGTAGTTCTCTAGCTAAACCCATGTGCATTTAAATGTTTGAAGCAGGCTTGCTTTTGAAAGGATAACTGAACAACTTCTCAGTATGAATCCGATTTAGAATGAAAAAGTAATGATGTTCATAAAACACGCATGTATTTCTACTTGTAATAATGGACTGAACAAAATGATGACGTCTAACCGTTTACGATTTGATAAAGTCTTTTATGAAATTTTTTCATAGATATTTCAACGTAAAAATTTTGCTTCAATATTGAATAATAACTCAGTGAGTGTAGTTCTTAGTACATTAATTCAAATGCGAATGAATAACGAACATGACTTCCATCTGCTCTCACAAAAACTATTTGAAGATAACCATAACTAAGAATATTTTTATTTTGCTAAATTTAAGAATGAATAAAGTATAAAAGACCATGCAATTAGATAGAAAATACGTTAATACGAACATTGCATTGAATTGCGTACATTTTTATAGTGTCTACGTTTGTATTGTCTATTCGCGGTAGTATATAGTTCAATAGAACATTTTTGACGTGTTGCTAGTATATTAATCTTTTCAATCAGATGTTATATTACTTGGATAACACAAACACATGCTTTCAAAAACAGATTTAGATGTTTTATTTTCTAGTGCATTCGACTAACGATTCTCGTAAGTAAAGTTATATTATAAATGTTGATTGCTTTGCAATCCCATTCGACATTTGTTATGTATGATTCTTTTGCGAAAAAATAACTTCATCACAAAAACAGCATTAAAATGCATGATTTTAATCTTTACGGGAATTGATGCCAGAACTCTCACTAAAATAGCATCTTAACAAAGTCGACTTTCATTTCTCTTTCCAAAATATATTTTACATAATATTTGTCACAAATTTCATGAAGTAGTCTGTTATCATGCCCCTCAAACATTTTGATTGAACCAACTAAAAAATGTTCGCCACCTTTTCGATTAACATAATTCATTTTGCATTTTCAAATGTTTCCGGTGAAAATACTAATTTTAGATTTTCAAATTTTGGCTATGCCTCCGTTCGCTACTCAGCAATATAAGCCAAATCAAATAATAAGAGATGGCACAAGGTGACAAAACAAACATCCCAAATACAACGAAAAAAAGGAAGTGAACATGCAAAAATCTTTTTATTCACTTCCTGCCCGCATAAAAAATTTATAAGATTGTACATACTTTCAAAGAAAATATAAATTTTTTATTCTTCGAAGACAAGTAAAAAATTTTATGCTTGGCCATCCATAGCATTTAGAAACGAGCACTCTCTATCCATTTCCTCTTGCTTCGGTTGGCTGAATTTCCTTTTTAAGTTGGGAATCGAAAATGTAATGTATTTGTCCACAACAATTGCTAGCTTTGACGAGTGCCTTATCTGCTTGCGATGTGGGAAGTACATATTTGGAATTGAATTTTCCGGAAAGATGGAAATATTTAATATTGAAAATCACTATGCTGTCGAATTTTAAACATCGTCAAACAGATAGGTGAGGTAAGGTAATCACTTAGAGAAATGTCGATTTATTTTGACAATGTTCTATAGCTTCCTCATTTGAATCTAACAGCAAAAGTAAAGTTTCGAAAAGAATGAAAATTGAATAGAAATTAGAGCTGTATTTTCATATTTACAAATAATTATCGTTACCATTACTTTGAAATCGAAATGGTTCCCTATGCATTATATTGGCTCAACATTTAAATACCAGTAACACGAGACACGACTTCAGATTGCGGATCGGCTCTTTGAAAAGATTTATGGACGAAGTGTACGGAGTGATTTTAATGCTCTGATTAGCAACATAATACTATGCAGATAATGAGGCAACGTAGAAGAAAAACCGAGAAGATAGGCACAGACTGGCAGCAGCCAGCCATGGGGAGTAACAATCAATCTGTTTCAGCCGCAACTTCATCTGTTGTACTTTTACTGCGGTGTTTTATTGCAAGACGACAACAATCTTTAAAATTGCTTTTACAGGCAGACAATTGTTTAGGGTCTCGTTACGAATGGGAGCATCATCAAATGCTGTTCAAAGTTAATGAGAAATAGTTGAAAACTTTTAAGATTTCCGGAATGCATTTTCATGAGGTTTTACAAAACACCATGGTGCATTTACCACTGTGGAACAAAATTTAAGAATTTAGATTTCCATAAAAAGCATGTGGAGTTTTTATACAATACTTAATATAAAGACCTAAAGTTCAAGCTGTAATCGTTTTTTATTTTTATAAAAATGGATATTGTAGTTTTTGCGAAACTTTTCAGGTCTATCTACTCCTCTTATTAACATATAATTGACCCTTACTGAAGACATGAGTTTCTGGACAGCAAGTTTTGAAGAAAAAAAGTTATTTGAGGCATTCAAACCAAAACAACAAGACACCGAATACCATAACAAAATATGGTATCAATTTGAAGATGATACTCTCTACCATGTATTTCCCACAGTTGAAATTAAAAGAAAATAATGTAATTTTTGACACTTATTTCAAAGATTTTCGTTTGGAAAATCAACAGCTTTTGGTACAAAGTCGTTGAGAAATTAAATAAAGCAAAGATTTGCCATTCTTCAATAAAAACTGATGATGATGGTAATGGTGATATTTTCCTTTTATTTAAAGAAATATAACTTTTGTCTATGTAGTTCTGAAATAAAAGTATGATATTTGCAGTGGCGGCTCTACGTTTGGGGCTAGTGGAGCTTAGCCCCACCACTTATTGATGAGCCTATTAGTGCAAATGTAATAAAATATCATTATAGATTTCAATATTGTTTTCATAATTTAATTTCATTTCAAAATATAATATAGCATTTTTTCGCCCATGCTTTAGTTTACATTCACATAGTCGTCTTGCCACGCACTGTAAAACAATTTGTTTTTCTCTTCGACTCGCTTCGTTGTTCCTGCACCGAGTAAGCTGAGAGTAAAATTCAAACTTATTTTCACTTTGACAATTTTCCACCTTTAGTAAAACCGATCACTTAAAATCGGTACATGTGGTACCTCTTGGGTTGAGTGGAAACTCACATAAGAACTTATTTGGGTGATAGAAAAATTCGTACAAGTAGCCCCACTCTACTTAACTCCCACGAGCCGGCACTGGATATTTGATATAATTATCAAAGAAAAAATGCATATCCGAAGTTTCAATATGATATTTGAAGTTCGAGAAGATCAATAAGCAAATTTTCACAAAGTTTATCATCAAAACTACAAAACACAGTGCGAATTATTCAAATTAATTCAAATAGATGCAATAATCAATAGTTGATGGTGTTATTGAATAAAGCCTTAAAATCACACTTGTAATTTTTCAGTCATACCAGAAAAGATGTGAATTGGAACAGTAGTAACATTGTGGTAAAAGAAACACATTCACATAAATTGATGGGTAGAATCGAATCATTACTAAATGAACCTGGAAACAAAAATTAAATTAGATTAAATGTTCACATTTCAGGGGGATCTTGCAATGAGTAAATATTTTTTCAAATCATAAATATTATTTGACAATTTTGCTTTTTGTTTTTTTATTAAAGAAACGTTAGCACCTTTTAACCGCAATTCGTTGAGAATCAAAAAAAATCCTCATAATCTTAAACATCTATCTTCCCCATTTTTGGCAAATTGGAATTGTGTTTAGTTTAGTCGATAACTAAACTCAACACAATTCCGAGAAAAATAACTTGAAATATTAATCACACTATTTTGCCAACATGAAAAACCCTAACAAACTTCCGGGAAAAATTTGTTCAAAAATTTCCAGCTAATAGCCAATACATCAAATGACAAAGTGTTACCCAAAATTTGAAAAATTCGAAAGCGAAATTTTGAATTTTCTTAAAATATTTTTCTCGATAAATTTTAACCTTTAATTGTATAAGCAGAACAGTGCAAAGAGTGCAGAATAATTTGGCTGCTTGATTTGTATTTTTGAAATAAATCACTGTATAAAATTCTTTTTTTTGGCATAATGTTTTTCTCAATTATAAACAGTTTCATGATGCATTTATATTCCAAGAATGGTCGCAACGTCGCTCAAAGCAAAGACAAAATTATAGAAAAAATTCGATTTTAATTTAACACAAATTCCCACAAAGTCTTCCATTCTTTATGCGAAATTATTTCGAAAATTATTGTAATTAACTTGCAAGAGCATTAATATCTACAAAAAAATTACCAGGCATTTGCTGTAATATTTTTGAAACGAATGTATTATAAAAACTTTGCTGGAGTATATATTTGTACGGAGATGTTATGATTATCCTGATGAAAAACTCGAAATGTAACCTTCTCATTGATTTTTACATCCAAAAATTCCATAAACTTTCTATGGTGGTATTAAATAGAACGTTCGTTTTCCTACAAAGTAGGAATATCAGTTGTCTTTGCACAAATACCCTAAATATAAAACAAGAGCTTCAGAGTTTAAGAAGATGAAAATCCAAAGACTACTTTAATTTTTTTTTCATAGTATTAGAAGCTAGTTTGGAGCGTTTTGCATAATTTCCAAAACACAGAAAAACTCCCCTTTAAAGTTTGCACAGGGACGATTAAAATCTTTAAAATCTTTTAAAAATCTCTCTTGCTTACTAACATTTTTCAATTTACTACTGTTCTCGCATGGGAAGTGGTAATAATCAAAAATTAGAATTCAGTAATCCCAAAGCTTGTTGAAAACTGTCTAGACATATTTGTTGAAAAATGGGAAGAGAGTTCCGTTTTGATGACAAAAAATTGCATTTTTCTGAGCACGAAAACTTTCTTACAAGTGATTGGACTGATCATATCACATTAGTGCTGGACTATTTATTAGCTGGGTAAGAAATACACTTTCACGTTTTGGAAAATGTATTTTTTTGTAAAGATACATCAATCATATTTATCGTTACTTATGTCAATGAATACGACTTGTGCGATAAGAGACACAATGTAATCACAAAAGTTAAGCAAAAAAAGAACGACTTGAACTTTCTATACAGCAGGCATATTTTCAGTGAAACTCAATTCCAAGGGGAAAACATTTTCTTTCCAAACACCTAATGAAAAGTGCACTACTTCATCTTGTTTGGATTAGTGGTGCATATCAATTTTTTGAACAAAATATTAAATAGGCTTGGTAGCTTAAGCTTAGCTGAATTTCAGTAATTATCGATGTCCATTTAAATTAGGTATGAGACAAACGTAATTAATTTTATAATAATAGTTAAAAAAGCATTTGACCAAAATATATTTTGGACTTTCAAGAAACGTTTGCACTTGTTTGTTTAAAATTAAATTTCAACATGTATCACTTCGTAGGCTTTGTAAATCATTTAGACCAATTAAAAAACCGCATATTGGATTTCATATTTTAAAAAGAATCACAAAAAGTATTACGGCAAGCATTCGGAACAAATTCCAAATCCGTTTCAAAACAAGCAAAATTTGATTTAAATTTTTGAAAGGAAGTCTCATTATTTAATTACTCATATCCGTACTCCGTATCATTTAGAAAAGGCGAATCTGGCTTACATAGCATGTTTACACATTTGAAAATAGAATAGATAATTTTCCTTTTTTCTTTCTTAGTCTATGTTTAGAGAACGTCTTCAGTCAGTCTTTCATTCTAAAGATAGCTGCAGATCGTATGTGAAATGTACATTTATTTGAAAACAAAATCAGGAAGAAAGGAAACATTTCTGTTTCATAAATAATTTTGTAATTTCCTTGAAACTGAGCTGCACACAAAAGATGTGTTGCTAAGATTCAAAAATAGTTTCGAAACTAAAAAAAATTCAGTATTTGAAAAAAATCTAGCTTTTTAAAAAAAATATTTGTATCATATTTCGAGTACTTTTTAGAATTTTTGAGCTTGTCGCGTGTTTGAAATTTAGAAATTATTCAAAAAAAAATTTAATATCGCATCAAAACTACGAACTGTCAATTAACATTGTCCGAACAAAGTAATATTTATACAGTACTGTGTTCGAACAATCTTTTGCAACAAAATATTTTGAGCTAATTTCCATGAAAAAATTATGGTAAAAATATTATTTGTAATAAGTTATTTGTTAAGCAAAGTATAAATTATTCCGTCATTCAGGATATTTCAGACTTAGCCTTTTTAGTTAGAATGTTGGAAAAAATGAATTTACATGGTCCTAGATAAGAGTTTTAAAGGTTATACCTGCAAGATATTTCTTAATGTTTTTCGAAGGTAGAAGTACGCAACATAATTTGAATCATTGGAATATACGAGAGCACTACATAATTAAAGTTATGATAGTCAGGTATTTATAATACAGATCAAATTCAACACAAGCTGATCTAAGTTCCTTATACTCTACATTTATGATTGGAAACAAATTATGTAAATACACTATCATTTAGATTAGGTAAGGCTAGACTAAGAGGGTATCAATGCAAACGGCTTACGATTCCCTTAGGACGATTAGGTTCACTGTATCCTGGAGATGAGGAAACCTTCTAAATTCAACTCCGATTTTTTGAGGATACTTAAAAGTTGGCCCAGTTTAATAGTTCCTACCTCACTCAGCTCCGCAAAGAATGTACGATTACGAGCAGTCGAAATTTTCTCCGGAGAATCGACGAAAATTGGATCAGCCATGGAGTACCCTTACTTCAAAGAAATGCCTACTAAAGTGATACACGACAGATTAGTGAAAAATTGGAGAACTCTGTTGTTCCATATTCTACCATCACACGCTGATAAAATGAGTTTAAACTGGGCAGATCACTAATGGAAAACGAATATAGCGAAAAATGCCGATTCACATCACTTGCGAAGAATAAAGTTAAAATTATTCAAGAAATCATTTTGTATCCATTATCATGAGGTCACCATTAGGCAACATTGAAAGGAGTTACACCGTTCTGTTTACTGGTAAGCTAAACTAAAGATGAGTTGATATTTCTAGAGCTTATTTTTTTAAGGGCCAACTTAGCCGTGAGTTTTCATTAGTTCGATTTGTGATGAACTTTAAGGGGGCATCTCTAGTCTTTTGCACATATTTTCAAAAAAAAATTACAGTAAATTTTATTATTAAACTACAATTTTTCACAAATGCAAAAATACACAAAAATACAAACACATAATTTTTTGGGAAAAAAAATGGTTGACATGATTTCTCGACGAAGGAACCTCTAAAATTAAAAGATTAAAATGAACATTTAAGTATAAGTAAGTCGCTAAAGCCCGTACCAAAATCAAGAACTTTACTTGAAAAATAATAAAATGGCTAACTTTCCGAGTTTTCGACCTTTTTTTTGAGGTTATGTTGTTGAAAAAGGTGGTCAAATGACAACGGATATTCATGATTCTACTACGGGCTATAACCATATATGTGATAAATAACCCCTCAAAGTTTCAGCTCGATCGGTTAAATAGTTTTTGTAAAATCGTGTCAACTAGGTCGTTTCGAACCGTTCAAACATCCACCCTATTCTTCAAATCTAGCCCCCAGTGACATCGACCCCTTCAATTGACTCAAGGAAGTGCACTAGTATAGAAAAAATTAAAGAATAGTCCAGTCAAATGGGAATTTGACTGTGCATTTTGGGAAGGCAGAGAAATTTTTATTGCAATACGTTGGTAATGGTATAGTTAGCTTAAGTTCAATTTCCTGGGGTCGCAGCTCATGACCTCTGGACTCTATCTTACTTGTGTTTACCACATCCTTTATATATTTTATCACTAGCACTGCAATATGTTCATTGTTGGTTTGGTGGGATCAAAAACAGTTTGTCTAGAACATTTTTGAAACCAAAATTGAGTGGCTTGTATATGATGATACGGCCTTTCTTCATCATTAGCTTGTTTACTTAGAATATAATTTATTGATAAGTATGTATATCTAGCTTCTGGCAAAACATCCAAACGGACAGTTCAGCTATGGAGACCATCTGCTATGTATAATGAAGTGCAGAGCATATCCATAAATCGCAATTCAAAAAATTCTGTGGACAGAAGCAATTGCAGCTCTCCGTAGCTTGTCTGTGCCTTCAAATTAAAATTCATGTCCATCATCAATCTTTTTAGGGATTCATCGATGCAATTTATGCTGAGGGATTCTGTTGGAATGCTACTGCTCCAACTATTGGATGTAGCATTGGCCTGGAGGTCCCGGAGGCAACCGGAATTCAATCATACCCACCACATGCTATTCGAGTCATGCATGGCCTCTTGTGTTTTGCTCTTGCATTCTGTGGATGGAATGCATCCATCCAATGGGGCCATGCCGACCGAATGAGTCCTGCCTGTTTGTTTTTGTGTCCCTTCTATGCTAATGAGCCTGCGGACGGAATTCATACGCAGCATATATTATGTGTGCATGGTCAGAAGATGTAGGGAATGAACTTCGGTTCTGGTTTCACTTTCTGCTGTAAATGAGATGCGTTTGCAAATCGTGATTATCAACCGTTGACATAACACAAAATGGCAAGAGTCACAGGCATGCAAATGACGCTATTAACTTTTTAAGCATAAAGAAGGATGCACTTATGGTTTCAATTGGAATTCTTTGTAAAGACATCATTAATTCAAACTTTTGAACTCAAATACTATGACGCAAAAAAAAACTACAACGCCATCAATTGTACATAATTTTGAAAATTAAAATATTTAAATGATTTTGTTTCATTTATGTTAGAATGAGAATTAGGTTTTAAATATTAAATAAGATTATTTCTTGATTTTGAAACTATGATAAAGAAAAAGATTTTAAAATCAAAATACGGAATGTTTCAATTTAAAATTGTTTCATCAGTTTCAATTTCTAATATTCAAATCAGTTAAGAGGAACGCATAGATCCATTTGTACATATATGTTTTGAACGTTTCAAAAAATAAATAAGCAGATCTGCTAAGCATTAGCCTGATTTTAGGGAGAATGCTATTTGATATGTCATTGTGTACATATGTAGGTGTCATCCATTTCTTGAGTAAAATTTGCTATTTATTTCATTATAGGCTAAGTTCGGGATAGATGGACCACCGGGATAAACGAATCAGTTATATCATTTTGAAACCAGGTGCTCAAGTACCACTATAAATGTTGCAGTGTGTGCCCATAGTCGTGTTTTTTGTTCGTGATTCCTTGAAATAAGAAAAATATCCTTCATAATTAGTAAGAAAAAGCTATTTCTCTATTTTGGTTAGCAGATAACTTGTTCAACCTCTATTTATATTTCGTGTTAAATAAATTCGATTGAACGATTGTGTTTTATTATCGCTAGAATAGCTTTGTAGAATGTCTAGATGAATAAGGACCAAGAGAATTTGGGTTTGACGGGGACCGAGCAAAGTATTGGGGGTGGACGGACCACGCGTTATACTACCACGCGTTAAAATACCAAGCAAATTTAAGCAGCCTGTTAGTTTTTTCTTTGAAATCATAAAGCTGGTTAATTTTTGTTACGGAAAATGCCGACAAAGTGTGTGAGAACAACGTCCTAGGGTCGAGGAAAATGTTCTGAAAAATCTGTAAGCAAGACAGATCAAGCAGTGTAGGAAAGTTTACCACTATGTGCATTCAGAATGAAATGAAAATTTGTGCACACATGAAAAAGTTTCAGTTGCGTAGTTTCACACCTGGCAAAAACTAAGTGCGTAGAAGTAGAAGCATACTTTTAAATGAGGCACAAATTGAACTGGCTATTACTATCATCTTGCCTTTAGCGAAACCTTGATCTCTGAATTCATCCAGTGGAAGATGTTTCTATTTCTTGGGCAGTAAAGAAAGATGAAACAATATTTGTTTTAACTTGTGTAAATGGGAAGGACACATTCTTGCCGCCTTATATTATAATGAAAGATAAAAATATAACGCAAGATTTTTTTTATGGAATGTCACCTGGTTTTCCAGTGAAAGTGAAACAAAAGTCAGCATATGGTAATACTGAAATATTTTTTGCTTAGTTAAAAACGTATTTCATGCCCAGAAAATCACCAAGATAAGTTTTTCTCCTTTTTGATGAACATACATATCACACCAGTCGCATTCAAATATGGGAGTTTGCCGTGAAGAAAAACGTCATTTTATTGAGTTTACTTACCCATACAAGCCATTGTCTACAGCCATTGGAGAACCTTTGAAAGCGCATTTTTATTCAGCCTTTTGTTGCTACATGACTAACAATCCCTCACGCAAAATCAATCGGGTCTAGTTTGGCGAAATATTATTCACGTTACTTTAGGTTTCAGTATTATTATTTGTAACTAAGTCTTACACATTATTTATAATAAATATTATACGCTATTCATTATCTGTTATTTTATTGGATTTTAAGCTCATTAGAACATATATTTGTAACAACATTCTTATTCATCAATTTCTATAGTATAGCCGGATCACGTATCAATTTTTGACGCTTTTATTTCCATCTTGTCCATCATCAAATCACTAAATGAATGTAAAAAAATGTATGATTTGATTGAATTTTGAGATGAAAATTATAAGAGCTCAAATATAACTCTAATTAAGACCAAATTTATTTTCAGAGAAAGTTGGTCTATGTATACCGGATTTATCTTAATGAAGATTCTAGCCAATAAGATGTTCACAATGAAATTAATAATACTATGCTTATTTGTGGTAAAATTCAAACAAAGTAAGAATTGGTATTTTGTAACTATTCTCGATACTCTACCCTTATGTCTGCGAAATTTTAGAAAGTTTTATTTTTATAACAAAGAAAACTAAAATCTGACTCAAAAAAAAATTTAAAGTTGAGAAATTCGTATGATTTGGCAATTTTAGCAACTAGAAAACGACGTAATCTCAGTAAGCTCAAAATAAATAAGCGTATTCGAAAATGTATGCAAGTAATAGTTGAATTGGGCGTATGAGCGATGTTTTCATCTGAACGTATTTTTTAATATTTTACTATATTCAAATGATAGTTGTTTTGCCAGTTAGACATTACTTAAAATTTTCTAGAAAAACAGAAATGTTCTTCATTACAGTTCCATGAATTTAATTTTCTATAATTGTAAATAGGTGCAGTGCTAGAATATGCTAATATCACAGGTCTGCGACCAAGTTTCTTTCTTTGAAATAATAGGTAATTCCTATGTATTTTTGGTTGCTGAATTCGGAAAAATTATCAAAAAAATTCCATCACGTAAGGTTTTTCCGCAAAACTTTGATGAGGAATGCCGGAATTCCAATGTGCCTGCTCCCTTGCATGCGCTTTCATTTATTTATTTCTGTTAAAACTTTGGCAAGGTACGTTTTAAAAATGACTTCAATAGGTTGTGTAAATTGTCCTGATAGTTTTTGCTATATTTGTGGTGAATTTGTAGTAAAAAACAACAATGAAATATTACTGATTATGTTATAAAAGTGTATTTTGCGTATTTTGGTGTGAATATAGGTGACCAGGACAAATCTTGGTCTCCGCATGGAGTTTGTTCAGGATGTGTTGGAGGACTTAGGTCGTGGTTAAAAGGTAAAGTTAAATCTTTTCATTTTGATGTTCCCGTGATCTGGAGAGAGCCTCGAAACCACGGCGATGGCTGTTACTTTTGTTCGTGCAATGTGCAAGGGTGTAGTACAAAAAATAAATTAGTTACCCAAACATGTATTCTGCACTCCGCCCAATCCCTCACGGACTTAGCATTCCTACACCACAAGCACTCCAAAGCCTAGACGATTTGCCATCATTAGGAAATGAATCAGAAGAAAGTTCCAGTGACGAGTTTCAAGTTGGCGACTCCAGTGTACCTCAGCAATTTTCACAAGCTGAATTGTATGACCTGATCCGTGATTTGGGACTACCAAAAGAATCTGCTGAGTTACTAGGATCCAGACTGCAAGAGAAGAACTTATTGACAGCTGGAACTTCTTTCGCTTGGTATAGAAACAGAGAAGAACATTTTGAGCCTTATTTTTCTCAAGATGGTCAGCTAGTCTATTGTTCCGATATTAATGGTTTAATGTCTATGTTCAAAGTCCAACATGAAGCTGAGAATTGGAGACTGTTTATTGATTCTCCGAAAAGAAGTATAAAAGCTGTTTTACTTCACAACGGGAATAAATACGCATCAATACCCGTTCGTCACTCAGGACATTTGAAGGAAACATATGGTAACCTGGCATTGATCTTGGATAAGTTAAATTACAAGGAATTCGAATGGACAGTTTGTGGTGATCACAAGGTAATTTCCATGATACTTGGACAGCAAGGTGGTTACACAAAATTTCCCTGTTTTATTTGCAAAAGCTAAATACTGGAACCAGAAAGTGTGGCCCAAAAGAATATTAAAGGTCGACGAGAAAAACGTTCATTCTGAATCTATGGTTGATCCTAAAAAGGTCCTTCTACCATCGCTCCATATCAAACTTAGCACGATGAAACAGTTTGTGAAGGCATTACCAAAAGATGGCGAGACATTCAAATATCTTTCAAGCGAATTTTCTGGTTTGTCTGAAGCAAAGCTAATGAAGAGAGTTTTTGTTGGGCCTGATATTCGTAAGCTGATGAAAGATAACAACTTTGAAAATGTGATGAACGATGTTGAGAGGTCATCATGGAATTCTTTTAAAGATGTAGTTACGAAGTTTTTAGGGAATTAGAAGGACCCGGACTTTAAAAATATCGTGGAAAATATGTTGTCCAATTTTAAAAATCTAGGATGTTCAATGAGTTTAAAATTTCATTTTTTGAACTACCATTTGGATTACTTTCCCAAAAATCTTGGTACAGTTAGTGAAGAGCAGAGTGAGAGGTTTCACCAAGATATCAAGGAAATGGAGAGGAGGTATCAAGGTCGATGGGATACTAATATGATGGGTGACTATTGTTGGATATTGCATAGAGAAAATACCTCGTCACACAAAAGGAAAAGCACAAAACGAAACTTTGAAACTAAAAAAGCAGATTCTATAATAATTTATAATTCTATGTAATGTAAATAAAATATTGTATGACTTTAAATTAATTAAATTTGTATCATTTAATGATGTTTTTTTTAACATACACCTGTATGGCGGGTTATGCCTATATTTTAATTTTCACTTTGCGGAAAATCCTTACGTGATGCGTCAAAATGGATGGCATTTTCGAACTCAGCGCACCGAAATGCATAAAATCCACCTTTTAACATTTAAAAAGAAATCAAAAAGTTTCAATTTGCAGGCCTGTGTATTCGTTACTATATATTAATTTCAAAAATCACCTACTTATGGTATTGTTTTCAATCGAATATGAACTTAACTATTCGCCAATGAAATTCAGAATAACAATTTTCATCGAAATATACACATTACACAAAATTAAGACGACGTTCATTGTCAGGGACGATTTTCTAATTTTATCTTCGACAGCAAAAAACATTTTTACTATGCTTGCCAATGTGGGTGGTAGTTTGGCCGTAACATTTTAGAATTCGCTTCCGAAAAAACCCAAAACAGCAATAGAGGTCGATAATGAAGACAATACCAAAAATTTCAAGGTGTATGCACGCAACTCATTTGCATTTTTATTAGATGAACCGTCGTCGTTGGCTTCAACTTTACAGCTCCAGACTATCTTGGCTGTTGCTTACCGGTTGGGTCGTACTTATTCATCGCCATCTTATTGTTATTCGTAGCCACTTTTGGATGGTGTTTATATTTTTGAGCTTGTCTTGCCTTTTTCATTTCTACTGTTTTCCTCCCATTATCATGTCTTCTGTCCTTACAATAAATGGCTCACCACAAAGGATTGCAATTGGGAATTTCAGTTTTATTGGAGTTTTCTATGGCACTTGACAATCATGGGACCAGTTTGGAGACTAGCTCCATCGTTGCCTGAACAGCGGCTGTTCTTATTAAATGCTTTCGAAATAAGATTGGCCCAACTACTGTTCCGAACAGGAAGACAATTCAAGAAGGTTGCGCTCTATTTCTTCTGTTCTTTAAGAATACGATTTTTCTCTTGTAACTCGAATTGTGGAATAATGAAATGGGCAAAGCTGTCGTATCGTTAGCATAAAATGTGTATCCCCGCTATTAGTTCACTTATCGTTTATTTTTAGAAATATCACTTTTAAAGCATTTTATTATTGAAAATATTTCAAATATACTTCAATATGCATACAATTGCTTTGTACAAATAATACGTCATTGCGGTTCCGCCGAATATTTTCCTGCTGGGCTTTGTGTAAAGCTTAAAGGACAATCTTACATGTTAACATCAGCATCAACATTGTTATTACAAAGCCATCTTGTATGAGTGTGAACACTATTTATTTATTAACTTAAAGTTTTTTGGAATAAAACATTCCACCTATGTTTTTAAACGCTGGTCCGATTCCCCAACAAAAACAGCACCACGGCTGAGTAATTCTATCATATCTTTTCAATTACATCTTAGTACGATATGAATTAAGGGTAATAGTACAATCAATTGGGAGTTTAGCGTGCATTTTCAAAAGGCAGAATTTTTTTTATTGCAATGCGTGTGGAATGCTATAATTAGCTTAATTTCAATTTCCTAGGATCCCCGATGATGGCGTTTGGGCTCCATCTTGAAAACAAAAGAAAGTGGGACACCCCCATATCTCCCAAACCGTGGCTTCCACAAGAAAGTTGTGTATGGCAAACTTGCGTAGAATATAATTTTTAGCAAATCGTCCATACATAACTTTTGCGTCGTGTCAATAATAAAAAAGATACAATCCAAAAACCGTACCCAAAAAGGGGGGAATAACTTTCGGGTGCCACACCTTTTTTAATTTCACGTTTAACGCGAAATACGTTGGGATACTTTTCTAAGATAATTTTGTCGCAAATCGTTTGCGGTATTGATTGTTCCAATCACTGCACATTAACGGTAGTTATTCCATCCCAAAGGGGAGAAAGTCGCGTGAAAAACCCGTTTTTAGGCCAAAAAATCTGATTCCGATGGCAAACCCCCCATTGCAAAACTCACGGAGCATTTTAGTGGGCAGAAAATTTTAAATTGCAATGAGTAGTATGCCTTTATGTGAGCTTAAATTGAAGTTGCTGGGGTGGCAGCTCCAACCCCCTTGGCGCCATCTTGAGTACAAAAAAAAGTGGGACGGCCCCATATCTTGGAAAGTACCGCCCCCACAAAAAAGTTTAATATGACAAACTTGTGTGAAATTTAATTTTCAGTAAGTTGTGGATACATGATTTTCAAGTGCTTTCAATATTAAAAGAGTTACACGCCAAAAACGACGTTGAAAAGGGGGATCATTTTTCGCGCGCCACAACTTCTCGGTTTCCCCTATTACCGCGAAATTCGACCGAAAATAACTTTTAGACAGTTTTATCACCAAACGTTTGCGGTATTGCTTGTTTTGATCACTGTACCATATCGGGAGTTATTGCGTCTTGAAAGAGGTCAAGTCACACGACAAAAAGCATTTTAACACCTGTTTATCTGGTCCTAAGATGCTTTTTTCCTATTACTTGCCCCCCTTTGGGACACAATAACAATCGACATGGTACATTGATCGAAACAAGCAATACCGCAAACGTTTTGGTGATAAAACTGTCTAAAAGTTGTTTTCGAACGAATTTCGCGGTAATAGGGGAAACCGAGAAGTTGTGGCGCGCGAAAAATGATCCCCCTTTTCAACGTCGTTTTTGGCGTGTAACTCTTTAAATATTGAAAGCACTTGAAAATCATGTATCCACAACTTACTGAAAATTAAATTTCACACAAGTTTGTCATATTAAACT